>BROG01000814.1:252500-297823 GCA_030159075.1 Atrina japonica
CGCCATAAGTCTGAATTTCGGGCAGGGAATGTAGTTACTAATACGTCTAATGATTTAAATTCTTTACCGAACGTAAAACAATATTGTAACAAACAGTATCTAAAGTTAGACAGCGTGCAATAAAGTGAATATCGCACGAGTCTTCACACCTAATTTATGACATTTTCCAACTTTACGCCTCTATTAAATAGCGCCGTTCGATATCACACACACTTAATTCTTCCTACAAAACATGTCTTCGATATCATTCAAAGAAATAAGAAATATTGTTATGTATACAATGTGTTTATACTGTTCTGGTGTAAGAAGTCTCTTTGTCTATAAAAATGTAAAGGGCAGTAAACAAAAGACGGTCGGATCAATCAATCAAGATATTGATCTAAACTGACTTAAGTGTTACGCTCTGTAGTTTCATTTAAATCGAATGTTTAGTTTTAATCCGGTAAGCTGTTCGGCTGTTTCGACGTATCACCTGCATAATTCATATACATTTTGTAGATTGCGTTAATATCATATATTATTTTCACTGCATGTATGGGTTACATCATGACATTAGTGGTGACAAATCTTTATTCTGAATATTCTACAAAACTTTCTGAGATGACTCATCGATAATATACCTTGAAACGAGATTTGATAACCTTCTAAATGAACATGTCTTAGACTATATCTTTACAATTTTTAAAATGCTCAATAAAATTGAAATGAAACCTCTTGTATGTACGCTTTATAGCTCATTTCAAATTCACATCGCAGTCGAATGAATAAAAACTGGTTTATTTATCAAATAAGTTAAAATGCTAACTCAGCAGTAATTAGTTTCGCGGTCAGCAAACAATGAGAGCCTACCGGATTACGTCCCTTTAATTTCTGACCACTGCAAACAACTGGCGTTACCGTTTTAGGTAGTTCCAGTTTAACTCTATCGTGACCTAACATATGGACTGCGCTATTTCAATCATGCTATTCTACATTACTTCGACTTCCAACTTGTGATATTATTTATTCCGAATATGGTGTTATCTTATTTTTGCAAGCATATTTCGTAATTTTAATCATCCAATTGTTTCAAAAGCGTATGTAACTGAAGGTCTCGATGCGACTGAAATTTGGCTCTAATCATATATTATAGTCTTTGTGGTACAAATATTAGTGTTTATCGTCCATATAGATCTAGGTAACGTGAAAATAAAATATAAAAAAAAATTTTGCATGTAAATCAGAAAATATGAAATAAACAAATTATATTAAGAAAAAAAGCATTTAGTTTTCTCTTTTTCTTGCACATACACTAAAATATAAGACTAGGCCTACATTTGAACAACACAGACGCTCGAGACATTGGATGCCAACCAATTAATAAAAAAAAAATAATAATTTAAATTAAACTCATCGATCTATTACATGGCTTGATTACACAATCACGGATTTTATAGTTTTCTTTTAGAGATTTGTCCGAGTATTAATAGATGTTCCGTATTCTCGATGTCAAGGAATTCGGGCAAGTCAAATCCAGTCACGATACCACTTAAAGTCGGTGTACGGTCAGAACAATCGTCGGTATTTACAAAATCCTTTGACACTGTACTGTCAGAGTATTTTCTTAACAACAGTGCGTCCGAATAAGCAATACCTTGCAAGTCACGGCGTCTGTCGGGTGGACATGAACGAGATCTATTCAATAAATTTTGCAAAACCTATTTTGAAATAACTTTATCATTTCCCATTAATTCAGCAATCTCTCTCTCTCTCTCTCTCTCTCTCTCTCTCTCTCTCTCTCTCTCTCTCTCTCTCTCTCTCTCTCTCTCTCTCTCTCTCTCTCTCTCTCTCTCTCTCTCTCTCTCTCTGGCAAATTTAATTGTCAAAACATTTCATCAACTTATAAAGTTGGCTTACACGTCCACTGTATATCTAATTGTATTTCAAAACCAAATGTCCGAACAGACAGGGAAACGTACTAGGCATCATAAACCAATACGATAATGATTGATGTTAAATGGAACTGATCAATCTGCCTAACACTCCTAAAAATCCCTTTTATCTAATCTAAATATTCCGATACAGACTCAAATATTATTACGTTTGCAAATTTATTTATACAAAGATATCTCAGTTTGTGGATTGTCGTTATAAAATTTTTATACGCTCCGAATATAAAGCTAACATAAAGCTTTATATATCACTGTTATATGAACTTTAATATTTTTAGCAAATTATCATTCTATTTCTATTGGACTTCCCAGATTTCCATGAATTACACAAAATTAGATAACTAACCACAATTTATTATTATTTTATACACATTATAATTTTATTATCGACATCAGAGACAAATATCTCTGTCGATATACAAGGATTTATAATAAGAACCAGTGATATATATAAAACTTTACATTATCTCCTTCTTATATCATAAACTGACACTGATATTATGTTACGTTTTAATTTTTATTTACTTTCTTGTTTTAAATTTTGATTTACAATTGTAGTTTTTGCATTCGCTAAACTTGGGACTAAACCATTTAGTACTACAGGTTATTCAAATGATCGTTTCATGGACCGCCTGGGTACTGTTTATTGGGACGGCATCCTGATGACATGTGAAACACAAGTATGATGGCTCTCAGCATGATATATCCCGTCTTGATAAAGACAATTGATCTATGCTACATAAGTGTCCTATTGGTATTACATACCAATCTCGGAGAAAGATTTAGGAAAACTATCACTACATGTTCTAGCACTAACTAGTTAATTGTCTTCTTTCAACCGATTCGCAATTAAATAAATTATCAAAAATTTAAAATAACCAACTTTTGAACACATTTCTTTACACATATGTGATTATTATAAATTAGTTTAAACCGATCATTTGTTCTGTTAGTAATCCATATCACCAAGCGCTTTAAACGGCGATAGCGATAGTCTCCAATTACTTGTCCTAACATGAATAGACAACACCGATCAGGTGGGAATCAAGTATACAGTTTAAAAGCCGAATGAATGTCGATTATAGATTGATATTTGATTGAATATAAAATGTTATAATTACAGTAGCCATAATAAATGGTACTGAACACGAGTTGAATTTATTTTTTGTAAAATCGAAGGTAACAAATTGATAAACTCAGGTAACATTTTCAGAGGATAGTAAACGCTCGTACACAATTGTTTTGATATCAAATCAAAGATACCAAAGTATTTATCTTTAGGATGCCCAGGAGCCAGAACAAGTACCTTTAGATTTTCTGATAGGCTAAAATCTCTTGTTTTGCACCCGTTTTTGAAATCGGATTAGCCTTGGTTCCTGGCCTAATCATATTTCGTCAATATACTAACAGTGTTAACATCAGTGAGCCAGGATCCCAGGCTAAAATCGGATCTGAGGAAGTCAAATTACCAAGCTCAAAATCAGACATGTTGAAATATTATAAACTAGACAATGTTAATACAAACACGAGTTTTAAAAGTTCAACAAGTTTCAAGGTCATTTGATTTAGAATCAAGGTCACAGAGTCATTTGAAAATTCCAAATCTAGATATCAATGATTATCAAAGTTGAGTATAAATTTGTGGGCAATAAGAAAAATAATTGTTTGAATTTTCGAGGTCATCGGGTCAAATGTCATGGCCAGAGCTCAATTTGTAAATTAAACTCAAAATAGCCCGAACACTTAATAATTTTCATAAAAATATACCGGTATAAGTGTAGCAGAATCGTAGCAAATATACTGAAAACAAATATTTGTGTGAAGTTCCAAGGTCAAAGGATAAATAGCGAAGGAAACAGGTCGTTGCCACTGCTAGTTGACCGTTTGAGTCCCCGAGGGTATACATAAACCTACTACCTGGTATTTCGGTACCAGCTGTTCATGTTATACTAAAGTAATATTTGGCACTGTTAACACTGTCTAAATTTATAAAAAAAATCTAAAGTTAAGATAGTTTCTCTTAGACGGATTTTGGCTATACTTTTAGAGATATTATTTGGCCTTGTATAATACCTCTTTTTCTATAGAAAATACACATACTTTTTAAATTGGAGCTCAACTGATGAAGTCTAATTGACAGAAACGATATCGTCTTGAGCATTATAACTTTGGTATTATGTTTATAATGTTGTTTTTTTTTCAATTTGTAAATTCAACTCAAATTAACTAGATTCTTTACCACCTTGGGAATTGGGAGTGACATAAGTTTATTATAAGACAAGGGATCAAAGGACAAGGTCAAATATTCAAAGTCTAGATAGTTCACAATCTACATGTATATATCATTTGTTCTTTGAGTTTTGCAGCTTCAAAAATATTTAATATGTAACACGTATAACAAAACCTATAGCTAGCTCACAGGAGACCGAAACTATGTCAATAAAGTTAAATTTGGCATAAACATGTTTTTAGATTTGATTTTATTGACATAGTTTCGACCTCCTGTGAGCTAACTGCGATTTTATTGCATAACATGCAAAAGACTGAACCACTTATTTTACTATGTACGCAGATTTCATTCATCTGAAGGTTAGCGGTAACGTGTTCGTGACGTCACTTGAACTTGAATGGAGACGACCAAATAAAATATGTCAGCAATTTTGCTAAATTTTATAACTGATAAAGTATAATATGATGTTAACGTTAATATAGAATGTAGGCCTGATTGTATATATTAAAACAGTAATATTTTCCATATGTTTCTGCACTTATTTCTGTGCAAGTATTTGGCCTAGATGGAAAAATATAGTCAACTCGACAGAAAGGAGAATATGAATTCTTATCCGACAGTAATCAGAAAATATCGCTTAAATAGTATGTTAAATATGATATAACTAAAATGTGGCGAGTTTCCACTAACATCACATTTCTGGAAATCGTTTTGGATTTCTCATTTTTTATCAAATACAACTCATACCATAACCGTGTAATCAATGGAAACTCGTGACAGATCATTCATATATATATATATATATATATATATATATATATATATATATATATATATATATATATATATATATATATATATATATATATATATATATATATATATATATATAAGCACTAAAATGACTAACGACACGGACTAAATGAGAGTTAAAATTTCAGGACGACCTGTCCCTTCATCAGGACAAAACGATTAAAACATCACGAAAACGATCAAATACACACACACACACACACACACACACACACACACACACACACACACACACACACACGCTACATATTACAAGTGTGTGTGTGTGTGTGTGTGTGTGTGTGTGTGTGTGTGTGTGTGTGTGTGATAAAAGTAATAAAGATTAAAAATTAATATAATTTAGGAAATATGATGAAGAATGCATGTATGACGCTTCAGTTTTTGTCATGACCAAATGATCAGATTTCTACAAAGTTCAAGTTTACAGCTCAATTAGAAAATATAAACTCAAAATAGCAAAAAATCTATAGACTTTTCTCATATATTAGAGTTACAGATTTATATCAATACTCTGAAGAATGTCTGTGTGAAACGTCAAGGTCATCGGAACAAAGGTAAAGGACACAGCTCAATTTGTAAATTTCAAGTTGAACTTAAAATAACTTTAAACTTTCCATCCTGTAAAATTGAGATAAAGTGATATATTTGAAAAAAACGACATGAAGAATATTTCAGTAAAGTTTCAATGCTATCAGATCAAAGGTCAAGGTCAAAGCTCAATTAGAAAAAAATCAACTCCAAAACTATAGAATCTTCATATATATGTGAGTGTTGAAGATTTTTAGTAAATATGCTAAAGAATATTTGTGAATATTTTGTATAAAGTGTAGTGAACAGATAAAAATAGGTAGACATTGACCTGAAGAATATTTGAGTTAAGATTCGATGTCATTGAGTCAAAGATGAAGATCAAGGCTCATTTTGAAAATTTAAACTGAAAATAGCTAAAATCTACATACATGTATTAAAACATGCTAGCGATGAAAATTTGAAGGAATTGTCATGAAGAATTATTGTGTAGTTTCAAGGTCATCTGATGAAGGTTACAGCCCAATTTAAAAATTTTAACTCCTCATAGCTATAAAAGTTTCATAATACATTGTATATTAACGTTGAGGATTTGTAGGAAATACCATGCAGAATATTTGTGTATGTATTGCTAAAAACTATGTAAGACGGACCAATGATTTACCAATATTTTTATAGCATCATTAATATGTTACGGGACATTTGTATAAAATATTTTGAAACAAAATGAAGTGCATACATTTATAATTCTATGAATCATTAAGGATAATATTTAAATAAAACAATCATAAATGTCGATACTATGTCATAGTTCAAGTTTAAGTGAGCTTAAAAATACGTTAATCATGATATCAACTAACGATTAAGTCTACTATCAAACAATCCCATTTAGAAAAGTCTAATTACCAACCCAAGTGTTAATAAACGATTAGTTACGCCCGTCGTGAGTAGGTGGACACATTAATATTCAAACAGTAGGTAGAAGCACTGGTCACTGTCGTTCAATACCTAAAAATAACCACTATTTCAAGATTTCTTATGGCTAAACATGGTATTGACAACACAAATAATTATATCGACCGTTAAATTTGCCAAATATTGACTTTGGCGTTATTGGCGTTTCGATATTCTTGATATTGTTCATTAACACAGATCTTTCACAAAATTCCACTAAAATTTAATCCATGATTTCTTCATCATAAAATATTTCTATCAACAAAAACAACAACAACAACAAAATGTCACGCAAGGAGTTGTATGGTGGCATTTTTTCAGTCATCAATATAATTTTCGGTCAACATAATTACCTCACGTCAAGGTCGATATCATGTCACGTCCATAACTTTCATATTCTGTTCACAAATGATTTAATCTTATCTAGTCTGAGACGAAATAAGTTATCGTGATTTGTCGGTATAGCTACATCGACTGCATGAGATAATGATCTGGTATCCTAACTAAAATATTGCATTAACAAGTATTACCACCAACATAATTATTTCGTCAGGTGAAGACGCAGGTCAAGATACCGTTCATGTAACGCCGATGATAAAAGAAACAACAACAATTATGTCATCTGGTCAATTAAGTTATTACGAATTTGTCGTGGTAGCACACCCCTTTCTACAACAATTGTCGATTGAAATTGACCAAGACCCCCCGCATGTCATCATCTATACACGAATAAACGGCGATTGTGACTGTAACCGAGTTTAGTCAAGATACCGGGTAATCATCTCGTCTAGTCGAGGTAGCTAGTTGAAATCGTTCAACTCAAAAGTTGTTTAATCCATTTTTTCTATCCACGTCCTATGCAATAAATTTAAATTAATAACAAGATGATACATCCAATTTCTGAGTATGAATTTGCATCGTTGCTTTTGAAAACTGCAAATAAAATACGGCACTTATATCCATCCGAATTTCAAAGCATAACTTTTTATATGTCTGTATTCAGGTATTTAGGCTATATAACCGTCATACGCATCACATTATATAAAATGGAAGGTGAGGTTCCGTGGTTTTGTTTAAATCATGATCATAATTAAATATTTTAAAATTTGGTCAGATACAGAAATTCTGTACAGGTGAATATCACCTTTCATGTGGTTTATAATGTATTAAATGTCCAACTGAGTTTATAAACAATACCGCTTACCACTAGATTAAAAGCATTGGCAGACACGTATGCATAAATGGTTAAACTATTGACATTGCCCTTGTCCGGGCAAATAAATCCAGATAACGTTTAGGTATAGAAGTTTTACCTGTACTTCCTGTCAAGACCGAACACATTGATAACACTCTCTAACCTGTAAAGAAAGGCATATCTTTGCAGTCACATGGTCGACTTTTTCTTGTAGTGTTTGGGAAATTTAGCAAAAAAAAAATCATAATGTCTGATTTAAAACAATTATGGGGGAAATTGTCTGCGGCCACCAGTTGTAAATCTCTGCTGAAGAAACACCTGACTCCGCAAGTTTATGAAAATTTGAAAAATAAGAAAACCAAATTGGGAGGTACTTTAGCCGATTGCATACGTTCAGGTAGGTTTGATTCTTTCTTTTTCTAATTCTTACAGATTATTATCGAAATATATGATACATTTTACAATTCTTAACGTGCACATATTAATTAGATTTCTTTAATTTGTTTCACCAAGTAGTATGTGAGGCACAGTCCGGGACATTAGCTCAGGTTCATGCAATCATTTTATAACTTGTTCTCGTGTCAATATATCGAACTTGCTCGATATGTTATAAAAACAAAATATATAATTTATGAAAATAGGTCTACCATGAAATATTTCACCAATTTTAAACCATATGTAAGAAATAAAACATATTTCCTTTAAAGAGTGTCAGGTTTAATTGGTATTTAAAAGATAAACAAAGTCTCAATGTTGTATAATTGAGTTATTAACCAAATGCAATTTGTTATAACTTACTCATATATAGAAAGGTAATAAATTAAACGTTTAACAATGGTATGTCCTTGAATCTATCTTTTGACCGCTGTGTCGTCTAGTCTCAGGACAAACTCAATATCAAATTTTATCGACACGGCCACGACGTGTTGTAACAGAACGAATTAACCACATTGAAATCCTCAATGTTTAAATATATTAATGCTGCATAAAACTAACATATTGTCATTGTAAATCCTCAGTGATAATATTGATACATGCCAAGTATAAATCGGAGTGTGGTTTATCATTCAGCTTAATATTCAGTTCAATAGTTTGACAAATATCAACCTATCCGCAGTATTTTATCGCCATGCTGTAACAATGATGAATTACTAAGTGCAAAGGAGCAAAAGTATTCCTGGGCGTCTGCATACCGACAGAAATGAGTATATTATAAACACATTTTACAAGCCCTCTCCCTCTTTTTAATTGTTCCCAGCATATTTTCCGACCACTGTTGTCCAATTGGCAATATCCATTGTAATCGGTTATATGTTGCAATGGTGTTTTATGTTTTGCCAACAAGTTTTCGAATGTAAAGGTATGATTGGTTATCGTGAAGTGTTGAAAATTAGAAGGGTATTATATATGGTACGCCAAAAATCACATTAATGAGTTTTCTCCGTTTAAACCTAGTTTTATTCAGTAACCCACATTAACTGGAGAAAAACTAGGTTTAACTGAGAAAAAATAGGTTTAACTGCGCCAAAAACACAAAACTGAGTTAAACCTACTTTTTCTCTAGACAAAACCTAGTTTAACTGAGATTAGGTAGATTTAACTGTGCCACAATCACATTAATGAGTATTAATATGATCTGCCGCAGTTAATCCTTGTTTTTCTTAGTCAAATGTATTTTTCCTCCAGTTAGCGTGGGTTACGAGAAAAAGTATGATTAACTGGGGAAAATAGTCATCACTCATAACCCACTTTAAAAACTAGGTTTATCTCGAGAAAACGTCGGATTAATACATTATTGATATAAGCCTATAACTATGGCACGCCAAAATCACATTAATGAATTAAACCTAGATTTTCTCAGTTTATTCTAGTTTTTCTCTAGTTAAACCTAGATTTTCTCAGTAACCCAAATTAACTGGAGAAAACTAGGATAACTGAGAAAAACTAAGTTTAACTGCGCCAAAGTCACAAAAATTAGTTAAACCTAGTTTTTCTCGAGACAAGCCTAGTTTGATTGAGAAAAACCAAGTTTTACTGCGCGGCAAACACATTAATGAATATTTGTCGCAGTTAAACATAGTTTTTCTAAGTTAGTTATTTTTTTCTCCTGTAAGTTTGAGTTACGAGAAAAATTAAGTTTAACTCGTAACCAACATTAACTGGAGAAAAACTATTATGTTTAACGTCGAAAAACAAGGTTTAACTGGGAAAAAATTGGTGTAACTGAGGAAATCTAGGTTTAACTCATTTGTGTGATTTTGGCGTGTCATAGTTATAGGTTTATATCAATACAGTCGGGATTAATTGACCTAAAACCCCAAGGTCAACGTTTTCGGAGGATCTTGTCAACGAACAAATGTTACATGTTATAAAGAATTAGATCTAAAACGGTCAGGATTCGAACTAGAACACAAACTCGTGAGACAGATCTAGACGCTCCACTAAGAAATTACCGCAAATAGTTGAACCGCGCAATATTTTGCAGAATATGTGATAGTATCAGCGATAGTTTATCTGAAGATTTGTTTTTTCTTTTTTTTTCTGTAATGCTGAAAGTCTTGCTAACTACTCTTGTCATGCCATATGTGTCTTTGTTTAAAGGGGCATTAGCTGTGTTTTTTTCAAAAACTTGTTTTTCCCTCTTTACTACTTAGGTTGATATACATTAACATAAAACAGATATACACTACATGCATGAAATTTCTTAAAATCCCTATATATTTTGTGAAAATTACTTGAGAAACCCAGTTTTGGGTCTTTTTCAATTACAAGCGATTAACTCAATCTTACTATTTGTAAATGAATACCACACTGAACGGAAATTAGTTAGACTTGTAGGTCTATGACAACATTATAAAAGCAACCTTTATTTGGGCACTTAACTTACGAATTGACTTTAGTCAAATGCTAATATACATTCTATTTTTGTAAATTTTTTAAAATTGCTTCCATTTTCCATGTTTATAAATTATATTATAACCCATAAATGATTGTATTACTTATTATAATAACGTTAACACATACTTTTACGTAAAAAGGAAAATATCTATTTATACAGAGGTAATTATCTTCAAATTCCGTAAAGACCTATGTCAGTGTCTTGTATTAATGCCAAGGTTTTTTTTAAACACGCCACGCTTTTCTTGACATAGGGCTTCAGTTTAAAGTTATCTAGCATCTCCTTACTTCTTCTGTTGAACGTTTGTTAAAAGAACGGTCAACACATTTTAAAAGAAGTCTTACATAAGACTTGGGTCCTACTCTCCTACAATTTCAGAATATTGTTAAATCTGAGAATATTCTTCATATTCTTCACATGACTTGCTTAGCCAATCAGATTTCAGAATTAGTTAAGTTGAGCAAATTTCACAAGTTTTATGCAAGTTTGTCGTGGTATCGGAAATTGGGTCTCTCTCTTTCTCTCTCTCTCTCTCTCTCTCTCTCTCTCTCTCTCTCTCTCTCTCTCTCTCTCTCTCTCATACACACACACACACACACACTCACACATGCGCACACATATATCTGTGTGTATGTGTGTATGTGTGTGTGTTTGAGTGTTATTTGGTGCATGTAAATGTGATTTCGTGCATGTATATATTCTTCTTCAGTGTATACAATTGTTGCCTTTTCGGTCTTTAGAAAACGGTAGATTTAAGTGATATAGATAAACATAGATATACCTGGTCGCTTTTGTTGACCATATGTTGTCTGAATTCCACGTTTCTATGTATACAAGCCCTTTAAATACAAAGGTTGTCGCTATTGGAGTTTTTTCATTCGTATTGTTAATAGGACTTGGTGTGAATTTAACTTGATGAGATATATTGATAGTGAAAGACATCAACGTTATATATATTTAATCGATCAGCGTTTCTCAAATTCGGATACGTAGAATTCGGCAGAAATTTTGTTGTTTTATCCGACAGTACAACAAGACGACGCATGTCCTGCAATCAAATACTATTTTTCGCTATCGGACAATCTTGTTAGTGCCACAAGAGGTTAAAATAGTGTTCTTGTTTGAACTCGATCACTTAATTACTGTTGCGTATCTTAATTAATCGTCTTAATTCTGGGGGATTATAAGATCTGTGGTCTCTGCCAAATAGTGAGATCGACATTTAATAAATTCGATTTTAAGAAGAATTAGGTTTGTGAATCCGTAGCAACGTAGAAAGCTTGAACTCTTTCAAACCCTGACCATGTATCGCCATTACATTGATCAACTTGAACGATTCAACAAGAGAGGAGACATGTCCGGAGAAGAGGAATTGTGGTTAAAATTGCATTCGGCAAAAGACTGCAAGTCTTTATTGAAAAAACACTTAGAACAAAGTGTATATGAAAAGTTAAAAGGAAAACGAACTGCATTAGGAGGCTCTCTTGCCGACTGCATTAAATCAGGTAGGAACATAAAAATCGTATGTCTAATGTCATTACGTTGTCTAATCGTAATAGCTAAATATTCGGTAATATATGGTTAACACTTCAATATCTAGATGGTTATAAATGTCTCGCTTAAATATGTTTCCCTCTCTCATTTTGATAAAATCCTTGAATAAATATTTTACATAGCGTCTTCCGCGCATGCGCAGTATATTGACCCCAGCGTCACACAGACAGTAGGCTTAGGTAAATATTCATGTACAACAACACGATAACGTATGGCAATGAAGTTAGGGATATGTTATTTGCCCGCGTCGTTAGTCATTATATATATATATATATATATATATATATATATATATATATATATATATATATATATATATATATATATATATATATATATATATATACATACAGTACAACTTGTATATAGGGGCCACCCAAGGGACCAGCAAATATTGACCTTTATGAGCAGGTGACCGTTATATACAGGTTTTATTCATTTAAGTATGCAGTCATGGTACTTTTTAAAACTGGCCTTATAAAAAGCATTCCGTATATAGAGGTAGATCTAAATTGTTCAATAAAATGTTTTTTTTTCCTGTAGCGCTTTCATGTCTAAAACAATCTTCAGGAGGATGTATTGATTGTAACTAAGTGTTACTGTGACGTACTATGATGCGTTATGATGACGTCACAATAGTGTGACGAAATTCAACTTCCCTTGTCGTGTTAGATGAACTTTTAACTATTTAGTTTTGGTTTTAGCGTATTAATAAAGTATTGTTCCTTACAGTTGCGTTTGGATATCTCCATCTCATACATTTTGTAAAATGGATATATCTTAAATGTACCTTTCCCGCATGTGTCTAAATGTTGACTTAATGGAATTTTGCGTGTTGCTGGGGAAATCCCTGGACGGTTGTCGTCGCGGGGAACACTTCGCCGACACTTGAGAGGGATATGGGATATGTAGGAGTATTGAATTTGAATAATGTAAAATATATGGATGATGTCACCCGCCCGGTTACAGTTCCAATTGTGCAATAGCCTAATTTTCCTGCATGATAACGTCCCATGAGTTTGTCAAGACTTTCCCACAAACCATAAGTTTAACCCAATGTAATGGTTTCTGTACAAACCAGATTTGACCCATCAATAATCTGTGGGACGAACTGGAAATGTGGTTAAGATGCTTTCGACCATTTATGGACAGTCATGTTCGAATAATGTAACGGTATCACAATTAGAAGGATAAATGCAGTGATGAACTGTTACACCATGCACCAGAAAGGCAAGACTATCCCTATATCTATCGACTACTTTGTATTAGGTATTTTCGATATCCAGAGTTACCACCCGTTGTAGAAAGTATCAATTGTGACGTCATATGTTTGTGCCGAAATGACGCTATTTTCTCACGTAAAGACATGACGTCACAGTCGATACCTGCTGACATGGGAAATAACTCTAACGAAAAGACAGAATGAGTGAAAAATTATTGACGCGACATAAAACAAAAATAAATCAGGATATAAACAAATAATCAAATGAAGGGGAAAGTATTGAGACTTGTAGTTTACGGTGAACCATACAGTTTTGACATAAGCTTAGAGCTAGGTATTGTTATGTAACTACATGGTCATTAGATCTTGTATTATTATTCTTATTGCATGAATAAAATATCTGTGGAACAGTATAATGCGTTCTCTATATATCCGAAATATTGATGACAGACGCAAAGCACGGACTGGGCAATATTTATAAATATCTTGCTAATGTTATCTTGTTGGGGAAACTACATGTACAAGGCATTCTTTCGTATAAAACATGGTCATGTGATATTGTAGGGGACCTACATAGACTAGGCAGTCTTTTGTAGAAAACATGGTCATGTGATATTGTAGGGGATATACACAGACAAGGCATTCATTGTAGAAAACATGGTCATGTGATATTGTAGGGGGTCTACATGGACAAGACATAATGATTCTTTTGTAGAAAACATGGGCATGTGATATTGCATTGGAATCTACACCGGCAAGACATTCTTCTGTGAAAAACATGTCATGTTGGGGGTGTACATGGACAAGGCAATCTTCTGTACAAAACATGGTCATGTGGTATGGTAGGGAAATTTACATGGTCAAGACATTCTTTTGTAGAAAATATGTGATTTTTAGGGGAATCTATCTGGACTTAATATGTTAGATAATATATTAGACACCATACTCACGTAAGCTTGTATGGAGGATTGAATGAATAAAGTTATTTTTAGTCAATATGTACATTAAACTTTCCATGGATTATAAATGGAATTAATATTCTTTTGTTGACAAACGTTATGGATTTTAGATCACTGTTATTCGCGTTATTCTTTTTCTTTTGGACGTATATTACGCTATTTTTTAACTTTAAATCAGCATTGTGTACTTAGAGCGTAGAAGGAAGTCGAGTTAGAATATACGCGGGAATCTGCCGCAAGTTTAAACAAAAATTCCACAGATATGTCTATTATCTTTACTCTTTTATATTCCGTTAAAGAGCCTTCATAGCGTAAAGAAATTGTAGAACAGTAATTTGATATTAGTTTATTGAATCAATATCTCACTTTATCCTGTTTTCTTATTACTTATCACGGTCTTTTCTGGTTTAGTTGAGTTTTTCCTTGGCGCGGATTGTGATTCTATGGGCCATTGGAATTCTACCTACAAATATAACTACATGTACATGGTTGCGGTAACGACACCTGTCGAATTTACACCTCGAATCATTATGATGTAAAGTTCCAGATTTATTAAACACTCCCATCTCTGATAGTATGTATACGTCTATATATTTCTTAAAGACAAATGAATGTTCAAACGCCCGACTTTTTAAAAAAAAACCCAAAAAAACATGTATATGAATATGCTGATCATTTATTACAAGAGTTCATGTTCCATAAACTCAAATGTTCTCTAAAAGCGTCAAGTTTAAGAAAATCTTATTTGTTCTCAAAATATCGAAAATCATTCCGTTAGAAGTTAAATATTGATTCATAGTCGCCTACTAGTAGTAGTACTTTGTGACATTAGATTTTAATTTTAGATAAACTAGGCTGTCCTAAAAATCGTTCATTTTCAGAAATCATGACGCGATACTTCTGGAGCATTTCATTACAAACAATTGCAGGGTGTTTTGCAGTGGAAATGTTAAACATGATCAATAAATCTTTTCTTTTTTTTCAAAGTTTTGGAGTGTGATAAAAGACATTCACAATAAAATGTATTTTTAGAAATATTTAAATACTTAGGCGAAATGGCGTTTACTAAATGGGAGAATTCATACTGTTTGTACTCAAACATTGTGTGTTCATTGTTTTCAGAAATAATTGTGAGTTCGATTTACATCGACAAGCATTTTTTGGTTGGAATGACAAATGAATGAGACCGTATTGAAGCTACAAGTACACACCCAGTAGACTTAGCTGGATACTGGGCAGAGACTGGGTGTGAATGTTATATCCTGAATCACCATATAAAACAAATTTTCAGCACAGAATCCCAAAAACATTTCATGTCTCGTAAGTCTTACTCAGAACAAAACTCTCGTCTAATATCATACCTTATACCATTCAATCCTTTACGTTTTTTCTTTACAACACATTGTTGGATATAAGAGTCCATCAAACTGGATGAAAAATCTCTCTTTAAATATTTGCCTTGCACTAACGAGAGAATATTTCACATCACAATCATTTTTAGAAACTTCAGTGATTATAAATGTCCATCAAACTTGATCAAGACTGGTAGTTTGAAAACAATTTCTGTTACACTAACGCAACAACTTTTACTTTCAGGATGCAAGAACTTGGACAGTGGTGTTGGTCTATATGCTTGTGATGAGGAGGCTTACACCGTGTTCGCAGATCTTTTCGATGCTGTCATCAAGGATTACCACAAAGTAGAAAAAGTTGCACATCCAGAACCCGGACAGTTTGGCGATGTGAAAAATGTCGGTGACCTTGACCCGGAAGGCAAATTTGTTGTATCAACTCGTGTTCGTGTCGGCAGAAGCCACGAAGGATTTCCATTTCCACCAACATGTACTTTAGAAGTAAGTAATGGCCAGAACAAAATCTTTCTCTTACAACCGGAAACACACACTGACTGCGAAACAGACAAAAAATTGAATGTATCTAGGTTTATATATGGTTTGTTCCTTTGACACATAAATACTTTTTTTCTGGTTTGATCTTATTTCAAATACATGGATATACATTGTATGTGTATTTCGTTAAGTTTGATATGCAACATTATTAGTACAGGCATTGTTATATATGATTTAAGTGATGCATTTTAAATACTTTATGGAGGTACGTGTATTAGATTTTCTGAAAATACTACGCTGATGTTTCAAATATATGAACTATTAAATCAATAAATTGAAATTTTGAACATAAATATACTATCCCATATTTTGCAGCAAAGAAAGAAGATGGAGCAAATTTCCAAGGATGCTCTAGAGACTCTAGAGGGAGATTTGAAAGGTCAATATTTCTCACTGGAAACCATGACCAAAGAGGAAGAAGAAAAACTGATTGCTGATCACTTTTTGTTTAAAAACGACGACAGGTGTGTAATAATTATGAGATCAGTTTCATATACATGTATTTGAATTTGCATCATGCCCACATGTAACAATAAAGATAGACAAATCTTTTAACAGAGGCACAATTATGTGTAAATTGGAAATGCTGCGGTTTAAGTTTCCCATAACCTATACATTTTCTGACGTGAGACCCGACCTAGAATACTTAAGGTTCGACCGTATAACCATTTACATGATGAATCTGAATATGTATTGATAGATAAACCACAATATATATTAGTGGATTCAGTAAATGGTCGCACACAATATTGTAAATTCAACAGTACTACGTCCTTCTCGGACTTTCTCGCCAATGTAAAACATAAATGCAATCTGAAAATTTCGCCCCTGAAACGTGCGCATTACACCGCGGAGGTACTAAATGTCGCCTGTCGCTTTGTACAAATATTCTAATACGAAGAAAGCGTTTATCGTGATGGAGAGTTGATCAGGTAAAACGACTATTTATTTTATTTCAGATTCTTGAGCGACGCTGGAGGTTATGGCGATTGGCCAAAAGCAAGAGGTATTTTCTTCAGCAACGACAAGAAATTCTTAACATGGGTTAACGAGGAAGATCACTTAAGATTTATCTCTATGCAGATGGGAGGAAACCTCGGAGAGGTTTACCGAAGATTAGTGAAAGTAAGTGTTGTAGTTTTTGTGTGTAATTAATTGTTGTATGAGTGATTACTGCATCGCACTTTGAACAATGAAGTTTCTTATTCGAATCCCGTTGGAACCTAAGCTGATTTTTGTGAGAAAATTAAAAAGTTTACTTGCGGAATGGCAGTGGTCTCTTCCCGGGTACATTGTAACCGGGTTCTCCCCACCACCATTAAATACTGACAGCCACTATATAACTGACAAATTGTTCAGTGTGGCGTAAACAAACTCAAAATTGTGTGAGTGTTATTTCATGAATGCATGATTAAATCTTTTCATTTATAACATTAGATACAACCATATTCGGTAGGGAGTTTGTTTGTTTGTGGTTTTTAAAGATAACTGTTTTTTATTTTACAGGCTATTGAGCACATGACTAAGACAATGAAATTTGCTAAGAACAAAAATCTAGGGTACCTTACATTCTGTCCAACTAACCTGGGGACAACAATGAGAGCTAGTGTGCACGTTAAGGTACCTCTCCTGTCTTCTGACAAAGAAAAATTCCATGCTGTTTGTGCAAAACATAACTTGCAACCAAGAGGTATGTTCTGAAAAATACACACAAACCTATATAAATATTTTGTTTCAATGAGATAAGGAACTTTTTTCTTAGATTTTTTCTAAATTATAATTCTTTTTTTTTATATACATTTTAAATTTGCGGAAATACATAAATAATGTAATAGTTAAAAACGTATGATATCTTGTATGCATAGTGTTTTAAATTTTATCAATGATTTACATATAAAACAAATATCAAATACACATCTCATGTGTCATAGACATTTAGCTGCTTTAAAGCATAAGTACATTACACAGAGGGTAATGAAAGATGAAGTCTGAATCGGTTTAAGAAGCTTTAAACGAGTGAAGCATCATAACTAAAAAATGGTTATGATGATAAATCATCGTGATTATATGTAAATTTTCAGGTATTCATGGCGAACACACCGAGAGTGTAGGCGGAGTTTATGATATTTCAAACAAGAGGCGTCTGGGACTTACAGAATTTGAAGCACTTAAAGAAATGGAAAATGGAGTGAAAGAAGTGATCAAGATAGAAAAAGAATTGCAACAGGCTAAAAAGTAATTGTTTTGCTTAATGTAGTTTTATGAGACTGTTCAAAATACACAAAAGACTGATCTTTCATGTAGAGAGGCCGATACAAAAAAGAGCAAATGTCACGTGGTAACAATTTACAAAACATCAAATAAACTAAAACTAAACTTGTAGTTGAACATTTAAAACATTTCAAGAAAAGCTAACATTAAGAGATATCCTGAATTTAGTTCAGATTATCGGATATCAAATATTTGTTATTTTTGGACACGTTTTCAAAGATGAATGGGAAACAATGTCTGAATCTATTGTGTGATATATATTTATTCCACGATTTTTGTTGACTGATACATTCAATATTTCCTTGTAATGAATATTTAGTTTTTGTAGTAATTTGTTTTCTTTAAAATAAATTATGTAAAAAAACTGAAATAAACATGTGTTCGAATATTTTGTTTGGAACAGATATACGTATTTAGTTATCTATATCTACAGTCGCACTAACAAATCAGAGGGGGTTGGAGCCCTCCCCTGAATTTGATAGTGATAAAGGAATATTTATAACCCGATAAAGAGATGCTGGAGGCTGGTAATGATTTTCCGATGATTTAATGTCCTCCACTATAAAATTGGCAACAAGTCTACCGACTGTCAAAGTTTTTTGTATATTTCTGTTAGTGAACTGTTTTATTGGGTCGTTAGAAAAATCCTTCACCCCTTACACGTGAAAAATATAAACACATTTATTGTTAAACTAGGAGAAAAAATTACCAAAATCATTTGAAATAACATCGTCATTTATGTCGCTTTTGGCTTCTACAGCAGAACTCGAGTTTCCCTCGATTGAATAAAGATAAACGTTAGTAGTAGTAGTTTAGAATCGGAATGACTCTAAATAATATTCTTTATAGGTTTTGATGATGATGATGATGATGATGATGATGATGATGATGATAATGATGATAGATGTCCTTATATAAGTTGTATATCCAATGCACTTGTGTTGTCCGTTTCACATAACGTGGTCGGGCGGAGTAACCTTTTGATTATCATATGAATAATTTATCTATTGCCAAATGAACGACACGGTACCTTTGTCAAACTTTTCCATTATGACGTCACAATTAAATGGCCCGTCAAACACTTGTGTGATTATGACATCACAATCGAATGACGCCAAAAAGCAGATGGACAGCCATGTGTCAGACACATTTTGGCGATTGGTCAATTCCACCCACATTTCGCTTATGACAGGCTTCACGGATAATGTTTGTTATTATACAACTGGATAACGTACGTTTGATGGCAAGTAAGAAGAATTACTCTTCAAATTCTAAGGGAGAAACCGTTTTTATGGAGACCAGGAAAATAAACGGTAGGACCAGAATTCATGGTGAAAACACTAGAATGAGCAATTGGTCAAAATGAAACGGCATGATGCAAGTAATGAAAAAAAGTAAGGACCAGTTTTGGGAATCTTTTTATTATGGAATAAGATAAATCAACGGTTAGATTCAGCGAAGATACAAAGTGAAAATGAAGAATGGGTATTCGAAACTCCAAGCACAATTGAATACTACAAATGGAATATAATAACGGTCTCAACATGAAAAACTTTATAACATAATGGGGTCAAGTGTCTGGGATGAGTCAGCGTTCCCTGTTAGCATGCCACACCTGTCGCAAATGTTCCATTGAAACCTCGAGTTCGGCGGAAAAGCCATCAGTTAGTTCTAAAAGGATTCACTGTATATGGTAATGCTTCAGAATGCTATCAAACATTCTTGAGGGGGGATTTCAAAGAACGATAAAGCATATCGATAGTGCTGAGTATCGAACACACTATTTCAGTATATTTTACAATCGTTATGAACTTATAAAGGTCATTTGTTATATGTTTTATTGCCTTTCGGTATAATAAAACAATCATTCCCTGGTTTTGGGTTGACATGAACATTTGCCTACCCTCTAGGTGTTATGTCACCTCGGGTAACTTATATTTAAAACTCTACGTATACTCACAAGGGCTCCATATGATGAAAATAGTTTGTAAATATTTAATATTAGGTGACATCTGACACATAATTATTCTGTGCTTTAAATTCTACTTCCTGATTATTAATGCTGGTGAAATATTAATTTCATGTTCAATTGAGGTTGTTCAGATTGCAGAATATAGTTTGAATGAGGATATTAAGGATTGTTTTTCATTTTTAAGTGCTGCACATTGATTTTTTATCATAATCCATTGCATTCAGTGCTTTCAAAAAATGAAAAACAATCCTTATATCTATATATATTACCATTTTCTGTAAATCTGTAGTCAGTTGCATACAAAATTCATTCTATGTAATTGGCTTTGCAGTGGGAGTTTTTTTTATATATGACGTAACAGCTAAACAAATGTGTGAGACGAGAAGTAGTTTATTTTCTATCCAGAAATACTAAATGGAATTAAGGTTTATTTTCTTATTTTCATATTATTGTGAAAGAAACTAGTGATATGGAAAATTTTAATAAAACTTGTCAGAGTTATTTTTAAGTTCTTTTAAAATTTTCGTCTGCTTGGTAACCGGAAGGTTAAATGTGTCAGAAGAGAATTGAAAATACAAATGGTCGCGCCCATGAGTATGTTGTATAATGTATTTACAACGAATATTTGCGTTTGAATTCTGATATATTATTATTGGGATATACTATACAAAGTCTGAGTGTGACTTACGAGAAGGGAGACAAGTATTAATTATTAATGACAACTGAAAGTTGCCATTTTATTTGACATTTTTACCAGTCAGCTGGTAACCAATTTCACACGATGCGAGTGACGAATTCGGAATTGTTTCTGATAAGAATATCCGGTAAAGGCAACAAATCCACCTATTTATCAGAGATGCTTGATAAAGTTGCACTCACCTCTCTTTTTTCTGTTGTAACTACGAAGCGATTTTTTCATTGTTGTGGTCTGTAGTTCTGGTCGTAACATCATAACATGACCTAGATATATCGCTTTATGGGCCTGTAGGCTGTACAGTGTGCTACAGATGTAGATTTAGTCTTGTGTTTCCGATTTCTCTCTGCGATTTTTGTTTTTGTTTTGTGGTAATCACCGTAATGTATGGCTTTTAAGGTTAAATAAATAAGAAGAAAATATGTGATAATCTATTCTTTATTGATTCATTCATGGATTCCTACGCGAAAATGTAAAGTGGGTAACACTCGGGCCATGTAACTGTGTGTACTGACAAATCCCACACATCGCTCTATATACTTGCAATGAAGGGAATTGCAGTCGGTATGTAAATAATTTCAAATACAGCGGCAAACTACTCTCTGATATGTTATTGTCACAGAAATATTGAGAATCGCGTTTGACGTCAACGTTCCACAAATATTAGTGTTGGTATGACAACCTTGTTTGCAATAACTCTGTTTACAGTAAATTATATTTTCAACTACCTTTCCGGTAGCGGTTGCTGACGACTGTGCCAATTCGTTCCTTATCTGTTTCATTTAACTTTGCATATATTTATTGACCGTGAATCCGCGGCGTGTGTTACCGGTCAACAGGGGATGCTTTCTCATTCATGACACCAGATTCCATCTCTGGGTATCCAGAGATTAATGTCTGTCCATTTGTACCAGATTTGTATCTATATCCTGTTGTCATAATGTTTCTTCTATAACGTGAACCCTGATATACCTGTTTGGGCATATTTTGCAGGCATTCGTATCGGCGGAAGCATTACTTCCAATCGCTGTAAGTCATTGATGACCTTATATAAACCTGGAGGCTATCAGAATCCTGAATCACTCACCTTGCCTTTTGTTTACTATAATAGACGTTTACTATCAACATACATTTTTACGTGATTATATAAAGCTTCAGTCTAATTGTATTTGAAGTTGTAGGGTATTTTTAAAGAGCTCGTATTAGTGTTTCTATAATACCTATTTACAGTTAATAAATTTAATTTATAAAGCAATTTCTATTACGTTTGTATTAAAAGCAGCCATTTTCAATGTCAGACATAATTTTGATTAAAGGACAAGGTTAGAAAGACAGAGCATAAACAAAGCGTCAAAGATTGTAAAACTGTTATTTTGTTCATTTACAATTTGATAATTTTGTAGCTTGATAATGCAATTTCATATTATTTGTTTACTCGGTTATAAATGCGGTTTGGCTGCTAGAAAACTACGTAAATATAACTTTCTTCGTTCGAATACAAATTATTGAAATAGAAATACACAGGCCAAACTACAATTATCTATATCTTCTTTAACATTCTGTCTAAACATGGTTATAGACATTGATTCACCCACATGCTTTATATTTAATTTAATTACTTATATACGTATCCGGACGTGCACGATAAATCGATTTTATTTAACATATGCAGACAAGCTCATCGTCAGAACGTTTGAAAATGATTTAAAGTTATACACACAATGCCTACAGATATTTTTATCATTGAGTTTTGTAACAATTGTTCTTCAATATCATGACTCCGAATAGTATAAAAAGAAATATCCGACCAATCATCGCAAAGCAACCATAATATAACTGACTCGTGTGCCAAGGTAACGGTATAAAACTTGATTTAGGCTAAATGTATAGAAGTTATTGTAAAGATCTTGCCTTAAGAGGACACACAGACAAAATGAGCAAAGACAAAACTTGTGATGAATATTATAAAATGCTTAATCATGAATCTTTGCTTAAACAGTGTTTAACAAAAGATATTTTTAACAAATTGAAGACCAAGAGTACAACATTAGGCGGAACACTTGCTGACTGCGTTAAATCAGGTACAGTATTAATCGATGCTCAATGCTTTGTGTTAAAATCATGATTGTACAGTAAGTGTAACGCTAAAAAAATCAAAACGTTTTGGAATTAAAGTTATCTTAATTTTTTACTAGAAAGCTAAAATATCAAATATCTATTAAAAATAATCGTTTTTTTTTATTTTAGATTTGTGTATTTTGATCAGAAAAGTAAAATATTAAATATCGAAAATCGTTTTTATTTTTTTAAATTTTTGGTCAAACAATTAAAATGTAATAAAATCGCTAAATAATTTTGTGTTTTTATTGTTAAAATTTTTGACGCTAAAAGTTAAAAAAAAAATAATAATATAAAATACATTGGAATGATCATGATCTCTGTCGGTGAACCGACAGCGGACCCCAAACTGTTTCACTTATTATAATCGTAACTGGTCTAATTAATGTAAGGAAGCACCAAGGTTACACGTTAGAAATATTTATCTGCCATCGTCAGATGTTTAACTTTTTATCTGGCACCCGCCGCACAATTAAGGCGATCATTGGGTCGCCAAGATATGTCTGTATTGCGATTCGCTTGCCATTTGCAATTCAAGGTCAATTGGTCAAAACCTCGGTTCCTGAGTAGAAATATTCACTTGTATATATTTGACATTACTTTTATCGAAATAAATAATGTAAATACATGCATATTAAAGGTACATTTATTTTTGCAAAGTGTCGAGTTTATTTTTGCCGTAACTAATTTTAAAGGAGTTATAAACGATGCAAATAGCTTAAATCTATTTTCTGTATCGGCTAAGTTGAAGATCTCAAAATATATTTGACCACTCTAGCTATTACCACTCCGTGTGTCCTAATTTGGGATTCAATTTTAATAACAATGCAACTAGTTGTATTCTAATATGACAACTGTTCTATGAAATATTATATATATATATATATATATATATATATATATATATATATATATATATATATATATATATATATATATATATATATATATATATATATATATATATTATTATTATTATTATTATTATTATTATTATTATTAAATTCTGTGAAAAAACATCTTTAAACGTTTAATAAATAAATGATAGTTGCAAGAAAAGGCAAATATAACATGTGTTCCACAAATGAAATTTTATTCTCGGTAGAAATGTGGCTTAAGTTATTCATTGTATAAATCAGTGTTTTGTAGTTGTTGACATTTGTATATTTACATTACACGTATGGTAAATTCATTGAAAAAAAAAAATTTCATAGAAATATCGTTAGTTGTTTAGATGAAAGACTTAAATTTGATATTGATGAAATATATTTGAATGACTATTGTACAGGAATCTCAAAACAATTACAGCATATATATTTTACACCTGTCATCAAGATTAACTCGGAGATTAGTGTTTAGACAAGTAATTGACAACTTTGATGTGTAATATTTGTTCCCCTTTGATCCTAAAGGGATTATACAATTATTGACTTTGGTTGGGCGTGACATAAAGATTTATCTGTCCAAAGAAGCGTGATATTGACTGAGACGAAGCCGAGGTTAATATCATGTTCTTGTGGACTGATAAATTCTTCTATCACCCGAAACTAAAATCAGCAATTGTTTTGTTATATGTCTATTACCAAATTCGAAACAAAACCAACCTCATTTCACATTTAATGTTTAACTCCTGCACAAAACGATTTTTAAAATATTTAGGCTGTTCTTCCATGAATGATTAAGAGTGAGGGCTAAATGAGAGCCGCTGTTTCAATGGTTTATGCATTTGTTTCATCCAGTCATATATGCTTACACAAATAGGAAAAGAACGGAAGCACGAGAAAACGACATAACAATCCACGGCCCTCGATCTGGACTGTCGAATGAATGAAAGTGTCGCTTCTTCTATTGATACTCGGATTTATCAATACAAATTGCCATAGTTACAACCAATCAGCAGACGGAAAATGCATGAGTCATATAATAAACCTATTTATCATGAATATAATCATTACAGTGCTTTACATTATAGTACCTTACTAGGCATAAAAATTTGACCTTTTACCTTAATAACACACACACACACACACACACACACACACACACACACACACACACACACACACACACACACACACGGAGCGTAAAAAAGAACAGTAAATATAATTACACCTACCAGTTTATATATCACAAATGCGATCAACTGACGTCATTAGGACGTGAATTTAAAATCATTAAGTCTACATATGAGAACTGGATCAGTGCCAATAGAATTGGTTTTTTACAAACTGATCCAGTTCTGATATGTATGTATATATTATCTGGGTTTTTTTAATTTGTACTAAGCTGGAAACTGCGTTTTAATTGAATACTTTAATATATTTCTGATTTAATTGAATTGCTCCACTATCACATAAGTACATAATATATTTCTAAGACCACTACAGTGACTGGCATAAAATAATTATTTGACTGCAAACACGTGTCAAAAGTATGTAAATTAATGGCAATTCCCCCCTCATGACGTTCTATTTTCAATCATTAAAAATAAATATGCCCGACACATATATTCAATGATGTAAACTTTTACATATTTGTGTTGAAGTCTATGGACTATCTTACTAAAGTGGTTTGAAATATGTCCATTTCATTTGATGAAAACTGCTAGTATTTTTAAGTGACAAAAGTTGCAGCATCCCTCCCACTTTATTCATGGTAAGTAGCAATTACAAAATACATTTTGCTTCTTTTTAATGAGGCTTTAAAGACATTTTAAACAAACTTCAGATGAAGATAAATAGAAACTCTACTAAACATGTATAATTTCGCAATGATTGATGAATAAATTAATTTGTGACCATGGAAAACGTTCATTTAATGTAGAAAGCTATGAGAAACTGACATCAAGTGAAATACTTATCACATGAGAGTGTATGTATAACTACTGACAACAGACTTGATAAACCAAAACAAAACATTGACCTCTCAAAAGATAGGTTATGGAAGAATGTTAACTACATATCTCATTAAATTAATTTCATACCAATCGCAAGTTTGTATAATTTTCTATCAATTAATGATTTTATAATTTTATACATTCACCTCATAAAAGATACGTTATGGAAGATGGAAGAATGTTAACTACATATCTTATTAAATCAATTTCATACCAATATTATAAAATATATTTTCATTTAACTTCTCTTAACATGCATGTCCTATTTTGAACCTCTCCCAAAAGTTTAGAAAGTTGTATTTTTACTGCCTTCAAAACATTTTCTATAACGTATAAGATCGGGGCCTTGAGGTGGCCATGGTAAAATTCTTATAATGTTAATATTTTTCCACTCACTAGCTCTCCTCGAGACATGACATGGAGCGTTGTCTTCTTGTAAAATCAAGACTAAATTTACAAAATGTCTGGCAACTACAGGCCATAAAAATTTGTACAGTTCTTGGTTTAAGTTGTAACAATTCTTCAATTTTTCGAGCTGAAAGACCACCGATAGATAGTTTAACAATATCTTTTTTAACAGCCGGGGTCAGTTCGTGGCCTTTTTGAGCCATGGAGCGGCAGACGACAATTTTTATTTACAGAAAGGGGAATAACTCTATTTTTGGAATACACAAATCGTTTCATCACATAAAATCTTCAGGTCTTTACTTTTTGAGAATACGTGGGCGTGGAGGATAGATTCAAGTGAAAAACATTACCGTAACGTTTTATGAAACTGATTATGTTATGGGAATGCGCCAATACCCATGACTGTATATTTCAAGGGCGTAGGGCAAGGGGCAGCAGGTGCACGTGCCACCCCACTTTTTAAAGTGGGGGCACAAGTATTTTTGTGCCCCCACATTTTACGTATTTTTTTATCACACAGCCACAGTTTTTTTTAAATACTTGATTTGTTCTTCAAAGAACAGTTATCGCAATCTGAACGCTTCCAAGAGCTTTAAAATTAGGCCTACGGAAATTTTCGTTCCTCGCTACGCTCGACGAAAACAATTATGAATTATACTCTTCCCTCTACCTGGAAATTTGGATCGTCTGTATATTTTAGATGTTACGGATTTGGACTATTGACTTTGCATTATGAGTTTTGTTTGCCCAACATTTCGGTTCGTGGTTTTTTCATCATATATGGGTGTGAAATATGGATATGAATATTTCTTTGTAGACAAAATTTGTATTGGATTAAAATGTATACGATATCCCACTTTGTTTATATCAGCTAAAGATTTGAAAATTTAATCATCGATGATATCCAATTAAACAGAATGGACCCACAATTTTCACGTCGGTACGGCATTTTGCCCCCCCCCCCCCAAAAAAAAAGGGAAAGAAAGAAAGAAACAACTTTACGCTCCCACTTTGAAAATTCCTGGATCTGCCCCTGGTATACCTGTCAATCTGATGAAAGATTTGATGATATATATATATATATATATATATATATATATATATATATATATATATATATATATATATATATATATATATATATATATATATATATATACTGCATATGAAAGAAGGAGTTGTCTTCCTTAGAAATGAACGTCGGATCATGTGACTGTTAAGTTCTAGGCACTTTTGTGGCGGGAAAGACGAAGTAAACATAGGCAGCGGGATGTATCATAACAAATTAAAAAAGCATGTGTTGATGCGTGATGCAATGTTGTAAATCGGATTCCAGAAAGAAGAATGAGCCAGATAAATATCCGTGGAAGAATTACATTTCATTTAAAACCGTTTCCCCGTTTCTGTCACATCAAATGAACATACGAATGAAGCGTATTTCGATTGTACGCCATCGGAGCTCCTATTAGCCTATGAGTTTCTGATTCATCATACAGTTTGTAGTCAAAATTAAAATTTCAATTGTTGGAACTTTTGTATTTATCTGAACTTTATTATTGATAAGTTGAATGGGGACTACTGTATGTACCCGCCATTTTGTGCAAAATATACCTAGATTTAGGTCACGTTGTGATGAAAGTTACATGAAAGAGATGGGTCTGTCCAGGGATCTCTGATATTCCACCAGTGTTTACAATATATGCTTTGTCATTTATGGTGTTATATTTGGAAGTGTGAAATATATAGTTGCTTTTGCGCTTCTTTCTATGCTGGGCACATATAAAAGCACAACAAGTTATAAAAGAATGTCCGTTATTCTTCCAGGCAAAAACAAACTAACAATAAAACAATAATCAACACTTAATCTACGAAATATGAATTACATGTGAAGTTTACCTACTTTCAGGATGCAAGAATTTGAACAGTGGTGTTGGTCTGTATGCTTGTGATCAGGAGGCTTACACCGTGTTCGAGGATCTTTTCGATGCTGTCATCAAGAAGTACCACGAAGTACCAACAGAATCAATTACACATCCAAAAGATGCAAAATATAGGGATGGCAATAGTATTACTGACCTTGACCCGAGTAAACAATTTATTATCTCAACTCGTGTCCGTGTCGGCAGAAGCATTAAAGGGTATCCATTTCCACCATTATGTAATGATGAGGTGAGTTATATATGCGCAAGAGACAATGTGATATAATCATTCTACCTTTTAAAAATAAATTAATTTGCAATATATTTTTTTCACTCCTACAAGGTTTGATAAGCCATGAACCAGAAAAATGTTATCAATCGTGGAATAACCTTTCCGGAATCCGGCTTGGTTTTCAGAAATTATGTTTAGCTCATCTGAATATCTGTATAGTCTTTCGTTTAAAATAGAAGTAAATAGTTTACCAAAGCAGCTGACAAAGGTTATAGGTAAATAGTTTTCGGGTCTTTTTTATAGATTGGAATTATGTTACGACTCAGCAAAGTGTCAAATATTTTTCCGCTATCAGATATATTGGCAAGTTTCAAATATAAATCTCCTATTTTATTTATAGAGTTCTTAATATATTCAATTAACTATGACATCTTCCCTTGATGCTTTTTAATTTTTAACGGCATTTATTAATTCATTTTCAATACGGGCATTAATGGTTCAATAATCAATTTTGCCATTAACATCAAAATTAAAATATATGTTTTGGTCAATGTCTTCAGATATATTTAGCGCCTTAAATATTTGAAACAGAGTATTTATTGAAATTGCATTAATGTTTCAAATTTAGTTTTAAGTAAAATTAAAGAAGTACCAATCGATAATCAAAACTCATGTCCACTAGAACAACTGCGAATCTCAAACGGGATAAGAGCAGGTGTCCGTATTGTCCATATTTTGTATATTTTCAGCCGTTTTAAATCTGTAAACTTTAGGATACAGAGTTTTTGTCTCCTGTATTTTATATTTGCCTGCCAGAATATGGTTCTTGATAATTTACAGTCTTTGTCAAACCAAAGTTTATTGTAATTATTGTAAATTTTGTTTTAAACTTCTTTTTTACGTAACAAAGACGTTTTACCAGTCATACTGTCAATGTCGTTACGATCATGAACTTTTTCCAATGTTAAAACCGTTTGCATTTCTGTGAATTCCTATTTTGGATATTTATGTTATCTACTAATATCCTGGTCCTGGATCCATTTCAAAATTGTGATATCACTTTCCTGAGCATTGGGTTTTCATTATTATTATTATTTTGATTCCTTTGTCAGGTTCATAGGGTATTTTAGTTCTAAGGTTAAGGCACAATGAGCATCAGAGAATAATGGATTAAAATCCATTATTCAGAAAAAGTACCAATCACCTCAAAGAATTGTGATGAACAAATAACATATTCATCACACTAGCATCTTTGCAAGTCAGTTTGTCGATGTTGTTATCGTCATTAACCCTGTCCTTTGCATATGTACAAATATTATATTTAAAAAATTCTAACAGGTTGTTACCAAAATTATTCTTTTACGATCTTTATTCAGTTTCTTAAGTGGGATTTTAAATTGTTAAAATACAGAAAGAGTCGATGTGAATAACCGATTTATACTTTCTACGCTTGACTCATTGTCTGATTTTTTTTAAAGGAAGAGTGTAAACTACATGTAAATTTAACTTATTGTTTGAATTTGATATCTCGATAATTTTCATCTTCTACTTGACAAGCATTTATTGTTTTACGTAGACTCGTAAATGTTAAATATACGCCAGTTTCAAAACTGCTGCAAGCAAGTTGGTACCATGACTCAAATAGGAATTCACAAATGAAAGCATGCGAATAGAAATGTGTTAATTAACCAACTCGTTTGGCGATGAAATGATTGCAGTCTGATGATACGGATAGAAACATTATGTGGTTTTGTATTTATTACATGTTCCTTATTTCTCTATATGTATACACAAATTTATATCCATTCCGATTTTAACGACGCCATCAAATATGAAAACCCTGCTCCTTACCAAGGTTTATTCTTCGGTAATTGCACATGCAATGCACCAGTTAACATCACTTTCACGACACCTCAAAGCCAACGTCACACTAGGCCTACTGTACATCTCAGTCTCACTCAAACATTCAGTCAATCAACTAGCATGATGAACATATTCTTCTGATAGCGAGTAAATGGTATCTTATCCTCTAATCACCGATGGAACCAAGAAACTGGAAAAAGTTTTCTAAATATATGTAGAAAAAAAGACTACAATACCTTACGAATATATCAAAATTTTGAACTGCGAGAATACATAGATGACCTTTTTGAAACATTAACATGATATACTATATTTTGCAGAAAAGAAAAGAGATACAGACAAAATTACAAAATGCTCTAGATACTTTACCTGAAGGTTTGAAAGGTACATATTATCCATTGGAAGGTATGGAAGAAAAAACTCGAAAGATGCTCGTTGAAGACCACTTTTTATTCAAAAACGACGACAAGTAGGCTATGTTTTATTTTTTGATCAGCGTAATATACTTGTTTTTTGTATCATGCCTACATATAATAATAAAGATTTTAAACAGACACGCAATTATGCGTAAACTGGAAATGCCTCGGTAAAAAATCTAATAACTTTGATATTGTCTGACAGGACCTAGATTAATTAAGGTTCGGTCTCATATCCTTTTTACACAGTATACATATGAATTGAAAGATTAATTAGCATAATTATACATTCCTGAATTTGATACATGTATACCCACAGGATTGTAACTGTGTCAGTAATACGAGTTTAACAATGACATGACGCATTTTAAAATTATTCCTCCACTTTTAACTACTATGTATAAGATATGATCCGATCCAGACTTGAATCTTAAAATCCGGCCTCCTAAAGCAAGTACGCTATACCGCTGTGGAAATGCTTGTTATTTGGGCTCAAAGCTTATGATATTTTTTATTTATTTTTTTTTTTGGGGGGGGGGGGCTATATTGGTAAAACCATAACTATACTGTTATTAGTGCAAAGAAGCGTTTAAAATATGACGAGTTGATAAGATAATTTGATGATTCTGTTGAAGATATTTGGATGATGCAGGAGGTTATAAAAGTTGGCCAGAATCAAGAGGTATTTTCCATACCAAAGATAAGGATTTCTTGGCATGGATCAATGAGGAAGATCACTTAAGACTAATATCTATGCAGATGGGAGGAAACCTCGGTGAGGTTTATGAAAGATTGATAAAAGTAAGTATTGTACTTTTGCATGTTATTTGTTGTTATACGAGTAATTCAAAAACAAAATTACATGATGATTAAAGCACTGATTTGTTTTAAAGCATTTGAAAACTTATATATGAATGTACACATACCCTTTCCTACCTTTTTTGGAAACCAAGTTATTGTTATTTTCATTTTATATTCGTTGTATTTGTTACTTCATATTACAGGCTATTGAGCATATGAGTAAAACAGTTGAATTTGCTAGGTCAGATAAACTAGGATACCTTACTTTCTGTCCAACCAACCTAGGAACAGCAATGAGAGCAAGTGTACACGTCCGGGTTCCACTCTTAGCTGCTTCCGGTGACCTCGGTGCTATCTGTGAAAAACATTCATTGCAACCAAGAGGTAAGTTTTGTGTCCTGAACACACACACACACACACACACACACACACACACACACACACACACACACACACACACATATATATATACACACACAAACACACACATACACACACACAACACACACACATACACACATAACACACACACACAAACACACATATACATATATATATATATATATATATATATATATATATATATATATATATATATATATATATATATATATATATATATATATATATATATATATTGATTTAAAAGCCCTAGATTAAAAGTCTTTTTCTTAACTGGAAGTCTTTTATAAACATAAATATAAATCAAGTAGGATATACATTCAATCTCGCAGTTTTACGTATGATACATTGAAATTTCATTAACGATTTTCAAATCAAGCAAACCTCGAATACATTTTATGGGTTGAATTGTGAAAGAGTGTAAAATAGATAAAATCTTATTTAGGAAAAGAAATTTAACCTGAAAATGACTAAGATGTTTTTTATCTGCGTGATCATAAGTGATATTGTGTTTTAAAAATTCAGGTATTCATGGCGAACACACCGAGAGTGAAGGCGGAGTCTATGATATATCAAACAAGAGGCGTCTGGGACTTACAGAAATTGACGCACTTAGACAAATGGAAAAAGGTGTCAAAGCAGTGATCGAAAAAGAAAAAGAACTGCAACAAGCCAAAGGTCAATCGAAAAAAAAGTAAAATGAAATGTATCTTAGTTTTTGTGCTTTCAAAATACAAGGACGAATACTGAGGCAAATCAATATAATGGGCAGCATATATTACATGGTTAAAATCTACAAAACATGAACTATATATCATATACAAGAACTTGTAAATTAAAGTTGCTGAACGTGAACTTGTATATTAAATGAAATATTTTAGTTTAAACATATTTAATTGAATGATTAATTACACAGTACGTACAGTTACAATAAGAAATCAGGGATTTGGAAACAAGCGGACCGCTTATATAAATCCAGCTCCTTAGACACTGATGCGCAGTCAAAATACACTGTAGATGATTCAAAACAAAATTGATTAAGGGGGAATTTCATCTTAAAATGATATATTTGTTTTAACAAAAATAAAAAAATGAACTCTATTAACAAAAATGTAAGAAAATAAGAATGAAAATGAAAGTTGCATGCGTGAGTCTCCAGATTAATTGGTAGAAACATTATATTTCAAGAAACACAAAAAGAAAGAAATATAAATGAAAGTTGGCCTTTATAAACGGACGATTTCTGGATATTACGAATTTGTCATTTTGGACACGTTTCCAAATATGAAATGGGAACCAATGCCGGAATTATTTGTGTGATATATTTATTCAAAGATCGTTTTGTTGACTGATAGATTCAATATTTTTTTTGGTGTGTATTTTTGTTTGTAGTTGCGGTTTTCTTTAAAATAAAATTTATTACATATGTCTGTTTATTTTATTTAGTTTGTTATAGAAATAGATTCTTAAGAGCTTGTTTATTATATAAAATTGAGACAAACACCAAGGTGTATCAAGTTCTGAATAAGTGACCGAGGCAAATCGAGCTGACATTTCTAAAGGCCATATATCACAGCTCAAGATCAGAGACCGTTTCTCACAGCTCAAGACAAAGGCCGTTTCTCACAGCTCAAGACAAAGGCCGTTTCTCAAAACTCCAGACTGAAGGCCGTGTCTCACAACTCAAGACTAAAGGCCGTGTCTCACAACTCAAGACTTATGTACAAGGGAAAGCTAAGCCATTGGCAGTATTCGGATGATTTGTATCGCTGCCCTGTGTGTCCTAGCCTTATCTTAAAATTTATTTGTGTGGCGTTATCTTTTTTAAAATTTCACCGACAAATTTGGAAATGAACCTTAGTCTTGACACGACTTTGTCAAGAGTGTCTTGTGACATACCCACCGCCTGGTACCCTAAAACTTAAGAATTACTTAAGTCTAAAATTTTGCTCAATTTTGGCTAATTCTGAATTCTGAGCAGGCTAAATTGTGGAGGTTCTCGGACTTACGTGAATTCAAATTTTATTGTGTTGGGCCCAGATTTGTCTTTATTGTGTTATGGATTCTCTTAACTATGACATCGACATATTCTTGATAGTGTTACACAGAACATTCATTTCATGTAGGGTATGACTAAACTCTTGTATCCGTCGTCAATCAGACTTTCAAGAGAAGTCGGCGACCTAACAGGATTAAGTTTTGATGTCGAACACATGTGACTACTAAAGGAAAATTATGATCAACAGACCATCATTAAACTCGGTGACGATAGTGTATTAATACGTAAACTAAATACATCATGACGACATCATGTTTCTATGGTATCATGAAACTCCGTATCATGTGGTGGATCACCATTAACTAAAGTTTTCCGACTTTGTGCGGTAGTTTACCAACTGACTACCAACAATAACGACTTTATTAACTGACTTAGCACCTTCCAGCAAAATAGTATGTGATAGCAATAGTATGGTAAAGAACTGAAAAGACAGAAAGTAGGGAAAACGCTTGCAATCAGGTCTGACAAGGGTAAGTTATAAATGTGAAAATGCTTGTCAATAAAGAGACAGATGGAAAAAATGAGTACTGTAAAATTCATAACAATACGAAAGTTCATGCATCAGCTTTCCTGATAAAGAGTAGCAGACATGTAATACATATAACCTGGTTATGATGTACTCAAAATTAACAGATGCTGCATTTAACTAGGACAGTGAGTTTGCAGTTATAAAGAAAATATGTTGAAACGATCATGACTATCAAGTAAGCTTACCATACATGTACAACAATTGCATTCTGTAGTGCAGTACATGCAAAAAACACAAAAATCATAAACATGTGACTATTTACAATTTTTACTAAATACTCTGGGTATATCTGAATGTCAGAGATATAAGGAACTTACTACAACCACACTTGGCAAGTGAAAATACATGTATAAGGAAAAAAATAATCTTAAACATAAATGTGTCGATCCACATATACATACAGTGCGGCCATGATGATGATAACAGTCAAAACATAATACAAAAGTACACTCAACTGATTTGCTGACACAAAAAATACATAAAAACTATAGCAAATACTAGTACATAGACACCGTACAGGGGTATGACCGAAATGTCATGAAAATGGGTGCTTGGAACAAGCGAAAATAACTGCAAGGTGTAATTCTGCTAACTCAGCGTCTGTCTGCACAAATTACATAATTCTCAGAATCCACGAAACAGTCACTCAACCCTTAAAGGGTACCTGCAGTGGAAATTTTTTTGTATGTAGATTGTTCCTATTGATACAAGGCGAGGGCAAAAAACCGCATCCAAATCGGTACAGTAATAACGGAGTTATCGGTCGTCAAAGTTGTCAATTTTCACCGATCTCGCCGCGTCAAACAGTTCCAATCAAGATAGCACAAAGGCGCAGTGGAAACGATCGGAATCGAGGCTCCAGTGGTAGTGACCAGTCACAACAGTAGTTTTATCTTAGGAAGATGGCGGAAGATATGAAGATAAGCCCCCAAATGTTACATTTGTAATTTAATTTTTATTTATATTTCACAAATTAAAATGATTTCAGCGAGTGAGAGTAGTTTGGGTCTTTTTGGGTCGACCTTGATATGTCTGATGGACTTCACTCAAGTTATAACGATGAAGTTCGATTATGTGCTTCTGAAATCGGTGATTCACAGTATAAGTGTATATGCACGAAGTTCATTTTTATCTCGATCTGCCAGAAGGTTGTCCATAAGGATTCAGACGAGGAATGTACAGTTTATTTAATTGGGTGAGACCAAACCCCACAATGGCTGATAGCGATAGTACTATAGTAGCCAGGTGTGTGTAGGATTTACGATCTTATTTGTATGCGTGAGAACAGTATTTTCCTGCTTCAGCTATATAAAAACACTCAAAATTAATGATTTACTATCCACCACTCGTATTTTTTTAACACATGTTAGTTAATACAATTTGTTTTTCTTTTCCATAAGGCTGTGGTAAGATAAGCCCACATGATTCATTTGTTAATTATTTTTTTTATTTTGATATTATTTCAATTGTATTGTGACAAGGAAATTAAATGATTCTAAAATAAACTGCCTGAATCCGTTAGAATTTTAATCATAAATTAGGATTTATTACGCGCTTACCGAGTTATAAATATTATCGGGCATCTACTGTTAAAGAAAATTACATGGTCTTGTCGAGAGTCACGAAGAGGGATTCATCATAAGAAACCGTAAATAATGATGGAATTTTCGTTTTCACTGTAGTTGACTAAGGGCATTGTTCATCACTTGCTTATATATTTACTATTTTAATTTATTGAAAACAGTTATAACATGGAAATGAAGTTATACGCATGTTAACAATGAGCATGAGCTTCTCAATCAAGATTTATATGGTACACCTACATTATACTAACCGATGTAATGACTGCCCCGAAGTCAACAAACAATAAAAAAACCATTTTTATTAGGAACATCTGCATTCGGTGAACCTACACTACGGTCATGGCTTGTCCAAAGGATCGGATTTTGCGTCTAGAGAAGCCCCAGTGATTCGATAATTTTTTATACTTCCTATAAATGTCAAGTATTACTTTAATTGAACATATTTGGCCTGTTTGCCCCAGATGATCTATAAAAAAATAAAAATCAGACCAGACCCTCAACTTGACATATCCAGAATTTTCGACAAGAATCGACCAATTTTGACATGATATTCCTCTGCAAGTACAAATAATTGGAATTAATTTATTAATCAATGATAATAGAAAAACATGCTAAACATTGTTTATATATATATGTGAGTGTGTGGTGTGTGTGTAGTGAATTTTAAGGAATGTCTGGCATATGGGGTTTACTTATTTGTATGTCTCCATATATCAGAATTCATGCAAGTGCTATGAATGGCAAATTGTCACTTCATTGCCATTCCACTCTCACAATAATGGCATTTTTTTTCAGGAATGTTTTTCCTGCTTCAGCTATATAAAACACTCAAAATTAATGATTGCTATCCACCACTCTTATTTTTTAACACATGTTAGTTAATGCACCTTGGTGACATATGTATTTGTTTTTCTTTTTACATAAGGGGTAGTACATGTGGTCATTGTTCCCAAATGCCAACTGAAAAAATCCTTGTGTTTACTATTAGGGTTATGATTTAGTACAAGAACATTCTTTTTGTGGTGTATTTATACAAAAGGGTGATGGCAGTACTGGAGTGTTTGGTCACTGAAGATCCAGGGAAGCAGTGCATAACAGAGCACAATGGATTTCACCCCTGAATCTCGAAAATTGGTGTGGCGTCTTTCTCCAGAACCATGCGATTTACTGCATCCATCAGGTTCTGAGAACAGCATATCATGCGGACGCATCGTCTTCTCTCTCGAACTTACTGCTGGCGGTATGCAGCTCATGTTTGTATCTCATTAGAATCGTTGGAGGAAAATCCTCGAATCCAATGGGGTAATCACATTTCTGTTCCGTTACTGTTGTTCACGTCACAGCACTCGGCTTCGAAAAACCGCGCGTTTAGCTAACTAGTCAAAATAAATGATAACTGAACACTTAAATGGTTTACATCTTACTGGGAAATGTATATTTTTCATTTAAATTGTTGAAAAGCATTAACACATATAAAAGTACTTGAACATCAATGAGACATCATTTCAATATAACTGAGTTAAATTTTCCTTAAACAATTAACAAGACTGTAAAAGACAAAATTCTGAACATGAATAAAAATCACTTAAAAAATGAATGCAATGAATAGTTGTTTACCTCCACAAGATTATACTTAATCAAAATTAGGAAAATATAACAACATGCTTACACTTGGACTATGTTATTTTCCACACTCAACAAAATTGAACATATTAAAGAAGCAAAAATGACTGAATGAAAAATTTATACTGTAAATGAAAACCTTACATGTCTGAAAATAATTAATAGTATATAAAGTTTAAGCATTTCATTATGCAATCTTAACAACTGCTGATAATTATTACAATGCTTTTTATTGTTCTTCATCTGATTCATCATAAATTTAAAAGGGAGTCCTTTCCTATATCAAACTTGCAAAATAACAAGGAATTTAAAAATAACTTTCAACTAGGATTCTTGATTACGAGTTTACACATTAACAAAGGCATCTAGTACATCAGACTTGCATAATCTATATACTTTCAACAAGGCAGTGTCTAAGACCTATACATGAACATGAGAACCTAAAAATTTAACTAAAACCAGTTTAAAGAAACATGTAACTGTACAAATGTCAGACATACACAAAATAACAAAAATAATGTGGCAACTTTTAACAAGAGCATCAGACTTACATACATAGGAACTCGGGATTAAGAAAATATCTGTTAACAAACTTTTTAACAAGGAAATCTGTATCAAAAAAACAATAATCAGATCTACATAAAACAATTCTGACACAATTCAGATGTATGCTATGACACTACTGAAGCTGCCGATTTGACTAGGTTTCCGATATGACCAAGTGCGATTTGAGCACATACTAGTGCCGGTGTGACTAGGTGCGAATTCCTTTACGACATGCCACACTATTGTAAATATCAGATGATACATTGATCTTGGTCTCTGTGATCCAAAACACGCAGTACGAATAGCTCCCTTGTTAAATGACGTCCTTGGTGGTGAACGACTCGCGATAATCTACAAACAACAAATTAAAAATATTAAGTTCTGCAAATGTACTGAGACACCAGCTATTTAATTAGAACATCAGTGAAACTACAAATAAGCTCTATAAATTTACAGTAACAAAACTGAGACACTAACATGATGAAATGCAAACGGGTTGCAATGTACTATTAAACTAATGCAGACAACATATTAGTATTTCATCTATTTATTCAAGCCACCATGCCTGAGTGGCGCACATTGAAGCTTCGTGATATAAAACAAAGTCTCTTCTCCTCTAATCAGCCCAGGTAATCTTGAGCCTGCTAGAACTTTTGAATGATGTCAGCTGACTGTCTTAAAAAATTGATGCCTGTTTGCCCCCAGATGGTTTTCTTCTTGGGACCATTATAATCAGTTTCTCTCCTTCACCAAAAAACTAACTGGCCTCCACCATATTTGATAATGAAAAATATTTAATAAATTTCTTCTAACTTTTAACAAGGAAGTCTGTATGGGACATATACGTTAACAAAGGAACTCTAATTTCGCATGAATTAACAAGAAATCGATACAACTTTAAACAACAAAGCCTGTATCAAACTTATAACATTAACCAACTAAACAAGAAATCTAGATATTCAACTTTTAAACAGAGAAATCCTACATCAAATCTCCTACATTTTTAAAACACAGTGGTTTTCTTGATATATTATCTGCAGTGAGATGTATAACATTTTAACAAGAGCCTGGGTATTAGACATTTAAATTAAACAAACCTAACAAGAAATCTAATATTATATTTTAATTTATTTTAAAATTTGTCTTTTCAGGCGAAATGCGGGTATTCATATCATAATTTGTACAATATAAGAAAAACCAATAGTTATGTGGTGCTGGGGGTGCTTGGGAGGAGTAGGACTTGCAATATATACGTGTAACAAGGCCTGATAAAGTTGCCTGCATGCGCTGTTTCACACTTGATTACGTTCCACGTTACCCTGAGGAAAATGGCTGGATTGAAGCTTACATAAGGATTTAAAAAAGGATTGTATCATGGTTTACACCATTTTAACCATTTCCATATCTAGTGTGCATTTGGCTCACAGCATCATTTCTTTCTTGGGATGAAAAAAACTGCTCAAATAGTGGGTGGCGGTGCAAAAACAGTTTTTGTCATCGCACTGTGGCATAGTTCTTCTTGTGCTAGCTCAACCACCTCTCTCTGAAAGGATTTCAACATAGCCTATTGAAATTTATAAAGTTTGAATAAGACACACTATTTCTGCTACATGAAATTCATTGCCTTGACATTTATTTTACATGATGTTTTAATTACATTCTTGTGCATTTAAGGAATTATCACAGTCATACAAAACTTGTTTTCCAGATTTAAACTGTTACCTCAGCTGTTATAAATTACAAAAGTATTTTCTGAAAATATATACAGAAAATAAAGAAGCAAGTCTTACCAATATGTCCTTTTTGTTTTTACTTTCTTTACAGTGAATCCCCCTTCTGCTTTGGAAAAAAATGCAATCTTGTAATTTTTATTCAGGTCACCTTCTCAGGACTGCCAGGAAATACATGTTGTTGCTTGAAAAATGCTCTTTGGAAGAGTTCTCATTGAAATGCAGAGCAGCTAATTTCAGTCTAAAACATAAATCACACTAATCAGAACACATTAAATAAAATTGTGGAAACAACAAATTAAATAGTTTTATCATAACTAGTCTTTACTACAATTCACTGCAAAAGTGACCAAATTTCTTAAATTATATGCATTTTATGAAAGACTGTTCATCTGTTTTCTATTGATTGGTGAATGTATCAGAAGTGTTAACCGAGCATAAGTTTTTTCCCCCAAATTGGTCTCCCTGTTTTTTGTCTAACACTTAGATTTATATAGACAGACATAAGAAATCTTCAATTCCTATATATTTTGTGAAAACCCTGGTTTGCACCAATTCTGAATTGTGATTGTGAAAAAGTTTGTTTAACAAAACCTTATTATCTGTATAATATCAATAATCTACCACATTAGGAAAAAATACTATATGTTCACAAAATATATAGGAATATAAGATTGTTATGCCTACGTTAAGCTAGTCTTATTTGTTATTCAAAAACAAGATCAAAGAATTCTCACATAGAAAAAAATGAAATAATTGTTTTTAATGCCCTTTAAAAAAAATGTCTCAACAAAAGCAGACTTTTTATTTTCACAGTCTTCTATAAAATACAATTTTTACAAAGTCTTTTAATAGATTATTGTCAGCTTATATAACTACAGAATTTATACTAGAGAAACAATTGCTTACCTACTACTACATCCCAGGGTAGAAAAAAAATCTACATTTTGGGGGCAAAATGAAGTGCGGCGGAAACACCACCGAATGGTATGCGTCTAAACTACAGGTTTGGGCTTAACTCTGCATTTCAACACTTTTTTGTTATTTGATGTAGAACATTTTTGAAGTTGCGACAGGATGCATTATTGTGTTAGTTCAGGGTTTGTCTGGAGAAGAACTTATTAGATTGGTATAATCAGGTAATAGTCTTCAATTTGGTTACTTTTAACCCATAAACATTCAAGTTTCATCCATTACTTTTGTACCCTAGAAGAATAAAATGTAAATTTTATATATAGTATATATATATATAATTTATATATATATATATATATATATATATATATATATATTTCATATATATAATATATATATATATATTATATATATATATTTATGTAACATCGCATTATGCAACTTCAAGTGTTCATTTCAGCATATTGTCCAAAAACTTGGTACAACATTGGCATGCATTCACAACAAAGATACGAAATATTACTATTTCTAACTTACTTATTTAGTATTTTCAATGTTGAATTGAATTTTTGAATGTTGTTTTACACTATACTCAAACATTTTTTGTGGTTATACTGTATATGTACATGCATAGTGGCAGTCACTTTTTAATGGCTGAGGAGGGAAGCCAGTTACAAATGTACCTGGGAAAGAGAACCACCAGGAGCCTTTCGCAAGTAATCTGAATACTTTCTCACAAAAATCAACTTGGGCTCCAGCGGGATTCGAACCTGCACTGACAGGAAGTGAAAGAATTCACCAATTTAAGGCACAATGCATTAACCAATGACTCGTAAATGTAAAAACAATGATTGGACTGTGACAAATACAAGGTACTAAAGTTTCACTATATCAGGCATATTCAAACATACACTGTTAGATAAGTTTATACACGTAGGGTAGGTAATTACAGCAAAAATAGTACCAAGTTGACCAAAAATACAAGTACCATAAACCCAGATACCATGTACCAAGGTGACTGACATTTGGGAAATATGAGTTATGACTGGACAATTTTATTATAATTCTGTTTTCACACTCATTTTTACATCCAGTTAATTCACTACTTGAACAAATATTGATAATTTAAAAATACCAGGTTAAAAGATGTGTCAAAAGTGTTTGGTCACTGAAGATCTAAATATTTCATATATAAAAATACATTGGTCATCATTTTTTCCACCATGTTTTCCTTGGTAATTTTGATGTAATTTACAAAGTTGGTACTTCAAAGATTTGACGAATGAAACAAAGAATACAAATAAGATGTCACAATCTACAGTACTAAAATTTTACTTTTGGCACGCCCCTGTACGTTGTGGTATAAACATATAAATACATTGTAATTGGGGTGTATGTATCAATACAATTTTTGTGAAAAATAGTTTTCAGACCACATTCGACAGTCAACTAGGCTACACTCCAATGATATAAAAATCTATTAAATTTAACTTACTCGTTGTACTCTCTCTTCTGGGATGCCCTTCTTGGTTTTTGGGGGGTACAGCACGTCATTAGTCTTGGAGTCAGTGGTAATATTGCGACCGGGGTAGATACGACTGGAGGACGCTTGACTTCCAGGCCGTTCCTGGTAGCATCTGAATCTCGAAAAATGAATTGTTGGGCACGGCGTCCTTACTGTCAGAACCCTGCGATTTACTGGCATGCCTACAGATTCCATTATTCTAAACTTAGGTGGATAACAGTCCGCTGTAAAATGGCGAGAACACAACAACGAATGTTTCGTCGGCCCGTTCCAATTCTTCCTTGAATTATGCACAAATGTAATTCGCTGGCGCAAAGTAGCTGGTCTATCCAAGGGAAATGAATGTAAACTAACATCCTCTGCAATCTCCTTCATCATATTGCATCCACCAGCGACGCATCGTCTTCCTCCTCTCGAACTTACTGCTGGGCGACTATGCAGCCATGTTTTGTACACAAACTTCGCCAAACGTTTCAGATTTTTCCTCGTTCAATCTTGGCTAATCGTTAATAGTCCAGCAAAAATATTACATATATATAAATTGTAAAACTAATACTACCAAATACGACTTAAAACAAGAACTATAAAATTAAATTAACTCTTAAATCAATGAAAATGTAAGTCAGGTGATGTTCGTATCCTTCTGGCTTAATACTTATCCGATATGGCTGACCGTTACTGTTGTGACGTCACAGCACATCGGCTTCGAAAACCGCGCGTTTAGCAAAACTAGTCAGGTGTGAATTAGGGTTTTTCTCGCAATATCTCGCTTAATACATTACCGATTTCGGTGCAACTTTCAGGATGATTTTATTTTTCACTTGTTTACAGAATATCAAAAAATCATTTTGCACTGCAGGTACCCTTTAACAATAAGGGAACAACTAGGCTGATTGGTCTCACGTAGGTGTGTTTGGTACCCTCCTTGAATGTAACAAGTTCACCTTTCCGTACAAGGTCATTCTTACTTGGAAATACACGCGCAATACGACCAAGAGGCCAATCACTCTGTGTTATGTAGAATCCTTTAAGAGGACAACGTCACCAACTTGAGCATTAGGTTTCCCGTTTGTCCATCTTTTACCTGGCTGTAATAACTGGAGATATTCCTTACGCCAGCGATCCCAAAATCTATCAGAAAGTACTTGAACTACTTTTGAAATACCACCGAAGCAGTGAATAGAGGTGAGGATTTCAGTCTTTGTTGAGGTAGATCTGCCATAAACTGAGTTAAAGTGTTTTCCCGCATCTTACGACATGCCACACTCTTGTAAATATCAGATGATACAATGATCTTGGTCTCTGTGATCCAAAACACGGCAGTACGAATAGCTCCCTCTGTTAAATGACGTCCTTGGTGGTGAACTGACTCGCGATAGTGACGAACTAATAGTCTAGCTACATGGTGACCTCCAGGAACTAAAATTAAGTTCTTCTCACAGACTGCCATATTAGCATGTTGTAACCTTCCACCAACACGTAGAATGCCCTTCTCGTCCAATACGGGGTCTAGTCTCAATATAAATATTATAAACATAATACCAAAGTTATAATGCTCAAGACGATATCGTTTCTGTCAATTAGACTTCATCAGTTGAGCTCCAATTTGAAAAGTATGTTTATTTTCTAAAGATAAAGTGGTATCATACAAGGCCAAATAATATCTCTCTAAACGTGTATAGCCGAAATCCGTCTAAGAGTAACCACTGTAAAAAAATGACTATCTTAGCTTTAGACAATTTTCGAATTTAAATAGTGTTAACAGTGCCAAATATTACTTTAGTATAAGATGAACAGCTGGTACCGAAATACCAGGTACTAGGTTTATGTATACCCTCGGGGACTCAAACGGTCCACCAGCAGTGGCAACGACCTAGTGGTTATAAATATTATAAACATAATACCAAAGTTATAATCTGACTATCTCTAGGGAGAGTCTTGCCAGCCTTAACGACAGTTATATCCTTAAAGTAGATTTCATTTTGAACGTGACGAATAACAAATTCTGCTGCATCTTCTTCGGCACTAATGATATCCATCTGAGTTTGGCAATTAGCCCTGTTGTCATTGTTACTTTTTCTCTTCCTGGCAACACATTTCAGAGGAGGAAAATCTGTTGAAACGACTTATCTCTAAAGGTGAGTTTGATACAGTCACTTTACTGGTCACAATGTCAGGTTTGATTTCTTTATCCGAGTCTGGATCTACTAGAGAGAAAGTTGAGCACAGTTTTTCACTTTTGTTTTGAGGACGTAACCACTCCAATGAAAATGAAAACTTTCCTTTGCTTGAGTGAAGAAATTCCAGCTGGTACAGTGAAATCCTCAAAAAGGGAAAGCGATTTAGTCCATTGAGTCCATCTACTGGTATAATCCTCTGTGTGGGGTATTCCAATCCTTACATGGTTACTGTGTCATTTCTCGGAGAAGTAGCTTCCCTAGAACCGTGATGGGAGCTATGAAACCCAAAGGGTCATACAGACCATTGATTCAAGAAAGAACCCCTCTACGGGTATATGGTTTGTCCTTCTTGTTGATTTGGAATCCAAAGGTGTCTTTGCTAATATCCCAGACTAGGCTTAGACTCCTCTATATAGGTAAGTCAGCTTTTGTAAGATCTAAATCTACTA
>BROG01000815.1:0-147500 GCA_030159075.1 Atrina japonica
GAGAGAGAGAGAGAGAGGCTACAGCAATTATACTAATACCAAATTGACTAATGAAATATGGCACTCATTTATGTTTAAATTTATCGCCTCCTGTAGGAAGATTTGGACTTGTCCATTTCAAGGAATGGTGAAATTCACCTCAAATTAGGAATGAATGATTCAGAATCAAAATTTTACAATAAGTTTACATGCAGGACTAACTTTTCCACTCCCACATTATGGAAGTCGACCATCCCGTTTATTTATTTGGATGAGTCTAAATGTGACCACAGGGGTTGATGTGTTAATTTTGTATTAATAGGTACAGCTGAACGGTCCGATAATCCCAACAGTGGACTTCAGCTCAGACATTAAGTTCTTGCACGTCAAGTCTAATGCACGTAGAGCATGGGATATCAATATACCCGTCCATCCGATGCCTCAACAGTATCGATATAGTCCGACAGGTAGAGACCGGCCGTATCGTTGTATCTTACAGACCATCCGACGAAAGTGGATCCGCCCTCTATTTCACGGCAAATAGTGTTAATCTAGAGCCGACCATACAAGTACAGAGATACAGGTCGTCCTTACACTTCTTTTGGGATTATTTTAGGGATACTTTGTCCATTTCAAACTATCAGTGTCGAATTATATCTGATAATAGTGTCGTTATGAATTGGAGAGACGTGGACAAGCATAACTATCTCTCTGTCAACGATATAAAACTGACCGATGGCAAAGTTTATGTTGCTGAGGTAAAAGCAGAAAACGTGGGGAACATGTGGAGTAAAGAAGTGAATGCTTCAGTAATGATTGAAGATGTCGTCCCAGTTCTGACGGGTATGTAGCAAGCAAGTGACTTGATTGAAATGCGCGCTGATAAGATAAATGTAATGTTGTTATATTATACAGAAACCATAAAACATTAAAAGAAACAATGAATACAAAGAAGTACAAAGTATAGTCAGTTCTTAAAGCACCATGTCAGTAGACAAAGGGCGAGCATGCAAAGTTTTTATTTCAAACATAAACTACTGAAAGTATAAATGTTTGCTTACTAATAATAATGGTAATAATTAATGATGATGATGATGATGAAGATGAAGAATTACAAAAAAAGAAAAAACTATAGTATTTGCACAAATAATAAACACAGAATTCTTAAACAAAACAAAGTTGAATGATATTTCATCTGTTTCCATAGCAATTATCTGAGTTAAGTTTACGTAACTTTATTGCCTTAAAACAATATGAACAACCAAAAGTATAAATAAATTCATATCTTTTTGTATAAACAATTATTCGTTTCTCGAAAAATAGAAACATAATGGAACCTCGCCAATGATACATCCTAACTGACTTACTCAAGATGGTCTAATTATCTGGACCGGTTTGATATTCATCAAATGTTTTTTCAAGAGACTGACTATATACGATTTTAATTGCGAAGTGGTCACCTAAGCTAGGTGGTCTTTAAGCAAGGTTCTTATATATTTAGAAAGAGAAAAGATAATAATTCGTGATTGGATAATTAATTATCAGTCAGCTGTTTAATTTTTTACCTTTTCGCTTGATACTCTTAACTCGATTTTGAAAATCATATCAGGTAACTTTTGCAGACTCCTAAATACCACAAAACAAGACGAAATTCTTTTATCATTGGAGGATGTTTTCAAATTAGAAGATCATTTGCAGTTTTTGTTAATTATTGGTTCCACCGAGGGTCACTCTGATATCGTGCGAAATATGCATACTACAGACAAAGAATATAAAATGAAAAAGAAGAATGGTGTTACAGACTTGTTTGTCGTTATCACGGCCAAATACATCACAGGGTCACAAACAGTATACAGAGAAAAAATACCGGTCGTTTAAAAAAGATATAAAATCAGAGAAAGTGACAATAAAAATGCTGCTCTTTTGAATTTTAAAAAATACGGAGATATCGTGTTGACTGAAGTTGACTTAACAGTCACAAAATTACATTGATCTACTGCAAAACTCACACATGTTGAAATGTTTCATAATTAAAGATTTTAGCATTTAGTATACAGAACATTTTTTTCATTAAGTAAAGAGCTGATTAAATAGCGAATCGAAAATTGGCATTTATGTTACAGCTAAGGTATCACAAAAAGCCGAGAAAGCATTTAGGAAACATGAATTGTTTGTTGCAACAATTCCAGTAATGAATTTTTTTTTTTTTAAACGTTTTAATTTAACCTTTAGACATCTAATGTATTTCTACAGAGATTTTCTAGATTTACTGTACTGTATAAATAATCATTTTCAAGTAGGAAAAATCAGTAATAAATATCTAACAATTTATGACTGATTCAAACTGGCTATTTTGGTTCCGTGTTTACATTTTGTTCAATTTTGTTATTAATATAAATTTCACTCACATACATGCATGAATGGATGCAATCTAGATTTATTAAGTTCCATATAAAGGTGTTATTTCAAGAACTTGTCATGTGTGAGATAAACATTTTAGGTTCTTGGTTATAAACTGATTAGACATACATTATCACTAACATTTCTACAAACATCATTTCCCATAGCAGATGAACATTTTACAAGTAGCTGCCACACATCAATGATTTAATCTGTTCTTATGAAAATCCACGGTCGGTATCATGACCTTAGTGATGAGGAATCATTTGACTGAGGACCTGCAGCGAATGTGACCGGTCAACAGTGGGAATGATTCAATAATTTCTGTTTGATGTCAAGTTCTACTCCACCCTCAGTTGTTATGGTACACCCCAAATATGTGAAGGTGTTGGTACATGGGAGAATCTCGTCGTTTATCATGCCTGGTGATGGGTTTTCTGTTTTCTTGGTGTTAATATTTAGACCAATGTGTCCTGCATATTTATGGAATCTGTTGGTTTTACTCTGAATATGCTGGTGGGAGAGTGAGAGCAATGCAATATCATCCACAAAGTGTAGATCTCCAGGAGTTGAGAAGGTGTCCCATCTAATGCCCCTTGGAATGTCCATAGCACAGATCTACATTTGTGGTGCCACCAACAGCATTTCAATATCAGCTATATATGAAGCCTAACAGTGTAGAAATATTTGCAGGAAGTAAAACAACAATACATTGGCGTGGGAACCGGGGTAGGGGGTAGGGGCCCGACCCCCCCCCCACTTTTATCACTTAAAGTTTTTCTTATATTATCATCACGTCTGGAATCCTGAATAAAGGCTTCCCAGAGCTTATATATATTAGGGTTTCCCAAATTTTAATGTGATAATTAACTTTCTGGGGAGCCGGCCTGGCTCAGTCGGTAGCGCGCTCGACTCGAAATATTTTAAATGATCGTGAGGTCGTGAGTTCGAGTCCCGCCGGCGACAGGTTGGTTTCCTGTCTTTCGGATGAGACAGTAAAAGCTGGAGGTCCCGTGTCACAGTAGGTGTTGGCACGTTAAAGAACCCTACTGCTCAATGGCCGTAAGTGCCGAGCATAGGCCAAACTTTGAAGCCCTTCACCGGCATTTGGTGAGGTCTCCATATGAGTGAAATATTCTCGAGTGGGACGTTAAACAACAATAAACAAACAAACAAACAAACTTTCTGGGCTTTTAAAGAATTGAACATTTCTGGGAATCATACCCAGCTGGATCACGTGGAAACAATGATTTTGTGTCTGGAAGCTAGAGAACACCTTATAGGACTTCCGAATTAATCTATCAACGAAATATTTTTAATGATAATGTGCCCCTGAAATTGATAAAGTAGGCGTAAAACCATTAATTCTACTATAAAAAGTCTGAAAACTAAAAACAAATTTCCATAAATTTTTGCGCCTCGCTCCGTTCGGCGAATTAATTTGAAATTTACACTCCATCAAACTTTGAATCCTCAGTCTGCTTTTGATGGTGTATGCATTGCATCACAATAAGTGTAATTTTATGTCACCAGCCCCCCAAAATACCCACCTTTTTATTTATTTTCTAGATCTGACACTGTTGTATATATTTATTGCATAATCAAAAGGCTCATGAAAACAATTTCACCGGCAAAAACGTTTTCATAAAAAAATAATCCCCCCACTTTTGGAAGGAGGCAGGTCCATTACGGGATAATGTATTTGATTTGGTTTTTTTCATTGGAATATCTATGAATATTCATGTGCACAGAGTACTCAAAAGCATAATGTAAAACATCTCAGATACCAAGGTAAATTCCATTTCTGTACACAAACTTTCAATTTTGTACCACAATTTAATTCTGTGACACAAAAAAAAAATTTTGTAACACAGAATTGAATGTTGTGGAACAAAAATGAATTTTGTGACAAAATTTAAAGTTTGTATTTACAAAATTAACCTGTCCCACATGGCGCCCCGAAGCCTTTGCTATTCAGTACATTGTTCTATGATGTTCCTCAGTGTAAATATTTGGTCAATGCAGTATTTTCGTAGTCTAAACCATGATCTTACTATGGAAGGAGAGTAAAGTTATACCACGCCAGTTGACACAGTCATTCAAGTTGCCTTTCTTTGGTATTTTAACAATAACTCTGTGGTTCCATTCATCTAATATGGTGATATTTTCCCAAATGTCATGAATGATTGTTTTTAAGGTGGCAGACGAAACATGTGGATCTGCTTTAAAAGTTCTGTATTTAAACAGTCGCTTCCAGGAGCTTTTCCATATTTGAGGATTTGTATGTCGGACGTAATTTCTAGAATTCGTGGTGGTTCGATTTTGATTATTAGTTCATATTCAAGGTCGCTAATTCCATGTTCTTGGATTGGGGGAGGTCTGTTAAGAAGTGTTCTGCCATCGTTCCTCTTGATGTCAATATTACGCCTGCTTTATCTTTGATTGGCATGCTCGGAGATCTTCAGTTTCTGCTATACACAATCTTTGTTATTTTGTAAAGGTTTCCTTGTTCCCCTTTACTAGCTGCCTCTTCTGCTTTTGATCCTAAGTCATTCATATAGGCTTTCTTGTCTGTACGTGATGCCTATTGGAGTTTCTTGTGTATTCCACTGTATTCACTTTGTTATTTCTGCTTTAATATTTCTGATTTTGCTTCATTCATTTCCTTTTTATCATCTCTTCTAAATTTGATCATGGTCAAGGTTTCAGGTGTTATCCAATCTTTGCTCTTTTGTTGAATAAGTGGTGGATGGCGTTATAATGGGAGAATTTTAAGGAGGAAATTTTGGGTTCTTCGATAAATGGTGGCGATATGCGAGTCTGGCTGCATAACGAGGCGATAGGTTGGGAGACAACTATTTTCTATAAAATATGCAGTACTCAGAAATCATTGTGCGAGTTTTAAATGTTATACTATGCTATTTTATTCTTTACTATGTCTGTGATATTAATTACTATCTTAATCTCTACATGTTATATTTATTTTGCATGTAGTACAACTTGTTCATTTAAATCGCGTGATATTACCATGTGACTTGTGTCTATTTTTCAGATTTTCCATGCATTACATATATTCTTCACACTCATGTATCCACGTTGGACGCTGCGTAATCTTCACTTCAGTTTAAAAAGTTTCCAATGAGAATGTTTCCTTGTTTTAACGAAGGCATGTAAATGTGTCCAAATAAGGCATAAAAATAAGAGATAACAAGAGTTGTCAGAAGACAACAATGCTCGCCGAAATAGGTGTAAATTTTCAAAATAGGTATTTGACCCAGGGCTTATGGGTATTATGGTCAAAGGATTTCGCTCAGGATAAAAAATTCTGAAAAGTTGGTGAAAGTCCAAGGTCACTAGGTCAAAAGTCAAGGTACCAAATGAAAACTCTGGTTATTAGAAATCTATATTTGAATATCAAAGCCCTATCCTTCATGGTTTAAAAGCTACAGCCAAAATTTGAGTTTTTGAAAGGTCAAAGGTCAAGGTGTAAGTAAAAATTGAAGGTATCAAATAAAAGCCCTGGTGATAAGGAATCTATCTATAGTTTTAGTACACTGAGTTTTTATATAGGCAATGTTATTACAGATTGTTGTTCTAACATATAGAACTTGGTTCGTAGATAATCAATGTTAGTAAAGAACATGGATCTTAGATAGGAAAGTTTAGTAGTATAGTGCGCGCGTTCTAGAAATAGGCAATTTCAGTGTAGAGCGTGGAGCTTTAATAGGAAATTTACTATAGAGCGTGGAGCTTAGATACATAGTTTTAGTATATTGCATATTTCTGAAATGGTCAATTATTATTAATGGTTATTATAGATTTTGGTTTTAAGATATTCAATATAAGTATAGAGCATGGTTCGTAGAATAGCAATGTTAGTAAGGAACGTCGTTCTTAGATAGGAAATTTCAGTATAGAGCGTCTTCCATAGATATGCAATTTAAGTGTAGCGCATGGAACTTCAATAGGAAATTTACAATAGACCGTGGAGCTTAGATACATAGTTTTAGTATACTGCACATCTTAGATAGTGTTATCAATTGTGTTTCTACGATATTCAAAATAGGTATAGAGCATGGTTTGTAGAATGTCAATGTAAGTAAAGAACGTCGTTCTTAGATAGGAAATTTAAATATAGAGCGCGTTCCATAGATAGGCAATTTCAGTGTAGACGTGGAGCTTAAATAGGGAATGTTACTATACGGAGTGTAGCTAACGTAGGTAACGTTAGTACACTGCATATTTCATAGACAAAGTTATTTTATTTCATAGACAAAGTTATTTTAGATTGTGGTTCTAACATATAGAGCATGGTTCGTAGATAATCAATGTACGTAAAGAGAGCGTTACATCGATAGGCAATTTCAGTATAGAACGTGGAGCTAAAATAGGAAAATTATACATCGCGTGGAGTTTAGATACATAGTTTTATTTCTTAGATAGGCAATGTTATTATCGGTTGTGTGTCTAAGATATTTAATGTAATCTTACTATAGGTTGTGGAGCTTAGATACATTGTTTATTATATGACATATTTCTTAGATTAACTATGTTTTTATTTATTGTGGTTCTAAGATATTCAATGTAAGTATAAAGCCTGGTTCCTAGATAGTCAATGTTAGTAAAGACCGTGGTTCTGAGACAGTAAATTTCAGTATAGAGCGTCTTTCATAGATTGGCAATTTCAGTGTAGCGCGTGGAGCTAAAATAGGAAAATTATTCAGAGCGTGGAGCTTAGATCCATAGGTTTTGTATACTGTATATATCTTAGATAGATGTAATTATCGGTTGTGTTTCTAAGATATTTAATGTAAACTAGACCATGGTTCTGAGATATTGAATCTTAGAAAAGAACCTGGGTCTTAGATAGGAAATTTCAGTATAGAGCGTCTTACATAGTTAAACAATTTCAGTGTAGCGCGTGGAGCCTAAATAGGAAATTTACTATAGAGCGTGGAGCTTAGATACATGATTTTATTATACTGCATATTTCTTCGATATGCAAATTTTATTATCGATTGTGTTTCGAAGATATTCAATGCAAACATAAGCATGGTTCGTAGATATTCAATCTCAGTAAAGATCGTGTTCTTAGATAGGAAGTTTGATATTGAGCGCGTTCCATACATGGAGAATTTCAGTTTAAAGTGCAGCTTAAATAGGGAATTTTACTACGGAGAGTGTAGCTTACATAGATAATTTTAGTATACTGCATATTTCGTACAGAGTCAAAGTTATTATAGATTGTGGTTCTAACATATATCTAAGCTCCACCCTCTATACTAAATTTTTCTATTTTAGCTCCATGCGCTTCACCAAAATTGCCTATCTATAAAAGACGTTCTATACTGAAGTTTCCTATCTAAGAACCACTTTCTTTCCTAACATTGACTATCTACGAACCAGGCTCTATACTTACATTGAATAATTTAGAATCACAATCTATAAAAACATAGGTTATCCTAGAAATATACAGTATACCAAAACTATGGATATAAAAAATCTCAGATACCAAAGTATAAATCGATAGAATGTCCAGGACATAAATACAAATCCGATAAAAATGGACAAACACGGACCTCTGAAAACCAAGAGGTGGGACCAGGTGCCATGGAGGAGTAAGCATCCCCTGTAGACCCGTCACACCCGCGTGAGTCCAAAGTCAAGTCCAATGAAATACGTGAGGAGTGTATCCTCGTCACAATTGGTACAGACGTCTCAACAACCGCCAACGAAAAGGCAACTCAACATTTCACTTAGTGAAACAGAGTAGTCGTAAACAAGACTATTATACCGACCGTAAAATTTGCGGAACGTTGACATTAAACGCGGTTTTTGAAATCCCTGTGTCAATAATTTGTCAGTGAGTAGTTTACCTCTGTATATGAAATCTTCATATGCTGTACGCGCCCTGGCATATCAGATCATTTGTGAAATATAAACTCCATATGCGGGTGACTGAGGGATATTACTACTTAAATGTGGAAATTTTACGATGGGAAAGCCGAAATCGTCGCGTTTGTCGTATAGCTTAGTTGCTAATTTCCTGTCTGTGTTTATATTAAGTAAAATGTCTAAGTATGAAGCGTGTGTGCTTGATTTTGTTGTATCTTTAATTTCTAGTTCGTTGGGATATATCGCATTGACATATGTATGAAAATTGTCATTTATTAATTGACAAAACGTCGTCGATATATCTAAATGTCAAATTAAAGGACACCGCTAACTTTTTCTTCTTTTGATTCAGCAGTTTCTGAATGAAGTCTGCTTCGTATGAATAAAGGAACAGGTCGGCCAATAAAGGGGCACAATTGGTTCCCATAGGAATGCCGACAGTTTGTTGAAAGACCACGTGCTCCGAACATTACAAATATATTGTCTATTAGAAATTCCAGCATGTTTTTTATATCAACTTCAGTGTATTTATGTGTAGAATGGTGTGTAGAAGAGTGGTGTTTGACGAAATAAGTATCCTGATACCCAATCACTAGATATTTAAATTTTCGGGTACCACGTTTAGTGAAAAAACAGTTGTCTGTGATGCTAAAAAGTCTTTCTTTTAATTTGTTATGTGGAATAGTTGTGTAAAGAGTAGAGAAGTAATAAGTTTTGATACTGTGGAACGCGCTATATACTGACATTTCCTGTCTAAGAACCATGTACATTACTAAGTTTGAATATCTACGAACCATGCTCTATGTTTACAACGAATATCTTAGAAACACAATCGATAATTACATTGCCTATCTAAGAAAATGCAGTATACGCTCTATAGTAAATTTCATATTTAAGCTCCACGCGCTATACTGATATTGCCTATCTCTGGACGAAGCTTTACACTGAAATTTCCTATCTATGAACCAAATTCTTTACTATCTTTGACTGTCTACAAACCAGGCTCTATAAATACATTTAACACTTTAGAATCAGAATCTATAAAAGCATAGCTTATCTAAGAAATATGCAGTATACTAAAACTATGTATCTAAGCTCCACGCTCTATAGTAAAATTTCCTATTTAAGCTCCACGCTCTACACTGAATTTCCCTATCTATGGAACACATTCTATCTTTAAATTTCCTATCTAAGAACTACGTTATTTTCTAAAATTGATAATCTACGAACCATGCTCCATGCTTATATTGAATATCTTAAAAACACAGTCGATAATAACATTGCCTAGCTAAGATATGCAGACCTAGTGGTTATGAATATTATAAACATAATACTAAAATTATAATGCTCAAGAAATGCTTTAGAAAACTTTTGGAATTTAAATGTTGTTATCAGTGCCAACTATGTTCTATACTAAGATTGAATATCTACGAACCAAGCTCTATGTCTAACATCAAAGAAATATGTAGTATACTAAAACTATGTATCTAAGCTCCACAATCTATAGTAAATTTCCTATTTAAGCTCCACGCCCTACACCGAAATTGCCCATGTATGGAAGAAACTCTGTGATGAAAATCCCCATCTAAGAACCACGTTCATTACCAACATTACCTATCTACGAACCATGTTCTATACTTACATTGAATATCTTAGAACAAGAATCTATAAAAACATAGCTTATATACGAAATATGCAGTATACTAAAACTAAGTATCTGAGCTCCACGGTCCATAGTAAAATTTCCTTTTTAAGCTCCGCGCTCTACACTAAAATTGCCTATCTATGGAACGCGCTCTACCCTAAACATTCCTTTCTGATACCACGTTCTTTAGGAAGACTGAATATCTACGAACCATGTTTACATCGAATATCTTAGAAACACAATCGATAATTACATTACCTATTTAAAAATGAAGTATACCAAAATTATTTGTCTAAGATCCACATTCTATAGTATGTTTCTTATTAAAGTTCTACGCGCTACTCTGAAATTGCGTATCTATGGAACACGCTCTATATTTACATTTCATATCTAAGAAGTACGTTCTTTGAATATATATTGAATATCTTAAAAACACAATCAATAATAACATTGCCTATCTAAGATATGCAGTGTATTAAAACTATGTACCTAAGCTCCACGGTCTATAGTAAATTCCCTGTTTAAGATCCACGCCAACATTTAAATTTCCTATCTATGGAACGCGCTATATACTGACATTTCCTGTCTAAGAACCACGTACATTACTAAGTTTGAATATTTACGAACCATGCTCTATGTTTACAACGAATATCTTAGAAACACAATCGATAATTATATTGCCTATCTAAGAAATAAGCTCCACGGTCTACACTGAAATTGTCTATCTATGGAACACGCTCTATACTTAGATTTCCTCTCTCAGACACGTTCTTTACTAACTTTGACTGTCTACCAACCATGCTCTATACTTATGCTGAAAATCTTAAAACCATATAATAACTTTGACTATCTAAGAAATATGAAGTATACTAATACTATGTATCAAAGTTCCACGCTCTACAGTAAAATTCCATTTTTAAGCTCCACGCTCTACACTGAAATTGCCTATCTATGGAACGCGCTCTGTACTAAAATTTCCTATCTAAGACCACGTTGTTTACTAACATTGACTATCTACGGACCATGCTCTATGTTTACATTAATTATTTAGAAAAACAATCGGTAATAACAATGCCTATCTCTGAAAATGCAGTATACTAACACTATGTATGTAAGCTCCACGCTCCATAGTAAATTTCCTATTTAAGCTCCACGCTCTACACTGAAATTGCCTATCTAGGGAACACGCTCTATGCTGAAATTTCCTATCTAAGAACCACGTTCCGTACTAACATTGACTATCTAAGAATCAGGCTCTATACTTACATTGAATATCATAGAGCCACAATCTATAAAAACATAGGTTATCTAAGAAATATGCAGTATACTAAAACTATGTATCCAAGCTCCACGCTCTATTGTAAAATTTCAGGCTCTACACTAAAATTGCTTATGTATGGAACGCGCTATATACTAAAGTTTCTTATCTAAGCTCGACGTTCTTTACTCACATTGATTATCTTCGAAGCAAGCTCTGTATTTTAGAACACCAATTTGTAAGATATGCAGTATACTAAAGCTATGTATCTAAGCTCCATGGTCTATAGAAAATTTCATATTTAAACTTCAAATTCTACACTGAAATTGCCTATCTGTGGAACGCGCTCTATACTAAAACTTCCTATCTAAGACCATGTTCTTTACTAACATTGAATATCTACGAACCAAGCTCTTTGTTTAAATGGAATATCTTAGAAACACAATCGATAATAACATTGCCTATCTAAGAAATATGCAGTATACTAAAACTATGTATCTAAGCTCCACGGTCTAGACTAAAATTTCCTATTTAAGCTCCACGCTCTATACTGAAATTGCCTATCTATGGAACGTGCTCTATACTAAAATTTAATATCTAAGACCACGTTGTTTACAAAGATTGAATAGCAACGGATCATGTTCTATATTTACATTGAATATCTAAACTCCACGCTCTATAGTAAATTTCTTATTTAAGCTCCACGCGCTACACAGAAATTGCCTATCTATGGAAGACATTCTATACTGCAATTTTCTATCTAAGAACCACGTTCTTTACTAACATTGACTATCTACGAACCAGTTTCTATATTCACATTGAATATACTAGAACCACAATCTATAAAAACATAGCTTATCTAAGAATTATGGAGTATACTAAAACTATGTATCTAAGCTGTGAAATATCAAAGCCCTATCCCTTATAGCTTAAAAGATATAGGTCTGGTTAAAGTTTTGTCTATGAACGCTGGCGATAACAACAACGTAAGGAATATGTCATTAGCTTTCCTGACTTTCATCTTGGCGAGCTAAAACTGGAGACTTTCAAAAAAGGGTTATAATTTCTTCAAAATTAAGACCCAGTGAGAGATCAAACGGAGTAAACATGAAAACATGTTAAAGTTTACAATGACATTTAAGAGGCTTAATTTTTTTGCTTGCTAAATAAAAAGTTTGTCAAGTAAATTGACAGAATCATTTTTGATAAACGTATTCAAAACATTGACAACAAAGGTATTCAAATCTCTTGATGACAAAGGTATTCAAATCTCTTGATGACAAAGGTATTCAAATCCTTTGATGACAAAGGTATTCAAATCTCTTGATGACAAAGGTATTCAAATCTCTTGATGGCAAAGATATTCAAATCTCTTGATGACAAATGTATTCAAATCTCTTGATGACAAAGGTATTCAAATCTCTTGATGACAAAGGTATTCAAAACTCTTGACTTATTATTGTTCGTCTACCCCTAATATCCTACTCAAAAACATAATTATAATAATACATGTACAATTTTTTATGTTAAAAACTAGGTGATGATTAATCATGATTAGAAAATGCAGGAGAATCACGAAAATAAACATTCCTTAGTTTGTATAATGTTTTAAAGTCCTAAACCAGACGAAGTGTCGATTTCCAGAATTCTCAATTTTTAACTGTTCTGCGGACTTTGTTATATCTTCAATAGTTAAACATAACAACATTGATTGAAAATAATAGAAATGACTAGAGATTTCAGCATTCAACATTTTTGCATGTTTTGTTTAGTGTATATACATGAAGACTCCATGCCAAAACCCGAATAATTCAAGCCCTCTCTATTACCGATTCTCCCCTTCTTTCAAGGTTAAAGAAGTAATTGTAGTGAGAGGAATATAACGACAGAATTAGAGCGTGATTGAAAATTTTTAAATCAATGTAACTGATTATTTTAGTAACTAGATATATTATTTTTTCTTTTCCCCAACCTTCATTAGCCTCAGCAATTGTACGACGAGTTGAGTTTAGGTGCATCATTTACAATCATTTTATTATACACATGCAGCATATTATGTCATCAAATTATATCTTTAAAATTATTTCAAAATACAAACATTTTAATGTAAAACTATAACATTGTATGATTGTATATCTTCCTTGATTTAACATTATGAGATGTTTTTAAGAGTTTAAGAATTATATATATATATATATATATATATATATATTGGGATAGGAAGAACATAATGTCTGACTCGTACCTTTAAATAGATACATTTAATGATAAAAACAAAAACTAAATAAAGTCTATTAATCTATGAATTGACATTTTTTAATGAAACATTATAACACTGAACACATTCATTTTTAAAATTTAATTTGACTTAAGTACATGTAGGTATATAAACATAAAAATATATCAAAAGTCAATGAATGTATGCTATTTATAGTCTACAAATGATATTTGTTTCAAATAATAAATGTTAAAATCTAAATCCATAACCTGGACATTTCCATATCTGACGAACATGAGCAAATTAAGTATATACCAAAATATTGATAACCAAACATACCAAACCCATATTTCCACCTGACTATGGTTTCTCCATGGTAACAATAAACGGACAAAAATAGTCACATATTGCTATTTTTAGAATCACAAGAACATCAAGAAAAATATAAATTTCAATTTACACAAAGCAACATCATTTTTGTTTGGATGTTGACTATTGTTCCTTCATAGTTTTTATGTCTATAGTATTTTCAGGATAACAGCCAACGATATAGAGAACGTATATAGTAAAATCCATAAAACCTGGCAGGGTGGAGTCATGTGAACCCTTTCTTGACCGGGACGAGTTTAAATCTTAGGTAACAAAGCATAACAACATTAAAATGACATTGATTAAAGTAATCTTTCCTACTTGTCTCTATATATAAGGTAGTATCCTGTGGGAGAATAAAAACGTTTTTCCCGTGCAGCTTGTCATAACCTAAAAGTGAGTAGAATCATCCATATGATAATCAAAAGGTTACTCCTCGCCAACTTATGTGAATCGGACAATAATACAACTCCCATCACTAGTAAATTAATGTTTTCAATCTTCACTTATTTCTAGTTTGTCTAAAAACTAATTCGAGCTCACCTGATGAAGTCTTATCGACAGAAACGGTCATCTTGAACATATGTTTTGGCCTTTTTGTTTTTCAAAACTTTGGTATTACTTTATATTTCTCTGAATGACTTTCAATTTTTCATAAATACAATCTAAAAAGTATTTCGAGAGTAAGACCACACAAATAAGGTAGACAGTTTGAGACAATCTGAAATAATGTTACATTATGGCACAATGGTAGTTTTAAAAAAACTTTTCCCAAATTTGGAAATATTTCATCAAATCAAAACTCATAAAGATATATGGCAACAAATTGTGCTATCAAGTCTGTTTGAAGCCGCTTGTGTTATTTGTCATTTTCAGGTTACAGGCGAACTTCAATTTTGTCACGTGTTTACATTATAGTAAAGTTAAGGCATTGGCACTTCTGGTTGTGTGGTACACTGTAATGTTTTTGCATTTGGAAAGGCCAACATAAACTTATTGATTAAATCACAGCATATGTTTTAAATTATTTTACCTTGAGTCCAAGAAGCAGTTTGAAAATAATATCTTATCTAACTTTTATCATTTTGATTTCAAAATAAAAATTATTTGCAAATTCAAAAATATATTTCATGCTATCAACAGACAACACGTCTTTGATATGGTTGGTTACAAGAGTTGATAATTTATTTCCTACTGTTGTGTTGTTCAATGAAAATAATTTTTCTTGTAGAGAATGCAACTGCAACAGTTAGGGAAAACACATACTGCTTGGTTGATTCAGTTTTGTATATCACATTTAACTGTTAGTGACAAAGAAAATTTAAGTTTATATGCCTCAAAGTTTTGTAAAGTCACAATATGGCAACGATTAGTCAACAAACACAGGGATAGACCAATCAACCTTAAAATAATCTAATCATGAGACGAAATACCTCAAAAAGTGTATCACAGTCATTGGATTAAAATCAAGCAATATCATTTTGAATTTGAATTTTGAAGCGTTTTACACAACATTCAACAATTTTTCAGGTTATATGGTAGTGCCCAGTTTTTAATGGTGGAGGAGAGAATCCCGTTACAATGTACCTAGGAAGAGACCACAGGCCTCCCACAAGTAAACTGGCAAACTTTCTCACAAAAATCAGTTTAGGTTCCAGCGGGGCTAGAACCTGCACTGACCAAAAGCAAGACTTCATGGTTCAAAGCACAATGCTCTAGCCACTCGAGTATGTAGGCCTCTCTAGCAGTATCTTACTTTTAAGCTCAGAAATACTTGACCCTCTGCTAAGTGTAAGTTCGTGTCCAACTAGAAACAAACTTGATTTTGTGAGATACTTTGTCAGTTAACTTCCGGAAAGTGGGTGGTCTTTTCATTGAGACTGAAGCTTATAATTAATAATTTAATTAGAAAATCCCACAATACCTTGTTAAATCATGAACTATATCTGCACTTAAGAAACAAGAGATACCAGAGGGATCTTGGTGCTCACCATGAAGTGTTCTATGTCTGATCTATGACTGACTCTTCTTTTCTCTTATTTTGTGTCTCAACATTGAATTTGAAGTTAAATCCATATTTGTGTGAAATATTTTTTTCGGAGGGAATTTTAAGTACATTAACATGATTTCCCTGTGAAAATTTGTCTGATGTCCAGAATTTAAAGGGATCGGTTTTTAGAAGTTTTTTTCTATAAAATAATAGAGGAAAATCCGGACTTTGGCAAAATGATTGGTATCGGGGAATTGATCGATTTTTAGAAGGATTGATTTTCGGAAGTTGCACTGTACTCGAAAAACCAATAAACAGGTAATAAAAATAGCTCAGTACAACACTATATGATAAGAAAATTTGCAAAATGTTCGAGAATACAATATGATGTCTTTGAAAAAACAGTATAGTTTAATGCTGACCATGAGGGTCAAATTGAATTTATACTAACTAGACCTTTTACCCAGGAAAGTTGCAATTTGTGAATGTGTGTCTTATTATAACCATGTGCTACAGAGTTTGGACTAACCCATTTGATGGTCATACTGGAGTTATGCTAATTAGAACATTTTGAAGTTTGTCTGATTTTGGATATAAAGTTCTGTATGAGTCCTAATAACAAGATGGGACAGAAATATCTTCTGTTGAAATTTGTCCCAGGTTCACCCCAACTTTGGTGTAATTTCCCTGAACTATACATGTGAAAAAAAACAGTAAATAACATTTGTGTTATGATTGTCTTCAAGATATCAAGTCTATACTACAACTCCTAAACTGAATTAACTGTTCATACTAACTCTCTGTGTTGTACATAACAATCTACAATCTATGTACAATCTGCACTGTACTTAACAATTGTACATTGTACATACAATCTACACCATACATACTTAATTCTCCGTGTTGTACATAACATCTACACTGTACATACTTAACAATTTGTACTGTACTTAACAATCTACACTGTACATACTTAACAATTTGTACTGTACTTAACAATCTACACTGTACATACTTGACAATCTACACTGTACATACTTAACAATCTGAGTTGCACATAACATCAACACTGTACATACTTAACAATCTACACTGTACATACTTAACAATTTACACTATACATACTTAACAATCTACACTATACTTAACAATCTACACTGTACATACTTAACAATCTGAACTGTACTTAACAATCAACATTGTACATACTTAACAATCAACACTGTCCATACTTAACAATTTGTACTATAAATAACAATCTACACCATTCATACATTACATATTAAACAATCTATACTGCACATACTTAGCAGATAAGTAACAATTTTACAGCACAAACTTAATTATCCAGGATATATATCTTGTAAATCTACATTTTTCCAAACTTTCACAATCTAATTTTTCTCCAACTTTTACAATCTACACTTTCTACAACTTTTACAATAAAAACTTTCTTCAACTTTTACAATCTACACTTTCTCCAACTTTCGCAATCTACACTTTCACCAACTTTTACAATCTACATTTTCTACAACTTTTACAATCTGCACTTTCTACAACTTTTACAATCTGCACTGTCTCCAACTTTTACAATCTACACTTTCTACAACTTTCACAATCTACACTTTCTTCAACTTTTACAATCTGCACTTTCACTAACTTTTACAATCTACACTTTCTCAAACATTTTACTTAAAATCTCTACAGGATATAAATCACATCTGATCTATAAAAACATACCTCACATACACATAAATTCCTCTCTTTTGGCACATGTTTTATTTTATATTTTAAAATCACATACAAACATTTCTGTAAAAACATCGGAAAACCCTTACCAACCCTTATTAAAACCAAACACTCTATCATAATTTCAAGTTTAAAAAAATAAATTGAATTATGTGCAAGTTGCAAACCTCACACTTGTAAATTTTGTCCGTGCTGATGACCAAAGACATACTGACTTCTATCAACATATTATCAAAACTTTGCAGATTAGAACTTTAAAAGAATTGAAGACATTCTTAAATATGTAAGAAAGTATTGAATGTTGATACTATTATTGTAATATGTATACACATATGTCAGACCATAGTTTCTCTCACCTTGGACATGTTGGAAAGATGTATCTACCACTTTGCTATGTCAGGCCTTAGCCTTCTATGTACGGAGAATGCAGTGAATTTTAAAAAGTTGCACCAGATTTTATTTACATGCATAAACATGTATATGAAGCATGGGAGAAAAATAATCAAAAAATGGATGGGTTGGGTGGACAGGGAAATCTCAACTGTCATGAAACCCTCAGGCTGGGCAATCAGAGTCTTACCATTCAGGTGGAGATTTCCTTATCCACGCAACTCACACATGTCAGATTCTATTGACCCTCAAAAGAGGGCAATAACAGATATTTAGCCCATTCTACCAGCACCTGTGCCCCTGCCAAGCTCAACTCATGCACAGCAACAGAAGATCACCTCTGTTGTAAGACTAAATTCATATAGTCTAACCAAAACATGGTAAACAGCAATATCATGTATTGTCAGACCTTGTGGAACCAGTTCTCTCCCCTTCCAGCTGGATTTTGTGGTGGAAAGATGGGATCTATGGTAGTCTGTACAAGGCTTCTGGCTAAGTCTGGTAGAAGTTTCCTGGTGGAAATGACAAATAAAATTCTTATCATTGTATACACTGGAAATTTAATTTTTGTCCTTAAGACATGCATGAGAGAGTGAATCAAAATGAAAAATATCCATTACATTTCTATGACTGAGGGTACAATGTAAATATCAATAAATGTCGCTATGATATCAAATCCACTACATGACTGAGGGTACAATGTAAATATCAATAAATGTCGCTATGATATCAAATCTACTACATTTTTATGACTGAGAGTTCAATGTCAATCTCTTGTACATTTCTATGACTGCGGGTACAATGTAAATACCAATAAATGTCACTATGATATCAAATCCACTACATTTCTATGACTGAGAGTTCAATGTCAATCTCTTGTGTATTTCAGTGACTAAGGGTACAATGTAAATATCAATAAATGTCACTATGATATCAAATCCACTACATTTCTATGACTGAGAGTTCAATGTCAATCTCTTGTGCATTTCAGTGAATGAGGGTACAATGTAAATATCAATAAATGTCAATACGACATCAAATCCACTACATATCTATGACTGGGAGTTCAATGTCAATATCTTGTACATTTCAGTGAATGAGGGTACAATGTAAATATCAATAAATGTCAATACGACATCAAATCCACTACATATCTATGAGTAGTTCATTGTCAATCTCTTGTGCAATGAATGAGGGTACAATGTAAATATCAATAAATGTCAATACGACATTAAATCCACTACATATCTATGACTGGGAGTTCAATGTCAATATCTTGTACATTTCAGTGAATGAGGGTACAATGTAAATATCAATAAATGTCAATACGACATCAAATCCACTACATATCTATGACTGGGAGTTCAATGTCAATCTCTTGTACATTTCAGTGAATGAGGGTACAATGTAAATATCAATAAATGTCAATACGACATCAAATCCACTACATATCTATGACTGAGAGTTCAATGTCAATCTCTTGTGCATTTCAGTGAATGAGGGTACAATGTAAATATCAATAAATGTCAATATGACATCAAATCCACTACATTTCTATGACTGGAAGTTCAATGTCAATCTCTTGTACATTTCAGTGAATGAGGGTACAATGTAAATATCAATAAATGTCAATACGACATCAAATCCACTACATATCTATGACTGGGAGTTCAATGTCAATCTCTTGTACATTTCAGTGAATGAGGGTACAATGTAAATATCAATAAATGTCCAATGTAGGGGCCTCAGAGGTCGAGTTATTAGAGCATTGCACTTTAAATCATGAAGTCTCTCACTTCCTGTTAGCGTAGGTTTAAGTTCCATTGGAACCTAAGCTTTTTTGTGAGAAAGTTTGTCAGTTTACTTATGGAAAGCCGGTGGTCTCTTACAGGGTACATTGTAACCAGGTTCTCTCCTCCGCCATTAAAAACTAGCCGCCACCATATAACTGAAATATTGCTGAGTGTGGCGTAAAACACCATTCAAAATTCAAAAACTTACAATGTCAATTTCTTGTACATTTCAATGACTGTGAGTCCAATGTCAATTTCAATGAATGTCGATATGATATCAAATCCACTTTATTTTTAAGACTGGAAGTCCAATGTCAATTTCAATAAATATCACTACGATATCATATTCATTACATTTCTATGACGGGAAGCCCATTGTCAATTTCTCGTACATTTCAATGACTGTCAATATGATGTCATATATTTATGATATCCTGAACTGTGTTAGCTTTTAAAGACAGCTGACTTTATTTACTTACTGGGCACAAGCAGGTGCTCCGTTTATTTCAATCAGAGATACGTGCATATCTTTGTCAATCATAAAATCGAATCCAAACAACTGGAAGCTCATATAACCTAGGAAGTTTGTGGCCAGTTGCTGGAAAGAAAAACCACAATTTCTAAGTGTTTTTTGGAATTTAATATCAGTAAAAAAGATCACTGTAAGTTTAATAGTGACCACACATGATAACATTTGTTCTTTACTTAAAAGGACATTAGTTGTGTGGTTCTTTTTTTTGAAAATTTTTTTGCCCCTTTTTTACCACTTAGACTTAGATATACAATAACAAAAAACAAGATATACACAGGCCAGGCAAAAAAAATCCTAAATCCTCTATATTTTGTGAAAATTGCTTGAGAAAAACCTAATTTTGCTACTCTTCCGCTTGCAACTGATTAATTCAACCTTACTTTTTGTATATAAGTACCACACTGGACCTGACCTTATTTTCACAAAATTTATAGGAATATAAGATTTTGTATACCTGTGTATGACTCTTATTTGTTATTGTACATCAAGCAGAAGTAGTAAAAATAGAAAAAAATCAAAATATTTTTATGGCAAACACAGCTAATGCCCCTTCAACATAATACTGTACAGTGACTAAAAGTAGACAAAGGAAATAGAAGATGAACGTCAAAATGCTTTAATAGCCAGGTTCTGATACACATGTACTGAATTGAATCAGCAAAATTGACCGAGTTAATTGACCTCGTAAAAACAAAAATGATGAAAGAAATTCTGATATATTCTAATATAAAAGACAACTTACTTCTTTGACAATCATCAAAGTGGTCTTACATATTTCTCTGATTTGGGGAATTATAACGGTATCCATGGAAACACCATACTTTTCCTGAATGTACCTATAAATAAATAATGTAAAGTTTGTAATCATGTTTATGTGTGGATCCTGATTGCATTATTCTACCACTTATACTACAGATGTTGTTGTGGAGTGTACATGTAATAGTAAGGTATATCTCAATCAAATAATATACTTATATCATTGGTTTTCAAGGAACAGATAAAATATTGTCTAATGGTGTTGGGAAAGTCACAGGGAACTACAGTCAAACCTGCATTAATGGTCACCTCTGTATAAACTGCAGATTTATAATGAATACATGTAAACCTCATTATAAAGGCCACCTGTCTATAACAGTTACTTTTTCCTGTTTCCCTGGGTGACCTTTATAGACAAGTTTAACTGTACTACCCCAGGCCTCTAGGGCAGTACAAGATGATAATACTTAGCCTGTTGTTCCACTGTACAACTATCAGTATTCAAATATTTTATGTTGCATGTTATCATTTTTCTATGCATAGGTAATTGTTTCTTCATCCCTATTCATAGAAAGTGTCCTTAACTCATCAACTCTCTGTAAATCAATGACTTAGATCAGTCCAAATGTGTCTTTAGGGGTGAATGGGTTAAATGTGATGAATCATAATCTTACTATATCTGTTTGAAAGTCAGCCATGTTGAAAAAGTCATCTGAGGGGATTTCACATTTTTTCTCTGACAGCAAGACCAATATTACTTAATTTGCCATATGCAGATGTGAATGTTATATGAGTGTTCATTGGGTACAGGGGAATCAAGCTCAAGCTCTGCCGGAACCTAAGCTGAATATATCATGAAAAAGTTTGACAGTTAATTCGTGGAAGGCTAAAAATTTTCTCCTCCACCATTATCCGTACAGAAGAGCATATAAATAAAAAAGGTATCGCAAATGGTATTTGATATACATATCATAAAACTAGGATGACAGAATGAAAGTGACGTTAAGGAAAGTTAATGGATGGACAATAGGACAGATGAATGGAGGGTTTAGAATAATACATCCCATATTACAATGGGTGTATAACAAATATGTATCTTACTTATCAAATTCTGGAAAAAACATTTCATTTCCCTCCTCAAATTGACCAAAATGAGGTGATTGTTCTTTTTGCAGGCAGTGGTTGGTCAGGTGACTTGTGACATCATCATAACAGTCTCTATTATAGCTCTCTGATGCTGTCCGCAACACACCCTCACGGAACAAATAAATATTGTAATGTGTATCCAGTAAAACCCAACACCTGGTCAATAAAAAAAGAAAGAATCATACTAAAATATTTACATTAAATATGCTCAAATGCATTGACTTTGCCCTCCTCCACCTGTAGAAGTAGAACATATAGCACATCACCTTTTGTCTTGAGGCTTTTATTGATCCATGGAAAATCATGAATATTATAATTCTATTTCTTCCACATTTATCAGGACACAAAAGTGTTAGGCTTTTGGACATATTCATCATTAATTAGCATTATCCTGGGATATATCTCAAAATCCAAAAATAATCATATTATTCGTCAGCAATTCATTTAACTTTTCCTCAGTGATTTCCCTTTTTTTGCTGAGATTTCATTTCAAAATTAACTGGTAAATGAATGACCTTTAAAAAAGTCAGTTCCCCCACTTTTTAATGTAAGTTGCAACTCTTGGACATCATGGGAAAGTACTTTGCCATTTTATATTTTTGCGGCATTTTTTTTTTACTATAGTATTATACCTCGCCAATAACTTTTCGCCTGAGAGAGAATTTGCTAGCTTCAGGTAAAATTTCTATCAATCAGTATGATAAGGCCATGTGTACTATGGTAAAACAAATATAAAATCTGACCATACAATTTAACAGTTTTAAAGTGATATGAGCTGTCATAGGTGAAAAGTTTTACATGCCCTTTTTAGGTGATATTCTATCTCATATATATTCCAAAGAGACCATCTGGTGGTTAGAATAACAAATGCATGTGTAAAATTGCAACAATCTTGCCAAATGTAAACCATAATATCAGTTATTTTTTGTCTGCCATACTTTGAGGATGGCAAATTAACTTTCGGTAATGTTTTACTAAGATTACTGAGTGACCAATAAACATGTGCAATTTGCAGTTAATATACATTCTATTCTTATTACCCTTTGCGTTTATTTTCGTACATCATCATTTCATACCAAATCAGGCAAAGTTGGTCTTTTTCGTCAATTCAAAACATTCGTTTCTGAAATTGTCCACGTGCAGGATATATCGGATGATCTCGACCCATTTTTAACTTGTCCCATTGCATTTTCGACTTTATCATTCTTGACATATATGATCATGAACTGCCCAACTCCACTGGACATGATGGCACATGAGGTTCGCATACTTTTCACAGTTATATTGTTTTGATTTTGTCACTGTCAGCATTTAGGATAACATTAAAAAATCGGAAAAGTTTCTTTTAGTGACCTGATATATTTATTCATATATTCATCGGATTTTCTTCAGGTATTTAAAATAGCTTTGAAAAGCATATATTTTACATAATACGAGCACTTTCCAATAATCAAAGGACTGAATGTCCTGAAAGGCAAGTCCTTTGTCAAATCTGAATTGGTGAATTGATAAAGGAATATATATCTGTACGTACAAGCAGTTATTGTTTAACCTGGGAATATACATCCTTGATCTACTAAGATCAGAAATTAGTATAAGCTGTCGTATACCATGGTACATCTTTAAACCAAAACATTTATTTGAAATATAAGAAATAAGTGGATGCTTATTTTGATTATGCATCAGTAGAAATTTATATATTTTATGATATGTTTACATTGTCATTACAAAACAGCAGACATACAGAGTCAGACTTAGATTTACATGTACAGTCTTGGGACATATATATTTGTCACTTATGTTATTTTCTCCTTTGTTCTACATGTATATACAACCAATAATTTTCATATGCTCGTAAAATCCAGAATTTTGCAAATTTGTACAAATTTATGGTAGATCTAGGACAATTTCATATTTCTAACATAAATATGCATTTTTAAATTATCATGTTTATTTATAGAAACGACAGAATTTTTCTCACGAAATAATTTTGTAAATTCTGTAATTATTCTTACAGTCTAATGAAATATGTCAAAATCTACCTGAAGTAATTTTATCCTCCACAAAATCATTATTTTCTCAAAATAACAAAAGTATATCTAAATTTCAAAATGATTAAAAAAATTAATTCAATTTCCTTCATGTAAACTTAAGATATTTAAAATATTGCTTAAATTAGTGGATTCTGTGTGCATTTAAAAATTGTTGGTTTTATATAAAACAAAGAAGAAACTAACATAAGTGACAAATATTTATGTCCCATGGTTGTAGATCTATCACGACTTTCAACAGCTTTAAAAAATGTTGCATTATTCAGTTCCCTTTACTCCCTAATTTTTTTAAATGAAAAACGTTTGTTCAACAACCTTAAAATTACATTGTATTTTGGTACAAAAAAAGGAGTAATAAATGTAGATCAATGTCTCAAATATGAATTGGGTTAAAACAATTAAACATCGGGTCAAACTCATTTAAAGTTGAAACACCTGTGGTAACGATGACCAATGTAAAAACATCAACTAAAACCACCTGGCTAGACTTTAAATCTCTATTACTGGCAGGAATCATGCAATTGCTAGCTGTATTGATGTTTGTGCTATCCGACCAGAACCACGATCAAGTAAACTGGTCTTTTATTCTCTCACGAATGAACAGAATTTATAGCACACCAGGAAAGCATCTTACTCGATGTCAGACATTAACGGATTAATTGTGAGTTTGTGTATTATCACCTCCGCAAGTAAGCTTGAAAACTTAAATAATTTATCTGTAAAAATTCATGTTGTATGAATAAAAAGGAAACGATCAATTCCAGTTTCTAAATAACATGAATTTAAATGGGTAACAATGTCAAAATCGGCAAAGCTGAACTGAGGGAATTCCCCTTTTCAACAAGTGTCCTATGTCACGTGACTATAATAATTCATCACAGCATTTTCGACTGTCTTTGTTGTTGAATTTCAGTTTCAATAAGTTTTCAAATTAAAAGAAACGGTATCCTAGTACAAGAATTATAAGGAGAGAGTATGCGAATGAAACAAGATTCAAATTAGACACAAAGGAGTATTTTAATGGTTGAATCTCAGGTAACTACTTTCTACAGCGCAAGTAGTAGTTCGGCAAATCCTATGGCACATTGATTTTTTAACAGAGAAGCCGACGATGCTTAACCGAGTACACAGAAAAACCCCAGGAGTTCTGACCCTATCATAGCAATAAGGCCTTGCCTTAAAAATCACGTCCTGTATTTTATAAAAATAAATATAAAACACAAAGAAATCGTTGACTTTGACATAGTCCTGAGCATGTAAAGGACCGAGATCCCCTAACCGAATTACGAAGTATATTTGATATGGTGAAAGAGTTTATCTGAAAGGTCATTGCATGTGGAAATACAGCTGGATTTTTTAAGGTACAGGAAAACTTAAATTCTAAAAAATCAAATAACTTCGAAAAGAAGATCTTTTACAACGTTTTACGTGTTTGATAATGTATTTTGACACACATTTTATCATATTCTCGACTATATGTCAGGGGACAAAAATAATCATTGTGACAGCTTATATCGCTTTAATAACATTAGTAAATAAGTCTGGACTTAAAAGCTCACCTTATATCAAATTTTCTACCACCATCTAACAACAATGGATTCTGTATGTACTTCTGAACCACAAATGATTGTGTCTGGGTGTCAATAAACTTTACAAGTTCCTCGGCATCTTCAGAAATTTTGATACCTTCCCCTGTAAAAAACAGAACAGGCATTTTAAACCTGAACACAACAGACTTGCCAACCTTGAAAAATTTTAATGGGGGGGGGGGGGGGGGGGGGGGGGGAATTTTTCAATCTCATTGGAGAGTCTCTAAATTTTAATAAGAATTAATAGGAAAATTTAAATCTTTCCTGGAGGAGATATGCATTTTTTTAAAGGAAATTATCAAAGTTTTACATAAAAAATAGGGAGACTTGGCAAGTATGACACAATGTTGTAGTATAAAAAATGGACTAAAACATGTAAAAGACAGAGAAAATTTACATTCATATAAAATTAGGAAGAAATTTTCAAGCTGCATATTTTTTCACAAAGTAGATTGCTATAATGGGTTATAGATAACAAGATATTATTCAAAAGCAAACAATTTTTATGTTTTCCTGTATATACAGTCGTGTGCCATAAGTATTCGTAATTTTACAACGTCATAACGTAAACACAAAACCTATATTGCCAGTCTCTTCTACTTTGATTGGCCATATCTCGGTAAATATGCAAGCGTTATCGCTCATAATACACACAAATTCAACAGTAATCTATGACGTCACAGCTCGCGCCAAATGCCTTGTTGTCGTCTGCAAACATGTGCTGGAACTGTTTACAAACATAGAGTTTGCACTTGTTGTTGACAATATGGAATTGACTAATGCCGAGAAAGACTTCATACGGAAATTACATGCAGGAGGAAATAGACCAGCTGAGATAGCCAGATTAATTGGAAAGCCTTTAACTACCATTTACAGTTTTTTGAAACGATTTCATCAGCGGGATTCTATAGAAAATGCCAAAAGACCAGGAAGACCCAAATAGCTGTCACTGCATGACACTCGTGCGTTGTTACGGACTGAGTTGCATGGTGTAAAGCGAACAAGCATAAAACTGTGGATGAATACTGGAAAAGAGTGATATTTAGTGATGAATGTAAAGTGGAAATTGAAACCGATCACCGTGTGTACATCTGGAGAAAGGCCGGTGAAGAATGGCAGCCACCATGTTTGAATGTAGAATGAGGAACACCTATATAACTTATGATGGTGTGGGCACAATGTGTGATTAGATGGAAACATGAATGCAGAAAAATACCCAGATGTACTAAATCAAAATATTTGGCCTGTGATTGTGTGGCATTTCCCTCAAAACAACTACATTTTCCAAGATGACAACGCCCCCATACATTGTGCTAAGATTGTAAAAAACTTTGTGGAAAGAAATGAACTTAACATGATGGAATGGCCTGCCCAGACCCCCGATTTGAATGTAATAGAAAATGTGTGGCGTAAACTGAAACTAGAACTTCAACAATACTGCCAACATCTGGTCTCAAATTTGTTGTTGGAGGACGCCATTCGGACTGCCTGGGAAAATATTGATGTTGGTTTTATTAGGAAATTATATACTTCAATTCCAAAAAGATTACGGAACATAATAGCATCTAAGGGATGTATAACCAAATACTGAGGTAAGTGATAATTTTATTTTTCAAGATATTGCATTTACAAATTACGAAGTGAAGCATGTCTAGTGTGGCAACCATTTTGAAATTACGAATACTTATGGCACACAACTGTACATGTAGCATATATTGAATGAGGACTGACCTATAAATCACACATTTATGTGTTTGACTTAAAAAGTTTGCTTTCATCTTAAATTCACCCTTTTGCCTCTCATCTAAGGACAAAAATAGTGAAAATTAAATGGTAGCAAAAATTTCCAGGTATACAGAAACAGGCTTTTTCAGTTAATTTGGGGAAAATGCCATTGACAACACAATTAGAAATTTTAATGTGAAGTGGTGTCAGATTGGGAAAAATAGTTTGCAAAGATGTAAATCTAAATGTGTTGGAATTTCTTTTCTGAATGCATTTCCCAAGCAATAATTTATTTTTCCTTTGGGTCATGATCTGTACACCAAATTGGAAAAAGACACATGTACATTGGGAATGGAGCTGAATAACAGCCTCGTGGAAACTATAGAAAAAAGATCGGAGTAATAACTGATGAATGTGCATCTAAAGGCCCTAAAACACTAATGAGGTTACAATTTTGTTCATTCACACCTTTAGATCCTGATGAAGATTTAGCAATCCAGACTATTGGTTTGCCTTCTTGACTAGAAAGTTTTTCTGCTGTTTGAAGAAAATCTTTCCTATCATCAGGCCTGGATACTTTTCTATGAAGTTTGGGTCCAGTTTCTCCTGACATCTGCAAGTTGACTGTGATATCTCGAGGACATATCACAAACGAGGTAAGGTACCATTTTGGAGGTATTTTTGCTGTGGTTTTGTAGTATTCCTTGAAGACTCTGCAAATGGAAAAAGAAAAAAATCCACATAGTAAACAAAAGTCACAAAGCTCGCCTCACACCAAACATAGTTTACATCCCTCCACTTAACATGACCTCAACCAATCTACGTATTACAGTAAACAACGGTTACAAAGCTTTTGTCACGCAAACCTATTTTACATCCCTTCAATTAACCTGACCTCAACTAATTACAACCTCAGCATCAAACCTGTCTATAAAGGCACCTCAAGGGAAGAGGCAAAAGTAGTCATTATGAACAGGTACCCTTTATAAAGAGGTTTATTCTTTATTGAGACCAGCAGTTTAAATCTGACATAACCAGAATGTTGATTAATTTCATTTTGACATGACAAAATTCCGTTGTAAGTAAAAAACCTCAGTACAAGCTATAGTCTGGAACATTTCCCAACAATTTTCTAAGATATTTCTCTTGAAGCTTAAAGCTCTCTATCATCTATGTGTGCCTTAAGAATTACAAATTTGGGATAAAATTTTCAAAAACAAAAAAATGATACTACTTTTTATCAAAATGTTATACAAGGATCACCTTGGCTGAGTTAACTCTTCATACCCCCGAGTCACATTTGGACTCATCCAATTCAACAAATAGTATGATCTACTGTCATAATTAAGCAGTTAACAAGATCATATTGTATCTGAAATTATCATAAATTTTTATTCTTATTCATACACCCCTGAATTCTGACAGTGGACTTAACATTTGTTTGAAATGGGCAGGTCCATAGTTGACTTCTGGGGTTGATGAGTTAAGTGTGGTTGGGGACCATGTTTTAAAATTTTTGTGATATGCTAAAAAATTTTCAGTCATGCTTAAATTTTCTACCCTAGCCCTTAAAACCTTCAGTTTTTTACCTACACACTGACCTGACCATGGCTGCTTTCCGACACAAAATGTCCGAACCTCTGTAGTAATTCACCAACTGCGTAAGTCCAGGTTCATGACCTACAACAACCAAATTGGTGTATAAACTCTTGATGGACAATAAAAAAAATCTGATGAAAATAGGAAAAATTTTCACAAAAAATGACAAGAATGTGTTGATTACTATTTCCCTTTTCCAAAACCAAAGGAAAATCTGTTCCATTTATAAACTGTGATATTTTATTTACATGTATTATATAGATTTTATGTGATGCTCAAAATTGTTACAGTCACATGGCTTCTGCAAGTTATAATGGTTTAAGAGAAAACCTAGTATAAACCTGCAGGGGGAAGGACCTTCAGCCTTTTATAAGTAAACTGAAACCCTTTCCCGCAAGTTATAGGTTCCAAGGGGGCTAAAAATCCATACAAATGTATGTTTTACATGTTCTTAGCTGACGATAACTATCATAAATAGAATCTAGACAGCCTAATCTGAATATCAACAGGCACAAACCTAGTCTTCCAAATGGTAATTTGTTGCGCTCTCCAAACATGAGATGGAAAGATGCGACATTTGGCGGTAGTTTTTTCCAACTGTCTCCATTAGATACAAGAAAATTTGCTACAGCTTTGTAAACACTACTTCTAATATCACGTCTGACAAATCCATACATTCTACAAAAAAAAAAAATGAAAATGGCAGAGGGTCAACAATTATGAAATTTCTACTAGTCCTGCTGAACAGGTAGTATTGAAATCTATTTGTCGAAAATCAAGTGTAACATTTAAAGACATTGCTTTGTGTTTAAACAAGTATAATTCGTTTTTGTCTTTAACAATTTCATTTGCCCTTTCAGACAAGTAACAATTTAGTGTGATTGAAGTCATGGTCTATCCATCGGTTAGTTGTTCAGAATCAAGTCTGGTGGGATTTTATCCAGCCAATGGTCAGTTATGATGCAGACATTGATATCTTTGGCTCACATTGCCTATTGTCATGTTTAAAGAAATTTATATATATATATATATATGTATGTATGTATGTATGTATGTATGTGTATGTGTAAGGTGAAATGAAAGTCTAATTATGTTATTTAGTATATATATATATATATATATATATATATGTGTGTGTGTGTGTGTGTCTGTGTGTGTCTGTGTGTAAGGTGAAATGAAAGTCTAATTATGTTAATTAAATATATATATATAAAGTATTACGCTACTGCATATACACTCTGGATTTAAAAGTAAAAGTACAAGTCTCCTCTTGACCCATGACCAAGGCATACAGTACAGCAACAGGCATACATACATCACAGTAATTCCTTTGGAGATTTTGTAGTGTTGACCCTGCCAAGACAACACGACATAATCCCCAAAGGGATTAACATCACAGGAGTTTGATGTTTTATCCTGCAATGTCTTTTAGGCACCCCTTCTCAGGCAAACAGTAGAACCTCTGTGCATGTATGTAGCTGAGCTTTATCTAACGACTAATGCAGTAATGGCAAATGTATGTTGATATGGACTCATCTATTTTTAACCACATCAACAATCGCTATTTTCTGGTATTCTATTCTCAACATTTTTCGGTATTTTTGCTATTTCCAAATGATTTGTAAACTAGCCAAATTTAACAATCAATAAAGGACAAAAGTATGCTGATAATCGTAAGTTTTGGTCTGTTTAATTAACATATAAACTTATTGTGCAAGAACTCTCAAGTGTGTGAAAAATGGTATCAAGGATATATTTTACTCCTACATGTAAATAGGTAGCAGAATGTAAAATGTAAAAGGAAAAAAGCCCATGGTGCTAGAATTGAGAATTTTGCAGCATTTTGGCTCAAAATTGGGAATTCTTTTCTCTTAATTTATTTTTATATTTTTTTTGGTTTCATTATTTTGCTACATGTTGTATTTGCTATTTTTTTATTCTTCTTTAATTGTGAAGCTGTCATACTTCAGCTTTCAAGAAAACAATGATTGAAAATTTTAGCATAAAAATGAGAAATAAATAAAAGATGTTACGTTCCTGATTGGGAATTTGTGGCAAAACATTGGGGGGGGGGGGTATGATTTGCCATTCTGACTGCCTAATATTGTAATAATATCAGCTATAGATTTGGAGGGAAAGTGCTCTGTGTAGGTACCATTTGTATACTTACTTTAACACTAAAGTAACTTATAGCACTTCCAACGATAAAGTGGAACATGATAATTTAATGGTTAATCATTGTATCATTTCCAATGATTGACTTTGTGGGTCCAAATCTTGATCGATGTTACTCCTGTTGGGCTCATGTTGTTGTTGACAATATCAACATTCTGTTCCTTGCTGTCATTCCGATCCCGAACTGATACATCGACTCTCGGGTCAGTTACAATATGATAAAAATTATTCGTTCCTTGATAAACCGGAATGGCTTGCCAAATGTTGTCTCCAATGTAAATTTAATTAAATATAAAGAAATAAGTCCATCTGTCGTGGAATGTTAGAAACAAATTTCTTTTTCGGGTTCGATATACCGTATTATCTTGGGTACGCAACATGTCCATGTGGAAGTTGTCAAATCCATTGGTGAACATGTTTTGTCTGTTTGTCTGAGCTGTGCATCCATGATGGATGATAAGATCGTTTATAGAAAGAAAGGTCGACCAAATAGGGGTGGTGGACGTGGTCGAGGCCGAGGTCGCAAGGGCGATAGGTCATACAGTCGGGATAGACCGAGAGAACACTGCATGGGACCCCAGCCCCAGGGCATGACAGAACCAAACTCAAGGCACAGATCTGGTGCAGACGCTTCATTCAGTAAATCAAATTCAACTAGGTTGGCATCCTTAAAAAGTCTTTATATTTAATTTTATATATTTTGATGGCATCTCTCTCAGTTTCTTTATCTCTCCGTACATGTATCTTTCATCTCTAGACTATAGAATACGCTCTACCCTAGGCCATTCTCTGCCTCGATTTTAAGCGTTTTTAGTTGGTAAAATCCGGGGCAGAAGTCCTCCCATATACATGTACTTTCTTTGTAGCAAGACGCTGTGACATTTTCACAGCAGTTTATCAATCGTTTTTACCATCTTTTTCTTATCACTGATATCGCCGATATTTAGATATGCTTACCTGATCTTTTAAATTTATAAATCCATCATCACTACGTTGTTGTGACATGACATAATTCCATTCATATAAGACATTAATTTAAGCCACCCATCATTTTTATTTACATGTCTTTCCGTTTTTCATTTTGAACGTAAGAAAATCTAAGACGTTCACTGATTGGTTGATCATAATTAAATGCATTTTCATTGTTATCTTAAAGTTAACCAATTCAGCAAACATCTTAGATTTTCTTATTCTAAAAATATAGAAAAATATTGTTACTTATTTTTTACTGTTATAATTCAATATGCAATTTAACTGCACATAATAATTAAATTAATTTTACTTTTTAAGACAAGTCACGACTGATGTACGGGTTCCTATGCAGAAGTTATATATGTCAACTGAAAATCAGGACATGGTCCGAGACATGCTAAAAAATTTATACTCGGCTGATGAAACACAGTCAGAAAGGTAAGGTTTTTACTTTTATATATTGCAGAATTTTTCAGGGCTCAGATAAATTTTTTAGATCCACTTGCCCCTTTGCGTAGTTACTAGATGTACAGATGTAATTATTTCAGAGCACTGCACACCAGAGAAAATTCACCTGATACCATATAAATTTTCTTTTAGTTGCAATGAGACAAATTACATGTATATAAGATATTTTTCGATGATCTGGAGACTAAAATCAATATTTTTTTTTACATACTGTAATCACAAAGATTTCCGTGTCTTGTTAATTATGCAATTTTCTTATGCTAACCATATGTGCATACCTGTCAAGTCTGCCGATTTCGGCGGTAGTCTACCGATTTTTCTATTCATCTACCGCTTGTCTATCGCCGAGAAAAAATCTACCGATTTCTACAGATTTTTCTAATTTTCAACCGATTTCCATATATATCTACCGCTTCTTGTCCATTTTCCGGCGGTCGGTAGACGTTTTTGTCAGCATTAAATGTTCTAAATCATAATTTTCAGTCTATTAATTGGCGACAAAAAAAAAGCTTGAAATTTCTGGCGCCTCCATATCATTGAAGTATTAAGACATCTATTCTATGTTATATAAGTCCCCTATATCTTCCAAATAGTCATGTAGAACAAGGACTAATAACCCTGTTTATTAATTATTGTCATTAGACCATACAGAGGTGTCATTATCGGACGCGTGCCGACGGTAATTACACAATGACCTGTACTGTGGACAGGTACCTAATATACAGATTGATTACCTGTATATCTAAACATCCACACCTATAATCACTACCCATATGTTGTCCTATTTACAGTTATCAAAGATTAACATCATTGATGTTATATTAATTTCATGCAGCTTCTGTATCAATCATCGATGATTTTACTTTAAAAATTTAGCTGAAAAATAGCGAAGCGAGATCGTGGTGTCTTCTATGACGTCCACACTCCACATACTATACAGTGTTATACATATATCTTAAATTTGTGATGATTTCAATACAAAAACGATGTTTTATTTCATTTGCATAATATTTTATACAAAGATAATAATATATTCTTGTAACACATTGAATTTAATTAAATAAAATGTCAGTAATGACAGTAAACACATTTATATAACCTCAACAATCTTTATTTTCTTTTTAAAAGCAGATTTGATTTTTCTTTATCAAATCTCCTTTTTTGAGTGAACTATTCAGTCATCATTTGTTGTTTTATCTTATCAGTTAATGAAAAAGGTACAATATGAAGATAAAAACCTTCAAATAAATATTTAGGTATGAAAATATTTTGGTAATAAATGTTCAAATCTCAAAAAAAACAAAAAAACAAAAACAAACAAATAAATAAATCAAGCCTTTGACTTTAAAAATTATCATACTTCCAAATATTTAGCAATCAAACTGAGATTATATTTCTTCCAGGTAAGTCTAGTAATTTATTTTCTGCATTCCAAATCCAACTGGTTTTTTTTTAAGCTAAGACAGTCATTTTTTACAGTGGTTACTCTTAGACAGATTTCGGCTATACTTTTAGAGATATTATTTGGCCTTGTATGATACCACTTTATCTTTAGAAAAAACACATACTTTTCAAATTGGAGCTCAACTGATGAAGTCTAATTGACAGAAACGATATCGTCTTGAGCGTTATAACTTTGGTATTATGTTTATAATATTTATAATCAGAATATTCAGAATTTAGTAAATTTTAAATTTTGTTGTAACAAATTAAGAAATACTAAATTTTAAACATTCTAATATAACACAATGTCCATAACATAATTTTGAGTTTTCCAAGTTGTGTGTGTACATGTATATATTACATGTATTAAAACTTTAAAATAAAGCCTATATCTATTCCTTATAAATTTCAAAGTCGACTAGAAAATTAAAAGAAATGTGATATATATATATATCATCAATATTATTGACAATAATTCCATTTTAGATGCATAAAATGGCAGATCTTGAAGTTTAAAATTACAATTTTTTCTTGTTATTTTGGAAGGGGGACACCCCCTCCCGTACCCTCCCTCTTTCACTTATTTTGACGCAACTGGTACACACATATATATGAGAGTGACAATGCATTCATAAAAATTCGACCATTGTACACATTTTCTACCCCAGACAAATTTCCTAATGTTGACAGGTATGTATGTGTGGAGTTTTTTACATGACCTCACAACTAACTGTAAGCATTCCTGTATTAAATTATAACTCTTGGTACAACTGTGGGACTGGTATGGTGGGGATGATTCACATAGCTCTTCATTGCATATTTAGTGTAAATTTATTATCCTTACCACATTTACAATACATTTTCATAACGATTTACATATTACTAAGTCAAGATCATTTCCATAAATGCTTTTAAATTTTGAAAATGCAAAAAATTCTGAAGAAGTAAAATATGTATTGAATGAAAGCCAGCAAATTTTAAGTTTTTGCATTTACTTTTGAACCAAGCAAAAACTCCTTTTTTTAACTCACCAAACCCTGAAAACTAATGGACTCTTCTGTAAATCAATAATTTAGGCCAGTCAAATTGTCTTAAGGGGCATATGAGTTAAATAGCAATGGATAACTGTTTGATCAACATTTTACTTGACACGTACAGGGAGGAGTATATAATTCAGAACAATTCACATGGCACTTTAATGTTTTGACTAAGGCAGGATGCTCTAGGGTAGAGTACTTTCTGTTTCAGCCCTGATTTTAAAAATTAGGTTTTTATGACATTGAACATACATGTACATGTAGTTCAACGTTCTTTTAGAAATCATGCAGGTCCTGATTCAGCACCGTTGGATTCTGACCAATTTGTCATCCTTTTTGGATGCATTGAAGATTTGTCAATTTGTTTCATTTTCATTGTTTTCTTCACTTTGTCCAAATGTTAGAAATATGGGGAGATAAGATAAAAGAAACGAAATTTTGAAAGTTCATGGGAATAATTCTTTGATGATGAATCAAACAAATGTGTAAATGTGGTAATTGCATGTTTTGGGACAAATCGATCAAAGTTGGTACAAATTGGAGTCCTGACTAATTTAATTGTATCCTTTCAGTGAAGATGAGTATGAAGAGAGAGATTTTATGGATGACAATTGCTACTGGAGAGATGACAGTACTTTGCTTGTGGAGGATGTTGTACCGTATTCTGCTCCGGTACCTGCCGAACCTGATCCATACGAACATTTAAGTCGTCTAGCCATCAATAAACTTGTCAGGTAATTAGAAACTTTGCTTTGCAATTACTTTGTTTCATTGGAAATGTGGCCGAATGTCTGCACCCGTCTGCTCTCATTCTGATCATCGAAATAAGTCATTTTCCCATCACCCTACTTCTAGAATTTGAATTTGAATGCGGTTCTATGCCACAGTGAACAATTCTTGATGGTGGCCAGTTTTTAGTGGTGAAGGAGAGGATCTAGTAACAATGTGTCTGTTTAGAGCCATTGGCCTCCTGCAAATAAACCAGCAAACTTTTTATTCACAAAATCAGTTGAGGTTCCAGTTGGACTTGAACATTCATTGACTAGAGGTGAGAGACTTTATAGTTTGAAGTGTGATGCTGTAACTACTCAGCCACAGAGACCCAGCACTGATTAGAGGTGAGATACTTCATGGTTTATAGTGTGATGCCTTAACCACTCAGCCACAGAGATCCAACACTGACTAGAGGTGAGATACTTCATGGTTTAAAGTGTGATGCTCTAACCACTCAGCCACAGAGACCCAACACTGACTAGAGGTGAGATACTTCATGGTTTATAGTGTGATGCCTTAACCACTCAGCCACAGAGACCCAACACTGACTAGAGGTGAGAGACTTCATGGTTTATAGTGTGATGCCTTAACCACTCAGCCACAGAGACCCAACACTGACTAGAGGTGAGATACTTCATGGTTTATAGTGTGATGCCTTTACCACTCAGTTACAGAGACCCACACTCTGACTAGAGGTGAGAGACTTTATAGTTTGAAGTGTGATGCTGTAACCACTCAGCCACAGAGACCCAACACTGACTCGAGGTGAGAGACTTCATGGTTTATAGTGTGATGCTGTAACCACTCAGTCACAGAGACCCAACACTGACTCGAGGTGAGATACTTCATGGTTTATAGTATAATGCCTTAACCACTCAGTTACAGAGACCCACACTCTGACTAGAGGTGAGAGACTTTATAGTTTAAAGTGTGATGCTGTAACCACTCAGCCACAGAGGACCAACACTGACTAGAGGTGAGAGACTTTATGATTTAAAGTGTGATGCTCTAACCACTCAGCCACAGAGGACCAACACTGACTAGAGGTGAGAGACTTCATGGTTTAAAGTGTGATGCTCTAACCACTCAGCCACAGAGGACCAACACTGACTAGAGGTGAGAGACTTTATAGTTTGAAGTGTGATGCTGTAACCACTCAGCCACAGAGACCCAACTCTGGCTAAAAGATAGAGACTTCATGGTTTAAAGTGTGATGCTCTAACCACTCGGCCATAGAGACCCAACACTGACTAGAGGTGAGAGACTTTATGGTTTAAAGTGTGATGCTGTAACCACTCAGCCACAGAGACCCAACACTGACTAGACGTGAGAGACTTTATGGTTTAAAGTGTGATGCTCTAACCACTCAGCCACAGAGACCCAACTCTGGCTAAAAGATAGAGACTTCATGGTTTAAAGTGTGATGCTCTAACCACTCGGCCATAGAGACCCAACACTGACTAGGGGTGAAAGACTTAAAGGTTTAAAGTGTGATGCTCTAACCACTCGGTAACAAAGGTCCCCTGCCCTTACTTCTAGAAACTTGAGTTCAGGTACACTGAATTAAAGTAATATTTCAATGATGGCTGTAGAACAAATTTTATATCTGAACCTGGTAAACGTACATGTAATACTGGAACGTGATTTTTAGTTATTTTTTTCATTATGTAAAATCAATGAGATCAGGTTGATGACTAGAGTCTATTTTTTGTAGGTATGGCTTTGACAAAGATAGGTGTAAGGAAGCCTTGCTTTTGCACGATGGAGACATTGGGGGAGCATTTGAGTATTTGTTCTGTAAATGTTTTGATTTGCCAGTTCCAGGGAATACCCCCATCATAGATCCAACAGATTACTCAGACAGAGGCGATATAGAAAATTCAGAGCCAACAGAAGAAGAAATTCTGCAGGAGAAAGGGCTATCATTTGCTGAAATTGAAGAGATGCGGAATGAAGAAATGTTGGCATTACGTTCAATTTATGATACAAATTTTGTGGAAAAAATTCCAAACAGAGTCTGGTTACTCAGACTTGAACTTCATACATTAAAAGAAATAGTGGTGCCACATTCTAGTCGCAGGGGTGCTGATGATGAAGCTAATGATGTAAATATGGAGATTTGTAAATTTTACAAGAAAGGATCCTGTCGATTTGGATCAAAATGTAAATATAGTCACAACTTATCAATAGAGGCCACAAATGAGGATAAGTTGAGCAATGATAATGCAAATTTTGAATTGGAATTACGATTTAAGAAAAACAGTATTTACCCTCTACAGCCCCCTATTATAGGATTTTCTTCCCTTTTGCCTCAATTTCCTCCAGAAGTCTGTTTGAAAATTACAGAAAAATTATTGATTGAAGCAAAGGATTCAGCTGAGTCTGAATCACCGGCTTTATATTCATTGGTCAGCATTTTAGAAGATGAATCAGTATTGAGAGATGTAATTTCAATGCCTTGCCTGGACTTCAGTTTGCCTGAACTTGGTCAAGTCAAATGTGAAAAGAGTCAAGATCAGCAACGCCAGACTGTAATAGCTGATGTTGAACGCCCCGGCCTAGTCGTCATCGATGATGGAGATGTAGACCCTCAAAATCTTGCTAAAGAAATGAAAGTCATGCTGAGAATGGCAAGTGGTGGGAAAACTAGATTAGATAATGACGATGTTGATGATGATAATGGAAAAACAGACACGAAAGTGTTAAAAAGAACAACTTTGCGAGATGAAGAAACATCTCCAAGAAAAGTCAACCCAACAGAAATTCTGAAACAGAATAGACGACTGAAAGAGGATTATCAACGAAAGAAGCAGGTATTTGTATTTTTCAAACATGAACATTTTTACTGGTACATGTTTAAGAAGTTACACAGACTGCTGTGGCTATGGTAAAGATGCCACTGAATTTAATAAAGTGCTACCGTATTTAATTATCTACATGTATCATGAAATTTTATGTAACACAATGGATCCTGTCTTGAAAGATCATACCTCATCTGCCTCTAAAATGTGGTCTCTCAAAAGGGGTCAAATTTAGCATTTCTGTCACTAATCAGTCGGACTAGTTGGAAACAAATTTTACTAGTCCTATGACAAATTCACTTAAGTCCCAAAGTGTTATGACGAATTGCCAATTTGGCATGTACAATGCATTTACTGAATACAGAATTAATTACTTATCTATTGTTTTGTTTTTTCCTTTTCTGAAACTACTGAAGGGATTTTGACGAAACTTGACAGGAAGCAAGTGCTCAAGGTTCTTTAACAAGTTTGTAATTTTCAGTCAGATTGGCCCAGGGATGATTCCAGGACAGGGCAGAATAGGTCCCAAAAGGTACCCCTCTTTAAAAAGTGGTCTTTTATGAGTGGTCTGTCTTTCAAGACAGGTTCCACTGTATTATGGCCTTGTACATGTACTTGATGTAACTTTCATATATATTTCAGACATCCAAAAAGTTACATTCAATGTTGTCACAAAGGAAGAAGTTACCGGCTTGGGACAAACAGAACGAAATAGTGGAAACTATCAACGAGAGCCAAGTAATCGTTGTCAGTGGAATGACAGGGTAATGGTACACTGTAGTTGCTGTCCTCTAAGTATTTGGCTGTCCAGTCCTATAAATCTACATAAAAAATCTGTTAAGTTGTCCTGAAATCTGGGTTACATCTCCAGACGGATCCAATCTTTGAGGGGTGATGTTTATTGAGCAAAATGTTACCATTGCAATAATATTGCAATTGTATTGTGATATTGACAATCTATTGCAGTACTATAGTTAACAGGGATTTTCCTTGACTGATTTTGGTGTTGTTTACAAGATCCATTCTCAGTGCAAAAATGGCTCATGTTCCCCTCCCCCCCCCCAAAAAAAAAAAAGAAATTTGAAGTTTCAAAATAATGAATAAAGTTTTTCTGTTTAATCTAAAACATTATATAGTTTCTCAATTTTTTGTACCCTGGACCCAGAGTTTAGGAGATACATGTAGAACAATTCTTAGTTTAGGATTCAGTAAGCAGTTATAGGGAACATTTAAATTTGTACAAACTCAAATCTGTGGTGTAAAAGAAAAACAGTCAAACAAAACAATCTTTTTTGTAAGTAAAACGTTGACTTCTAAATGTGAAGATAACTAAAAGTTTTAAATGTATCTTTTAAAGATGTGGCAAAACAACACAAGTTCCGCAGTTTATTTTTGATGTGTACCTGAATGAGGACAAGAATCTGAAAATGTGCAACATTTTGTGCACCCAGCCTCGTAGAATATCGGCCATATCAGTAGCTGAGAGGGTTGCTGAAGAAAGAGCTGAGACATTAGGAAGAAGTGTTGGCTATCAGATTCGTCTTGAAAAACTTCAGGTATGTAAATTATTAATAAGAGTAAAATAATGATTTGACTAACTTACCTACTCTGGTAAATATTGGATTTTACTTTAATAACATAGGCTTGTTCAAAAATGTATTTAGGGATGAATGAAGGTATTAACAGTAAGTGTAGCTTTGGCAGGAACTACCTCCATGAAGAGATCCATAATGTTAGCAAATGAAAGGGGGCTAGGACACATAGAGGCTCTAAAAGGGGTCAAAACTTGGTACACCTTTAGAAATGTTCTAAGTACACAGAAAAGATAAGTTTTTTATCGACATTTAGACATTTTTGGCTTCATCTGCAATGTTATCCAAATTTGCCAGGTGAGCATCTAAGTCCCTTTTGGCCTTTCTTTGTAGTTGTGTGGTTTGTGTTTACTTTTAACATCTTTTCACTTTCTCCAAAATTACATTAATTCTCTTTAAATTTGGTATGTATGAATGGTGTCTAGTGTAAGTGTATAATAGTGTACAGATATTGTGAATTTCTTCAGAACTTCTTCCTTGGGCCCTAAAAAGGGCAGGACAAAATATTCTGTCTCCTGTGTAATTGATTTTTAACATTCATATCTGGCCAAAGAAATTCCATTACTTAATGTAGTGAGAATATGAACATTCATGTTTGTAAATATGTTACATTGACAGCAGTAGATTTTATTTTATTTTCTGTACTTTGTAGTCATCCATGACACGCCTTTTATTTTGCACAACAGGAGTTGTGCTTCGGAGACTTGAGGCGGACCCTGAATTACGAGATGTTACACATATCATTATTGATGAAGTACACGAGAGATCAGAGGAAAGGTAAAAAAAAAAAAAAATTCTTGATGTTGACTTCTAAGTTCACAACAAAGTCATTAACCATATTTCCCTGAAATCTGCAAAAATGAAATTGTCATAATTATTGTATGTAACACAGATGCCACAACAATGACCAGTAACAGGGACCGTATGGTTAAGTTGTAAGAGCATCTGGCTTTAAATCGCAAAGTCTCTCACCTCTAATTAGTATGGGTTTGAGGACTGTCACAACCAAAGCTGATTATGCAATGAAATTTGCCAGTTTGCTTGTGGAATGGCCATTGTCTAAATCTTGATACATTGTAACCAGATTCTTTCCTCCACCATTAAAGACTGGATGCCAGTGTTTAACTGAAAAATTGTTGAAATTGGCATAAAACACAATAAAAACAAACTAACAGTCACTTAAGTCTGCCTTGTCATTTTTTAAGTCTGCCTTGTCAATTTTTAAGTCTGCCTTGTCATTTTTTAAGACATTTTAAATGAACATTTTATATTCAGATATAATCGTCATTTCGATAAACTAGGCAATTCAATGAAAATTCATTCACCCTCAAGGACATTTGTATTTTTGAAACATATCATGTTTCATTTCTGCTAAAAATGTATTAATGATGATTATTAGTCCCCTCTTGTTCCTGGAGGGGACTATTATTTTGCTTTCTGTTCATCTGTCCTTCCGTCCTTCAGTCCTTCAGTCCTTCTGTCCTTCAGTCTGTCTGTCCAACCATCCTTTTGCTTCGTCCAGGCCATGTCTTCTTCATTTCTTTAACTAAGCTTGGCACCATATTTGGTGCAAGTTTACATTTTAATAATACAAAGATTGTGCTCATATCAACGTTTTTATTAGAGTTACTCCCCTTTGTTGATTTTAATTATCTGGGCAATATCTTAGTCATTTCTTCACCTAGGCTTCTCATATTTGGTACAAGTATGCACTATATAAGTTGGAGTGTCGTATACAAAAATTGGACTTGTTCTACATCATCTATTGATTTATTTTTTACAGTGACTTTCTTATGATGTACCTACGAGACATGCTACCCAAGAGGCCAGACCTAAAAGTCATCCTAATGAGCGCTACTCTAAATGCCGATTTATTTTCTGCATATTTTAATGGTTGTTCGGTTATTGATATACCTGGTAAGACATGGTCATTGCCTACTATACCTTGAGCCTCCAAAATTTGTAAATGTTACTTTTTTTTGTTATCATACATTAAAATTGGTTTTCTTTAGTTTATATATTCTGTTGTTTTTGCATATTTCAACAACTGCCCAGTAAGCCGATATAAAATTCCCTTTGTTTGAACCAACTCTGACCGACCCACAGAAATTGGCTTGACTGAAATTATTTTTTTTTCTTTCTCTCTGTACCATTGTCTGACTCTTACAATCAGCAGGGATAGAAATTAGCAGGACCCAGTAGCTCATGGCAAGTAAAATCTGAGCTGGGTTAGTAGATTTTACAGTGTGTAAGCCCAGGTGGCTACTGAAAAATTGGGGGTATATCTCGCACTTTCACAAATTTTAACTGATCTTCTTGTAAACACAATACCTTGCTACATGTAGATTTAGTGTATGAACTACTTTAAAATGTGTCTTCGTAGTAAAATTTTGTAAATAGCATTTTATAAAAAGAGCAAGTTGTTGGGCTTCCAGACATTCAACTGGGCTCCAATCCAAAAAAATCTTGACATACGAGCACAGGTGGCTCCTTGATTGCACAGTTTTATTTCTATCCCTGCATTAATCAAGCATAATTTTATTTCTAAGTACTATAAATAAGGACATTTTTATGATCCATATGTTGTAAATCTATTTGTGAGATGATATTTTTCACAATTTTGAATGCCCATTACGTCTTATTATTGCCATACTTCATTATGCAATAATTAAGGGTTACCATGTGATTGTTTTACAAAAACTGACAGGGTATCTGCAATTCCCCTGTCGGAAGTGAAGAAATGGATATTCCTGACAGGGGAATCACCAGTAACCTGTCAGTTTTTGTAAAACAATCACATGGTAACCATATTCTTATGCCTGCACATTTTAAAATATCATTTTAATGACAGAAATGACATGAAAAGTTGACTTATGCTTGCTCCTACCTTTATCTATGACCAGATTACTTTATTGAGTATATTGATGCGCTTAAAAATAGTTACTTACATGTATTTATCATATGGATTTGTTAATTTCAATACCATTTAAGTAATTCCATATAGTTTTTAAGTTTTGTATTTTAAGCAAGGAACTCTAGACAGTACAAAAATGTTTCAATATGCATTTTATTACAAAATATGTAAACAGTAAAGTTCAGCAAGTGCATTGAAGTTGGGCAGCAGAACTTTGTATGACATCACATATAAAAACTAGCTGTGAAACATGAATCTCCTGAAAATTCTCAATGTCATCGACCAATGAAATAACGCAAACCAAACAGAGTGCATTAGAATTTTATTTTCTCTCGCGAAATTACACATAAAAAAATTCGGGAATACAATGTATAAAACTGGATTTACAGTATTAAATATCATGTAGTATGAGAAAACCATTACCCATTGTAAATTTTGCTTCATACTTACCACTGTAGCATGGAAAAAACTATAGAAAAGATTAATTGATCATAGAAAACCCAATTGAGAGTGATTAATTGATTATAGAATTTGCAATCAATAATCAGATTCAGAAATGGTAAACCAGTTGATTTCCAGTGTTTTCTTTTTTTATTATCATCCAATCATTGGTGTACATTGTTTTTTCTTTTACAGGTAAAACGTTCCCTGTACAGCAATACTTCATTGAGGATGCTATAGAATTTACTAGGTGAGAATTTGATGTAGGATTTGTGAGAATTTTGATATAGAAATGCTGGAAACTCTGTGACTTCATTGTTAAAGCATGGTTCTTTAAACTATGAAATCTCTCACCAACAGTTGGCCACTGGTTCAGGCCATGCTGAAACCTACGCTGATTATGTAAAGAGGAAAATTTTGTTTTTACTAGTTTACTTGCGGAAGACCAGTCATCTTCCCCAGGGCACTTTGTAACCTGGTTTTCTGAAAAATATCTGCCACTAAAGGTAAAACACCATTAAAAATGGTCTCTAATGTGATTACATGGTTGCATTAAGGTTTTTATACGCCCATCAGTGTCTTTTGATGGGATGTACAATGTATTATGGTTATTGATAGTATTTTTAATTCCATTATCAACAGCAATTTTGTCATTGCACAAATCTTCCTTAGCAAAATAGAATTTCACTCAGGTTACCTATTGAAATAGTTGCATTCCCTTTTTGTATGTAAAAAATAGTGAAATGTCAAATGGGGATTCAAACTGAGGCTACCTCAAAAGGCATAACCAGTTTTTATCAATCCTTGTTACAAGGACTACATCAAGTTCCCATCCAAGGGGAGAAAAAAAAATTAGTGTGGTGGACTAAGATGCCACTGGCTCAACAGTAACATCTTCATGTACACAGTTATCTCACTTTGCTAATTCCTAATCAAGGTAGTATTTTAATATGGCCAGTGAAAACTGTTGAACTAGTTGAATTATTTACCTGTAAAATATCATTTTATCTAGATATATGGTGGATGAAAGATCACCTTTTGCCCGTCACTCAAAACCATCTGATGCCGACAGACGAGGGCTTTACATGGACGGAACACATGATGAGAGCTTAGTCAACACGGATCTCAGTAAACCAGCTGGAGAGAAAGTCCGAGATGAATTGTTGACGGTCAAACAGTTACAGCACAGGTATCCAGGTGTGTTAATTAGAATATTATTTATCTGACATTTTTAGGCAACCATCAACAGATGGTGGGCTATTCTAATCACCTTCCATCCGTGGTCTGTCGTCAATCGTCCGTCCTTAAATAATTCTTGTTATCGCTATTTCTCAGAAAGTACTGAAGGGATCTTTATGAAATTTGACATATAGGTTCTCCTTGAGGTCTAGTTTTGCAGTGTACATTTTCAAGTGGGTCGGATCACAAAATGGCTGCTAGGTGGCCATTTTGGATTTTAAAAATAAAAGTTTGTTGTTGCTATTTCTCAGATGGTACTGAAGGGATCTTTATGAAATTTGACATATAGGTTCTCCTTGAGGTCTTGTTGTGCAGTGTACATTTCCAGGCGGTTTGGATCACAAAATTGCTAGCAGGCGGCCATCTTGGATTTTGACAATTAAAGTATGTTATCGCTATTTCTCAGAAGGATCTGAAGGGATCTCTATGAAATTTGACATATAGGTTCTCCTTGAAGTCTTGTTGTGCAGTGTACATTTTCAGGCGGGTTGGATCACAAGATTGCTGGTAGACGGCCATCTTGGATTTTGACAATTAAAGTTTGTTATCGCTATTTCTTAGAAAGTACTAAAGGGATCTTTATGAAATTTGACATAAAGGTTCTCCTTGAGGTCTAGTTGTGCAGTGTACATTTTCAGGTGGATCGGATCACAAAATGGCTGCCATGTGGCCATCTTGGATTTCGTCAAATAAAGTTTGTTATTTCTATTTCTCAGAAAGTACTGATGTGATCTTTATGAAATTTGACATATAGGTTCCCCTTGGATTTTGACAATTAAAGTTTATTATGTATTTCTTGAAAATCATTACATCGTCTACCACTGAGCCATGTATTTCTTATTTGTTATGGGTAGACACATTCATTGGTGTATGATCATTGGGTCATATGGGGGGTCCTTCTCCATCCCTTGAAATTTATATTTTTACTTATAACTTAAAAACCCTTCACAGCCCCTCAGTTTAACCATATATATTATTGATTGTTATGGGAAAACACATTTAGTATTGTATGTGGGGGTACTGCCACATCCCTGAAATATACACTTTGCTACATTTAATATCAAATCAGGGCCAAGCGAGACAGATTATTATGTGTAATGGTAGTTTTACTCAATGCAGATTATGACCAGCATTTTCACTTTTAGAAGTTGACAGGTATGGTTATGTTATCTTGGATTATAGCAGTTTATATTTTGTATTGTTATAATCTTGTGAGAAAGCATTAGACAGATATTTACGTTTTAGTTCAAATACATTGTTGAGCCACAAAATAAGAGAAAAGAACAGTAGGTCATAGATTCAATTGTGGGCGCCAAGATCCTTCTGGAATCTCTTGTGTTTGCTGTTTGTGGAGGGTGTGGTTGTTGTTGTTGTTTACTGGTGTTTATCACCATCTTCAACCATTTGTAGGCCGCCTGGGTCATTTTGCTCTTATGACGTGGCATTGGTTGTCGGTTGACATTTGAATATTTCATACTTCTCAAATTAAGACTTTTTACTGTATCATGGTACCTCATAGTACCAGACCACAAGAAATGTTCAGATAACGTTGTCCAAAACCTGGTGCTTGAACGTTTATGTAAAGTAGATTGGTAAAGATGAAACACAATAATGTTTTGTTTTAAAAAAGTGTCATATTCAAAATGTGTCCTAGATTTTCAGTTCCCTCAGTTGTCCTAATACACAAGGAGTCACTTTGTTTGTTGTCCTGTGTTGGTATTCTCAGCCACACTCTCACTTTCTGTTCAGTGACTTCAGTTTTTTTCTTGCAGAGTTGAACATAATTTTGTATGTTGCTATTGATACATACAAACAAATTCCCTGCAGATTTCAACAAAATGGCAATGTCATTTTGACATGAGCATTTCGTTGATGTTGCAACATATCATATTTCCAAAGAGTTCATGCAAAGGCCAAGTAAAAAAATTATTCTGGTTCTCAGCGTAAAAAGAAATCACCGATGAAACCATTTTATTCATATATCATAAAAAAATCACCGCCACGCGGCAAGTAAAAATGTCAGTCATTTCAAAAGGCTTAAGTTTTGAAAATGATCCATTTCCTTCTATTTGTAGTTCAGTATGCATTTCAAAAAAACCCAATTAGAAACTATAATAATTATTTTATTGACAATTCAACATGTAAATCTTTACCTCATGAAAATGTCACAGAACACATCGTGTGTTTTCTGCTGTTGCTTGCAGTTTATGGAGGAAGTGGATGTTGGGTTTTAAATGAAAGAACCGATACCGAACGGAACTGAATTTCAGGATGTGTTAAAATGATGATACATGTAACACTATATAGTGTATAAAAGTTTTAAAAATATGAATTAAATGTAGGTGAATGAAAAAAGTAAAATTAGTGACTGTAAATAAAAGTTTTAATAAAATACATAAAAATGGATACCTATTGTTTTCAAAAATTAAACTTTTGGAATTTGCATTGATTTTTTGACACATAGAAGTTACATTTTGTTCAGCTTTGTAAAATAGTAATGATAATAATAGATGATAATTTTAATGATTCATTTACAATTAATATTTTTGTAGTTTCAAAACATTTTTATGTTTTGATAAGTATATAATCTTTTAGCTATTTTATATTTTTGTTGATATTTCAGTTTAAAAAACCAAGTGAACAAGACAATCACACAACTTTTTGTTACAATTTATTGAAGGACTCAATAAAAAACATTTTTTTTTACATTAAGTCTTCTTATTTTCTTGCCTTCAAAGTATATAAACAATAATTTGGAAATCAAAAATAAAAATAAAATACCTACCTACCTTGCCCATTTTGGAAGGCTAATTGTCTGAGAACCAGAATATTTTTTTTTACATGGCCTAATACTGTATAACTGTATTTTTTTGTTTATTTATTTATTTATTTATTTTTTTTTTTTGAGTTTCTCCAATTTTTGCAATATATTTCGATAGTATTGAAATTGCAAAAATTGAAATTACAAACTACAAAAATATTGGATCCACCAAAATCACAACCCATTTTATTAAGGTACATGAAGACATTTTGAAAAAAATATTACTGGTCAACCAGACTAGTAAATAAAGGAATTTCACTGGTCAAAGAAATTTTTTTACTGGTCTGTATATATACACAGTTGAAATGAAATTGAAAATTACTGGTCATTTGGACCAGTTATCAGATAGATTTCACCGGACGTTTGTAAAATTTGCCAGTTTTTCTGGTAAGACAGGTGAATTTCAAAAACTCTGTATATGTCTTGAAGAAACCATTCAGTCCTAATAGGACTGATTCATGTACCATGTGATAACCAATAACATTTGTGCAGTATTAGTATCTCTGATGGTGATGGAACATAACTTTACATAATTTTCCTGCTGAAATGATGTTAGCATGTTAGCATGGGATATCGTCTTCTAGCATCATTCCATCACTAATAGAAACAATAGTCCTGCACAAATGTTATTGGGTATTATGTGGTACATGAATTAGTCCCATTGACTCGTCATGATGCAATTCACTTTCAAGGTATTTATTTTAGGTAACACTTTGAGTATAATAAAGTTTGGTAAAATATTTAAAGGCAAAAATTCCGTACCACTGAAACAACTAGTTAAATGGTAATTGAAATTAATTAACATATTTTATCCAACATTCTGCCTTGTTTATGTAGTTTGAACTATGACCTCAATGCTCTAACTCTCCAGATTACAAGAAGACGACATGTAAGTGTATATCGATGATGGACTTTGAAAAGGTGAACTACGACCTAATTTTGGAGTTAATGGAGTGGATCATGGAAGGAGACCACAAGGTTAGTGGAGTTCAAAGTGATGGAGTTCAGAATGTTCCATTTGTAATTGCTGCACTGAGACAGTTTAAAAATGTCATAAAAAGCTGGTCTGTTTGCAGTATTTAAAGGTCTACAAACTGTCAAAATGGATTTTTTTGTTTGTATTTAAAATTTCAAATATGAGTAGTTTTATACAAATAAAATGTTATAAAAATTCATGGGTTGAAAAAAAAAACCTGTTATAATGTCGTAATTTGTGGAAAGAAATCGAATGTGAATAATGGGTGAGAAAACATTTGTATACTAACGTGGTTGGAAGGAATATCAATTGTCAGTGTATTTCATTCATTTTAGGCAAGATATACATGATAATGTCAAATGTTACTATGGTAATTAATCCTTTAAGCCTTTTTAATCAAAGTTTGGGTCTAATCCTGGGATATTTTCTTCTATCAAAATGGCAGCCGGTATTTAGTGACATAACTTGAGTACATTTTCCTAAATTTTAATCCAATTTGGTATCTTTATCATGTTTATATCATTGATATATATCAGATGAGTTTGATTATGGTGAAACTTAACTCATCACCCCCTGAAGTCACATTTAGACTCACCCAGATCAATAAATAGAATGGCCTACTCTCATAATTTAGGAGTGAACAAGTTGATCTTGCATGTAAAATTATTGTAAAATTTTGGTTCTAAATCGTACATTCCAGAATTCTTTGAAATGGACAGGTTCACGTGTGACTTCAGGAGTTAATGAGTGAAGTTATGATCTTATAGTTATCCCTGCTGCTGTGTGTCAAGAAATATTTCATATGCAATATTACAATATATGACGTTGATATGGGATGTAACTGCATGTATATGTATTATGTTTTTTACATATTTTGAGAAAGAGATTCTATTTTAAAAATATGTTACACTTAAAGCCTTTTTGACACAGATGGGTGTCTGTTTGGCAAGAGGCTGGTCTAAAAAGGTCACTAGTTTTAAAATTAGACCCAGTGTCACAACTGTTGTGGCATATCAAATAGTCCCCCCCACTCGTATTGACAACAGTCCAAATCAGAGGTAAACATTTTTGGCAAGTTAATGTTTCTATATATAAGGTAAAAAGTCTGTATTGAACAGTGGAACCTGTCCTGAGAGACCACATTTCAGCTTTCACTCTATGTTATAGAACGATGTCAAACGAACAAAAGTACTTGTTTACATACTGGTATTGAGAGTCAGGGATGGAGTTTTGAACTGACAATGTATATTTTATCACTTTGAGAGATATTTACAGATATTACGACTTTGGTAACACAAATATCTCTTTGTGTACAGTTTCAGCGTGGCGCCATCCTGATCTTCCTGCCGGGCTTTGCTGAGATCCAGCAACTGTACGATATGTTGTCTTCACACAGAATGTTTGGGTCAGCCAATGGTGCTCAGTAAGTCAGAAAAAGAAAAAAAAATGTAATATTATAAATATTTATAGAATGATTTAATTCAATGCAACCCTTATTTGGCGCTCTAATGGCTAGAAATATTTTTGCACAATTTAACCCTTTACACCGTACATACCATAATAGACTGGTCTTAAATAATATAAAGAAGCATACCACTCATATATTGAAGAGTGAAAGGGTTAAATTTAGTTTTTGAACATCTGAGTGGAATCATACAATTATGTTTGTGAGGAGTAATTGATTTATATTCAGTTGCCGACTTTAGTGCACATAGAAATTTAGCACAATTTATTAGTGCATTAAAATAAAGTAGTCTGAAGTAAGTCAATCATAAAATATAAACATTTTGAGTCTTTTCAACCCATTCAACATTACAAGCTATAATAGACTGGTCTAAGGCAATAGAAAAGAGCATACCATCTAGATATTTAGGGGTGAAAGGTTTAAGTTGCTTTTCAGCCAAGCTTCATAAGTTTAAGGAGACTCATATAGAAACAAAATATTGGGTGACTTGTTTTGTTTATTTGTGATTAATTTCTCCCTCTGCAAGTGGCCATGTTGTATCCACCATTTGATGCTATTACATAAGTTGTCTTTTTCAATTTTCATCAATATTTCTGATAAGAGTAATCTCCTAATATTATTTAGATGTGTTGGTCCCTGTAGGAAAACTGGGAAAATCTACTGCTATATTACAGTCCCCTAAATTAAATAAAGTCCCTCTTATAATTGTTATCTTGATAAAAGTTATGCATTATTTCAAATGTGGTGTATTATCTGATATCCAGTGCTTCATGAAATGTAGTACATTATTGAAATTTGATACATTATTTGAAATGTGGTACATTATTTGATATTAGATGCATTATTTAAATGTGTATTATTTGAAATGTGGTACATTATTTGATATTAGATGCATTATATGAATGCGGTACATTATTTGATATTAGATGCATTATTTAAATGTGTATTATTTGGATTGTGGTACATTATTTGATATTAGATGCATTATATGAAATGTGATACATTATTTGATATATATTAGGTGCATTATTTGAAATGTGGTACATTATTTGAAATGTGGTGTATTATTTGATGTATGATGAAGTATATAGTGTACCTTATTTGATCAATCTCTCTATTTTTCAGATTTAAGATTGTGCCATTACACTCAACACTGTCCAGTGAAGATCAACATAGTGTATTCTTGTAAGTCCTGGGGTCTCCATGGCTGAGTAGTTAAGGCATCGTGCTTTGAACTATGAGGTCTTTCATGTCTTGTCAGTACAGGTTCAATTCCTGTTGTATTGTTAGCAGTAGAATAATATTGTTACTTGTGTTAACAGATACACACCACTGTTTTGTGTAGTAGGCAGTAGAATAATATTGTTACTTGTGTTAACAGATACACAATGCTATGTTGTGTTGTAGGCAGTAGAATAATATTGTTACTTGTGTTAACAGATACACAATGCTATGTTGTGTTTTAGGCAGTAGAATAATATTGTTACTTGTGTTAACAGATACACAATGCTATGTTGTGTTTTAGGCAGTAGAATAATATTGTTACTTGTGTTAACAGATACACAATGCTATGTTGTGTTGTAGGCAGTAGAATAATATTGTTACTTGTGTTAACAGATACACAAAGCTATGTTGTGTTTTAGGCAGTAGAATAATATTGTTACTTGTGTTTACAGATACACAATGCTATGTTGTGTTTTAGGCAGTAGAATAATATTGTTACTTGTGTTAACAGATACACAATGCTATGTTGTGTTGTAGGCAGTAGAATAATATTGTTACTTGTGTTAACAGATACACAATGCTATGTTGTGTTGTAGGCAGTAGAATAATATTGTTACTTGTGTTAACAGATACACAATGCTATGTTGTGTTTTAGGCAATAGGATAATATTGTTACTTGTGTTAACAGATACACAATGCTGTTTTGTGTTGTAGGCAGTAGAAAAATTGTTACTTGTGTTAACAGATACACAAAGCTATGTTGTGTTTTAGGCAGTAGAATAATATTGTTACTTGTGTTAACAGATACACAATGCTATGTTGTGTTTTAGGCAGAAGAATAATATTGTTACTTGTGTTAACAGATACACAATGCTATGTTGTGTTGTAGGCAGTAGAATAATATTGTTACTTGTGTTAACAGATACACAATGCTATGTTGTGTTTTAGGCAGTAGAATAATATTGTTACTTGTGTTAACAGATACACAATGCTGTTTTGTGTTGTAGGCAGTAGAATAATATTGTTACTTGTGTTAACAGATACACAATGCTGTTTTGTGTTGTAGGCAGTAGGATAATATTGTTACTTGTGTTAACAGATACACAATGCTGTTTTGTGTTGTAGGCAGTAGGATAATATTGTTACTTGTGTTAACAGATACACAATGCTGTTTTGTGTTGTAGGCAGTAGGATAATATTGTTACTTGTGTTAACAGATACACAATGCTGTTTTGTGTTGTAGGCAGTAGGATAATATTGTTACTTGTGTTAACAGATACACAAAGCTATGTTGTGTTTTAGGCAGTAGAATAATATTGTTACTTGTGTTTACAGATACACAATGCTATGTTGTGTTTTAGGCAGTAGAATAATATTGTTACTTGTGTTAACAGATACACAATGCTATGTTGTGTTGTAGGCAGTAGAATAATATTGTTACTTGTGTTAACAGATACACAATGCTATGTTGTGTTTTAGGCAATAGGATAATATTGTTACTTGTGTTAACAGATACACAATGCTGTTTTGTGTTGTAGGCAGTAGAAAAATTGTTACTTGTGTTAACAGATACACAAAGCTATGTTGTGTTTTAGGCAGTAGAATAATATTGTTACTTGTGTTAACAGATACACAATGCTATGTTGTGTTTTAGGCAGAGAATAATATTGTTACTTGTGTTAACAGATACACAATGCTATGTTGTGTTGTAGGCAGTAGAATAATATTGTTACTTGTGTTAACAGATACACAATGCTATGTTGTGTTTTAGGCAGTAGAATAATATTGTTACTTGTGTTAACAGATACACAATGCTGTTTTGTGTTGTAGGCAGTAGAATAATATTGTTACTTGTGTTAACAGATACACAATGCTGTTTTGTGTTGTAGGCAGTAGGATAATATTGTTACTTGTGTTAACAGATACACAATGCTGTTTTGTGTTGTAGGCAGTAGGATAATATTGTTACTTGTGTTAACAGATACACAATGCTGTTTTGTGTTGTAGGCAGTAGGATAATATTGTTACTTGTGTTAACAGGTACACAATGCTATGTTGTGTTGTTAGCATTAAAATAGTGTTAATAAAACATAAGAATAATCAGTTAAGATTGTTTCGTGCTGTAATTGATACTTTTAGGTGAAATAATATATTTTTGTATAATTTGTTTACAGCATTCATATGAAAATTGACCAAATCATATATTAATTATTATGGGTTGTTATGTAATAACAACCTATTATGGGTTTACTTCGACTTTTCATCGAGGGCTATCTTGTTAGCAGTGAAGAGGTCATGGAGGTTGCATTTGTAAAATATAGTCCAACTCAAGAATTCAACTTTTACAGAAAAGTCAAATATTTTGGTGGGAATGAAATTAAATCTAGTTTGAATTATCATTAAATGAAATACCACATAATTCTACTTACTTCTGCCTCTCGAAATAATACGATACGATTTGTAGTTAGTTTCAACAAAATGTCATCGATCTATTTATAAATATGGAATTCCACTATATAAGATTCCAGTGATGTTGAGCCTGCCTTGAAGAACTGCAGTATTACTCTGCCATTCATCATATCGAAACAAGCATACAGTGATGTAAATAGAGATAATTACATATCGCTGATACCAACATGAGGCTAAATAAATTTCTATTGAACTCTCAGGAACATGTATGTTTTCTAGTCCACGGAAAAATGAAAATAAAAGCAGAATAGAGGGGACAGCATCAAGTAGGAGGTGCTTGTTATGCAAATGGCATGTGAAATTCATTATGATTGATATGAATACGTTCCTGTCCATTTTGAAAACTATCAAATTGACGTGTTTGTCAACTAATCACTATACATAACCTGCTTTAAAGAGATTCCCCGTGTATATTTCCTTTATTTATAAACCCTATATGGTGACCACATACCTTACATTACCAGCGACTGCTAAATTTCAGTGGACGGTCACTTGTATACTGTGTGTATTGATATCGCAAAGGGGGGGGGGGGGGGGGGGTAAACTCGAATGTTACAATTTCCAGTTCTCATTTCCACAGATGTCTGGGAAAATCGCCATGTCCATTGTCGGGTGTTTACACGACATTTATCACAAATTTTGAAGATAATCACAATTAGATTGGCATGTATAAACTTAAACTTTTTGTGTAATGGATCTGTTCATAATGGATTTCAAACAGAAATGATGTCTTCAACGAAAAACAAAGTTTTATCCATTGCCGAAAGCGTTGATGTCTATAAGTGAAATTCGTGATAGATCGTTTTGCTACATCGCGACTTTAGGCCCGAATAATGTTGATGAAAAATTATTTCTTTAACAATAAACATTAGGTGAACTGTCTTTTTCACCCCGTACAGTTATTTATATTGATTAATACAAGATAGAGAACATTGTTTGGTTGTTTATTTAGTCTTGGCAGAGTATATGTTCATGCACCATGGTAATACCCCTGAATAGGATTGCGTTCCCTACAAGCCCTAAAATTTGTTTTAAATTACAGCCATTTTCGCGATGAAAAAATTTATTTTACCTGTTCCCTGTGTCATGTTTGGTTTAAATTTAAGTAGGTTTTTTTTGGTAAAATCAAGCACAAAAAAAAAATTATTTAGAGGCAGGAAATTGAATTTTTTTGTTTTTTAGATCTACATTAATTTGATTTATTTGCATTTCATATATGTTACATAGAAGTAGTTTGATTCCCATGGCTATTTTGCCAAAATAACAACCCATTTCAGTACTTTCAGTACTTTGATTTTCAAATCATGTTTCAGAAAACCACCAGAGGGTGTGACAAAGATTGTCATAGCCACTAACATTGCGGAGACTTCAATCACCATTGATGACATTGTTTTTGTGATTGACAGTGGAAAGATGAAAGATAAAAGGTAAGTATTATATATTACTATTAAGTACCAATTACAGTAAACTGTTTTAACTGGTGTGGAACATGCAAACTTGTGCATACTTTCGAAGATATTTTGTGCTGTTCTGATTACCAAACAAAAAGAAAAAAGATTTTCTGTGACAAACCAGAAAATATCGGGCACAGTAAAAAAGAGTTGGTGAGAATTGGTATTTGTGACAACTGGTCACCAGTATATGTACAGTAATGGAGCCAAAATTATTTGTGTAATATTCGGGAATGAATTGTAAACAGAGAATATTAAAATATAAGTATGTGTAAAATTTCATGTAAAAATTCATATTAATGGATATATGCAAAAGAAAAATATTTTTATTTAAAAAAAATAAATGGTCCAAATATTTCAGTGACATAGATAAGTATATCTCTGTGAATATACAGAAAATTACAAAAAAATATGTAACAAATTTGAAAAATTTATATTTTTTGGCAAAAAAAGTCACAAAAATATGTTTCAATTATTTTGTTGATATATTTACTTTAAACTTTGTCTTCCTATCAGGTATGACTCATCTAAAGGTATGGAAAGCCTGGAAACAGTATGGGTATCTCAAGCTAATGCTTTACAGAGAAGAGGAAGAGCAGGAAGAGTGACATCTGGTGTCTGTTTTCATCTGTTTACTGGACATCGGTTTGATTACAGACTACAGGCACAACCTATTCCAGGTATTTTATGGATATTATTTTTAACTGTCTATCAGGTTAATTCATGTTATGTCAAAATCGGATGAGTCGAAATTCTGGTTACGTCAAAGTCAAATGTCCGGTCTTGATTACTTTAGTATATAGTTATACTACTTTAATTCTGCATATGGCAGGGGTTTTTATCTCGAAATTTTCACTTACCTTGAAGTATATTTCTGGTCTAAGGTATCAAAATATCATAGAATTGTCATTTTTTATCTCAACATTACCTTCTGTGATTGAATATTTACCCTTTTTACGCATAAAGAGTTGTAATTAATTACTTGTTTACATGCAAAACATGAGACAATTAATTGTGTTCAGGCTAATGATGCTTATTATTATTATTCTTTCCTTATATTTCTTCTTCCGCTAGAACTTTATAGGATGTGTTTGATATTTGATTCAATGGCTGCTGAATCCTTATAAAACTTTATCGGCATATTAAAAGACAAGTATAGTATAGCGAGAGTGAAGAGTTGTTTGAAGTTTTAGATAAAAATGCCCTAAATTCTAAAGATATAAATTAATTTACAAAAGCATGTATTTAAGATTTAAATCATTTGAATAGAATTGTTTTTCTATTTCAACAATTTCATAAAGCATGTAAAAATCATTGTGTTGACTTTTTCAGAAATACAGAGGGCACCACTTGAACAGATTTGTTTGAGGATAAAAATGTTGAAAATATTCCAAGGAATCAGTGTACAGGTAAGAAAATATTCCAAAGAATCAGTGTACAGGTAAGAAAATATTCCAAGGAATCAGTGTACAGATAAGAAAATATTCCAAGGAATCAGTGTACAGGTAAGAAAATATTCGAAGAAAAAGTAAGCAGGTAAGAAAATATTCCAAGGAATCGGTGTACAGGTAAAAAAATATTCCAAGGAGTCAGTGTACAGATAAGAAAATATTCCAAGGAATCAGTGTACAGGTAAAATATTCCAAGGAAAAGTGAGCAGGTGAGAAAATATTCCAAGGAATAAGTGTACAGGTAAAAAAATATTCCAAGGAGTCAGTGTACAGGTAAAAAAATATTCCAAGGAGTCAGTGTACAGATAAGAAAATATTCCAAGGAATCAGTGTACAGGTAAGAAAATATTCCAAGGAATCAGTGTACAGATAAGAAAATATTCCAAGGAATCAGTGTACAGGTAAAATATTCCAAGGAAAAGTGAGCAGGTGAGAAAATATTCCAAGGAATAAGTGTACAGGTAAGAAAATATTCGAAGAAAAAGTAAGCAGGTAAGAAAATATTCCAAGGAATTGGTGTATAGGTAAAATATTCCAAGGAATCAGTGTACAGGTAAAAAAATATTCCAAGGAGTCAGTGTACAGGTAAAAAAATATTCCAAGGAGTCAGTGTACAGATAAGAAAATATTCCAAGGAATCAGTGTACAGGTAAAATATTCCAAGGAAAAGTGAGCAGGTGAGAAAATATTCCAAGGAATAAGTGTACAGGTAAAAAAATATTCCAAGGAATCAGTGTTCAGGTAAAATATTCCAAGGAAAAGTGTACAGGTAAGAAAATATTCCAAGGAATCAGTGTACAGGTAAAATAATTTAAGGAAAAGTGTACAGGTAAAAAATATTCCAAGGAATCGGTGTACAGGGAGGAAAATATTCCAGGAGATCAGTGAACAGTTAAGATAATAAGCATGCAGGTAAGAAATTATTCTGTCTAACAAAGCCAATAGTAACAAAATATAACCTCTGCTACATTATTCCCTCCATTTCAAAAGAGATGTCCCAACTCTTCGTTTCGGAAGCAATTACCACCTATTGTGAAATGGGTGTTGAACAATCATATTCACTCTAGGAAGAACACAGGTCCTTATATGGGTGCCAAATGTCACAGAAGCAATTAACTATCTCTGTCTGGAATTGAACCTTGACCCCTGGTGTATGATAACCCCCTGATACCTCTGATGCAAGTGCCAATAAAATAAATCTACTGAATAGCCATTATTGAATTGTGGAATTTTCTTTTACAGGAAGTTTTGTGGCAGTTACCAGAAACCCCTGAGGAAGATTCCATCTTGTCTGCAATAAAACGTTTACAAGACCTTGGTGCTTTAGATGATCATGATGTAAGTAATGTTTTTTAATTAACTTGCATAAAAAAATTAGATAGATGAAACAATAATTATTTTAGAGTTTGAAACAGAGTAAGAATTTAAGAGTAATTCTATGTAAAGACCAAAAACTTATTTAAGTGCTGAGAAATGGTATGTCACAATACGCTCATATTTACTATATATTTTTATTATAGAATACTAAAACATAATATTGATTTTAAAATTGAAAAAAATATATATTGTTGCCATGGTAACAAAGAGTTGTTTTTCACAAGATTTGTCCTCTTACCAATATAGAAAAAGGCATTTTTGCATAGTTTCAACATTTTTTTTTATTTAACATACAAGATATATCAATAATGTAAATATTTTATTTGAATCACCTTTGATTAGACATTCAAAACAATAAAAGCCAAAGTGATAATCAGTACAGAAGGTATTTTGCCTAACAACTTAAAGATAGGGTATTTCTGCAATTATCCAATTAGAAGAATTTTATGATGTTTTTATTTTTCAAGACTTTACCCTCCATAAATGCAGCATAGAAATTTTAAGATACTTTGACCTAAAGTTTGAACAAGTCTTATAGAACAATATATTATAAAATCAGAGCGGGTATTTTTTTCGTTTCTTAGCAACAGTTACTCAAAGTTTGGCTATTTTAAGAATTTTCAACGTATATAGTTCAACTAAATTTCTCCTATCATTTAAAATCTTCATTATATTTTTAAAACCAACTTTCAAATATAGTAAATAACAACTGTCGAGATCAAATAATATATATAATTTCATTATATACTGTATTAGCAATATACTATACCTTAATATACCTTAGATACCCCAGATTTCCGCGTCTGTTCAAATCAGGACTCTGACATTGTCTCTTTTCCAACCGATTCTATAGCAACTCGTAAATCTTGATTTTTACACAAAAATATGCTATTTGATTGTCATTTGATAATAATTAGAGACACCTATGATTATATACAATAATTATATTCAGTTTATCTTAAGTCAAAAAGCTTCAGATTAGTGTAAATTGACCGGACATCTCAACTCCGCTACTGAAATCTAACTACTAATTTTAGTGCGCTTTCATCAGCCAAAATCTAGGAAATCTAAAACGAACCAAAATTTGAGTAACTTTCTGCTGAAAATAATTTAGAATGATGTCCTTAATTATCATTGAAAAGATTACTTAAATAGAATTAGAATTGGGTGAGAAATCAATGATTATTTCAAATCCGCCGCTAATCGAATCCGAAAACACTATACTATCAGAGGAATCCGACATTAGCATCTTTTCGATCCGACTGTGTAGTATTACTAAGCGATTACAAATTATGATTGCTAACGAAAAATAAGTGATTTTAGTGTCATTTAATGGTATATTTAGAAGGAAATCATCATAAACGATTGTGATATATACTTTACTTAAAGTTTAAGTATAACAAATTAACTTGTATCGATCCAATACCTCGACTCAGTCGTCGATTCCGACTACTAATTTTAGTGTGCCAACTTAAGACAATGTCACTTAAATCGAGTCCAAAAATAATTTTGTATAATATTCTACTGTGAATGATGTAAAGTACTGCAATAAAGATATACTACAAATATTGTGTTCTTTGAATAAGTATTGGGGAAGAAATCAACTATTATTTGTTCGAATCCGCTGATTCTCGAATCCGACTCCGCCTCCGACTACTACTTTTAGTGACCGCCTTAATCAACGTGACATAGACGCTCTAGTTTATTGAAAACCTATCGTGGTTATTTTTAAGCCCATAACTGACCAGGATTTTGGCTGTATTCACAGAGAGGAAATGGAAAACATTCAAATTCCGGTTTGAGAAAACGGGTAGCGATAGATTTGGACGTAAATACCCCCAAAACCTAAAAATCGGTCATATTTACGAGTTATTTGGTTGCGTTATGGATCTTTTTTTATTGCAAGTACGATTTCTTGTATCCACATTTAGTACCAAGTTCGTTTACTATTTTTCTTAAAGAGTTCTCTTTTGGCACGGATAACAAATTACGTTGATGTTGTCCAAGGAATTATTAATTAGTGACAAAATACCCACTGAGATATTTTGCTGTTCGTTTCTACTAATGTTACTAAAGTCACAAGAGAAGAATTAGCGATTTCCTATGCTGCGTTTTTACAGAGGCCTGATTTAAATTTGCACGGAATTTCCCTATATTAACCTAAAAAAAAAAACTTTCAACAGGCCTTTTTTAAAAACGGAGGCATTACGATCCCCGATATTTTATACCTTGTTATATAAACATGTTAAGATCAACAATTAATACAAAAAACTGCTGTCAAAACCGACATAAATATCACATTTCATGAAATTTACGTAATATGGCTATTTCCATTAGGTTACCATATTCAATATAGATAAATGACTGTTGCTATGGTAACGAGGGAGTTTTACTGGGAAAAAATTGCAAGGTTTTGTTACTCTCATGCAAGGCTATCATTGTGACCAGCTGCTTTCAAAATTTGCGATATACCATTTCTGACCAATTTTGGTCTTTATATTGAATTACTCTTAAGAACTATTTTAGATACAAAGCTAGAATTCAAAATGGATATTTGTAAGTATTTTGTTTTCTGTTGGTCTGCTAGATTGATTGACCTTTAACATCTCCTAGAAATTTGTTGTAACCTTATGCATTTTTTTATTGACATAAGCAAAGCAGTCAATATTCAATCCATTTGATGATGTCATAAATTGTTGATGTTTGTAATAGTATTAGAAAACAGTGTCACGGAAATGATTTCCTAATAAAATATTTTCTTTTTTATTTACTACAGGAGTTAACTCCTCTTGGATATCATCTAGGATCATTGCCAGTAGATGTCAGGTAAACATACCTGAGTTATTTAACATACAAAATAGATATGGGAAATATTTTACTTTAACAGTTACATGAGTTAAACTGTTTCATAAAAAAGTGTATATTTTAATGCCATCCACTGCCAGTTCAAAACTTAAGCTTTCTTAATATTTGTGCAAAACTAATTTTAGATATAACATTCTTAATGTTAAAAACTAAATGCAGTTAGATCAAATGATATGTACAAGAAATTTTAGCATTGGAATAAAAAGAAAACTTCCTTGTACACATTTTTTGCTGTTACTTTTTGTTTATTTTGGCAGATGATATGATTCACAATTTTGTGTATATATTGGCAAATGGAGATATGTATTAAATGCGAATATGGACCTTGAAAAATAAAACAGTTGCTAGGTTTGTTGCTGACCGTCCACAGTTATATGTCGGGTTGATCAAATCTTGCCTTCCATGGACTTGATCAACCTGACATATTCCCATGGACACTCAGTAACAAAACTAATAACTAATAATGAACTGTCTATAGTAGTCTGTCCATCCCATTCATCCATACCATTCATTCATTCATTCATTCATTCGTTCGTTTATTCATTCATCCAGCTATCTGTTGGTGAGAAAACTGTTCAAAGTATAATATCACTTCACAGTGATAGAACATGATGATACAGTTAACTATAACCTTCACCTTTGACCTTGAAATTTAAATTTCAGATGTATTGCTTTGTAATTTTGCTATACCAATTTTTTATTTTGTTTTCTTGTTCTGAACACATTGTAGTTATAATTTCTTATCGTTTACTTTTCGAGGAATCATGTATTATACTGTATTTCTCACTCAATTTCAGGGTCGGAAAACTCATGTTACTTGGAGCAATATTCAGATGTCTAGATCCAGCACTTACCATTGCAGCATCACTCAGCTTTAAATCTCCATTTGTAAGTTAAGTTAGCCTTCCTTATTATTTTGCATTTGAAATGCTTGTTCCAAAATCCATGCTAAAAACAATATGTAAAACTCATCTGACATAACTTCATTTGTATCATGACGTCACACCAAGATATTTTATTCATTACTTTACTGTTCTTTAACTTTGCTGTTCCATTGTAATGAGACTGACGGTAGGGCGGGATATTCAATTGCATTATTTTGTTTTTTCAATTTGAAAACTATGATATGTAAATATAACAAATTAATGGTTGTCAGAGTGCATTTATTGTCAATATGGACATTGTTTTTGTGACAGATTATAGCGGGCGCTGTGACAAGCATTCATTCGTTAAATGGTTGCTCCAGGCCAGGAGTTCATATATACCTTTACTGTTTTAGGTTTCTCCATTTGATAAGAAGGATGAGGCAAGCAAGAAGAAGCTTGAGTTTGCTACTGGATTTTCTGACCATTTGACCATGTTAAATGCATACAAGGTAAAATGAGAATGGTCATCTGTGATTGGTCACTGTGTGACATATTACTAGAATATTTGTCTACCGTGATTGGTCACTGTTTGTGACATGTGACTGGAGTATTTGTCCACTGTGATTGGTCACTTCATTTGGCATGTGACTGGAGTATTTGTCCACTGTGATTGGTCACTTCATTTGGCATGTGACTAGAGTATTTGTCCATTGTGATAGAGTATTTGTCCACTGAGATTGGTCATTGTCTGACATGTGACTAGAGTATTTTCCATTGTGAATGATCACTGTGTGTGACATGTGACTAGATTATTTGTCCATTGTGAGTGATCACTGTGTGACATGTGACAATTATTTGTCCATTGTGTGTGACATGTGACTAAAGTATTTGTACATTGTGATTGATTACTGTGTGTGACATGTGACTAGATTATTTGTCCATTGTAAGCGATGACTATGGGTGACATGTGACTACAGTGAATGTCCATTGTGATTGGTCATTGTGTGTGATGTGACTAGAATATTTGTCCTTTGTGACTGATTACTGTGTGTGACATGTGACTAGAATATTTGTCCATTGTGACTGATTACTGTGTGTGACATGATGACTAGAATATTTGTCCATTGTGAATGATTACTGTGTGACATGTGACTAGAGTATTTGTCCATTGGGAATTACTGTGTGACATGTGACTAGAATATTTGTCCATTGTGACTGATTACTGTGTGACATGTGACTAGAATATTTGTCCATTGTGACTGATTACTGTGTGTGACATGTGACTAGATTATTTGTCCATTGTAAGCGATGACTATGGGTGACATGTGACTACAGTGAATGTCCATTGTGATTGGTCATTGTGTGTGACATGTGACTAGAATATTTGTCCTTTGTGACTGATTACTGTGTGTGACATGTGACTAGAATATTTGTCCATTGTGACTGATTACTGTGTGTGACATGTGACTAGAATATTTGTCCATTGTGACTGATTACTGTGTGACATGTGACTAGAGTATTTGTCCATTGGGACTGATTACTGTGTGACATGTGACTAGAATATTTGTCCATTGTGACTGATTACTGTGTGACATGTGACTAGAATATTTGTCCATTGTGACTGATTACTGTGTGTGACATGTGACTAGATTATTTGTCCATTGTGACTGATTACTGTGTGTGACATGTGACTAGAGTATTTGTCCATTGTGACTGATTACTGTGTGACATGCACCTAGAGTATTTGTCATTGTGACTGATTACTGTGTGTGACATGTGACTAGAGTATTTGTCCATTGTGATTGGTCACAGCATTTGATGACTGAGGCTATGTATTTGGCTTCAGTTTTGTTAATTAGGTTAAGTGAAGTAAAATGCTTGTGTACAATTTTGTCTGTGAGATTGTAATATAAGAAAGTAATTTGATAATTGATGTGATAGCACAACTGAGGTAGAAAAAAAATCAGCTTGCAGGTGACTGAAATGGATGGTTTTGGGGTCAATAATGTTGGAAAAGTTTGTACCCAAGAACTGATCCTCAGCCGAGCACTCAAGATAAAAGTTGAAATTTTCAATTATAGGTTTTTTGATAAACCATGAAAGCCAAGGCCATTTGTCACAACAGGCCTGACATGTTAAAGAACCCTCATAGGCACAGGTAAAAATTTGCATCACTTCACCTAGAGTTGGTGACATCTTCATGTAGATGAAAAAAATTCACTCTATAGGTCACCTTACTAATATATTTATATTTAATTGCTAATCAGGCCATTTAATACTTTTTACTTAACCCCTGAAAACAATGGACTCTTCTGTAAATCAATGACTTAGACCAGTCCAAATGTATCTTTATTGGTTTGTGAGTTAATAGCAAAGTTGTACTGATGATTGAGCATTGAGTTTCTGTTGACATTTTCAGGGATGGATGGAAGCCAGAAAAAAGGGATCAAACTTTGGATACAGATTTTGTCATGAGAACTTCTTATCTGTCAAAACATTGCAGGTATGAGCCATAAACTGTCATAACACTACAGGTATAAGTCATAAACTGTCATAACACTACAGGTATAAGTCATAAACTCATAATACTACAGGTATAAGTCATACACTGTCATAACACTAAAGGTATAAGTATAAGTCATAACACTACAGGTATAAGTCATACTCTGTCATGATACTACAGGTATAAGTCATAAACTCATAATACTACAGGTATAAGTCATAAACTGTCATAACACTACAGGTATAAGTCATAAACTGTCATAACACTTCAGGTATAAGTCATAAACTGTCATAACACTACAGGTATATGTTGTAAACTGTCATAACATCACAGGTATAAGTCATAAACTGTCAAAACTACAGCTATGAGTCATAACACTGGTTTTTAAGTCATAAACTGTCATAACACTACAGATATAAGTCAAACTGTAATACTACAGGTATAAATCATAAACTGTCAAAACAGTACAGCTATGAGTCATAACACTGGTTTTTAAGTCATAAACTGTCATAACACTACAGATATAAGTCAAACTGTAATACTACAGGTATAAATCATAAACTGTCAAAACTACAGCTATGAGTCATAACACTGGTTTTTAAGTCATAAACTGTCATAACACTACAGATATAAGTCAAACTGTAATACTACAGGTATAAATCATAAACTGTCATATCACCTCAGGCATAAGTCATTAACTGTCATAGCACCTCAGGTATAAGTCACTAACTGTCATAGCACCTCAGGTATAAGTCTCTAACTGTCATAGCACCTCAGGTATAAGTCATTAACTGTCATAGCACCTCAGGTATAAGTCATTAACTGTCATAGCACCTCAGGTATAAGTCATTAACTGTCATAGCACCTCAGGTATAAGTCATTAACTGTCATAGCACCTCAGGTATAAGTCATTAACTGTCATAGCACCTCAGGTATAAGTCATTAACTGTCATAGCACCTCAGGTATAAGTCATTAACTGTCATAACACTACATGAATAAGTCATAAACTGTTATCCTTGTGGATCTTAAGACCATAGGCTCTCATAACATTTCAATGTAATGGTCTTAGAATTAATTTACAACCAGTATTTAGGTCTATGAATGTGATTTCATGTAAACAAAATTGTCTTAGAATGTCATCATATTTTAACAAATTTATCATAGACTGTCATAACATTTCAGTATATAGAGAATTCCAAAAAGGGGTTTGTGTCCAACACAATAAAAACTCTGTAAGGTTGTATAAATTGTATTAACATTGAGCTTATTGTTTACATGTTTCAGCTCCAAGCGGAGCCGTCTTCAGAACAAATGTCAGTATATAAGTTTAGGTTGTTCTATTATTTCATAACTGTTGTCATACTCTGTCATAAAATTTGAACTTGATAATCAGAAAATAGAAGGCCATAACACTTCAACTAGAACTTTACTTCATTTTGAAATTAACTCTTTGATTTTGACTTTTTTTTCAGATGTTATCAAGTATGAAGCAGCAATTTGTATCACTTTTATCAGACATCGGATTTGTGCGGGAAGGCATCATGGTTAGGGATGTAGAGAGAGCTGCCGGGAACATTTCTGATGGCATACCAGAGATCACTGGTACAGAGGTACATTGGCCTATCCTTGATCGAATTGAAATAATACTTTCTGTTAAAGATTACTGACGTTTTTATTTAGATGCAACTGAAAGACTCAGACATGGTATATTTTTCATTATATAGTAGAGCTTCAGTCAGTCAGATTATTTACAAAGTCCTTAATAACTTTAATGCTACTTATAAATGATATACAATTTAAACTTTAATGAGTAGGAATTTATCAATGTTTTGAATAAATGTTTGCACCCATTTCTTTAAAATCATCAAAAATTCCTATAAATAGTTAGAATTCAAAATCTAAATGTATATATAATTGATCAATAGCAATTCTCTTCCTTTGCATAAACACTCAATGTTTTCATTTAATGAAATATAGTTAGTATTATCACTAAACATCCAGATTGTATGTGGTTTCAAATTAGTCATATACACCTCATAGAACCTCTGAAACTCAAATTTGTATGGTTCTAGGTACATGTCATGAGTCAAAGTTCCGATGTTTCAAACTTTTCTAGGTGGTCCCTTTTCTAGGTTGACTCGTCGAAAATGTATTGTATCTGTATAACTGTCTCTTGGCCTTCTTTGGTGATGGCCAATCATATTGTAGTGTTTTATTGCAAGAGAAGAGGTCATGAGTTCAAAATAAGACTGGGGTTGGCATGAAGCTTTAGATAGAAGGAAAGCTTGTAATAATAAAAAATTTCTAAGTTTTAAAAATTTGAATTAATCTGTATCACTTTTGTATTTTGTTTTTACACTTGTCATTTTCACTACAGGCCAATATAAACTCTACGAATTGGAAACTTGTGTCAGCCATTTTGGTCGGAGCTCTCTATCCTAATGTAGTGCAGGTGATGAAACCAGAGAACAAATTTAGTCAGGGTCGAACAGGTGAGTAGTCTGTTTGTTTTTTGTCTTTAGTTGAAATTTAAAAAAGATACATGATAATTACACCACAATAAATGATCAGAATGCCAATAAAAATACTTTGTTTTTGTTTAGATGGTGTTTTATGCCACACTCAAACTGGCAAACTTTGTCACAAAATCAGCATAGGATCTAGAGGGGCTCAAACCTGCACTGATTAGAGGTGAGAGACCTCATGGTTTAAAGTTTGGTGCCACGGAAGCCCTTAAACTATGACGAAAACCACACTATAACAATGACCAATTGAAGTCCCAAGCAATGCAAATACATCTAACTCAGGTTGTACTTGTTAAAGCTTTCCACACTACAGATCATAATGGACTGGTCTGAGACAATAGAGAAGAGTATACCATTTAGATAAGTTAGGGTGAAAGGGTTAGTTGTCATTTTCCATTTCAGTGACCTATTTCTTTTTTTTTTTAACAGGTGCTGTACCTAAAGATTTCAATCCCGATGACTTGAAGTTCAGAACAAAACTAGATGGAAATGTAAGTGTTAGCAGTACACATGTAGTCATGTCCTATAGAAATATATGATCTCACAAGACAAATTTTTCTTCAAAAGAGGTTTTATCAGCTGGATTATTTAATTACTGTAAATGTGAGAGTAATTTACACTAAATAGGCATTGAAGAGTTTTTTGTGCAAATTAACCTCACTTACAAGTCCCACAGTTGTGCTAAGAATCATACAGGACTGGTTACAGTAAGGTGTGACATCGCATAAAATACCCCACGCATATGGTTTGTATAAGAAAATTGTGTAATTAACAACACTTGGAAATATCCATGTTTACAGTAAGTGGTTTACAGAATATGGTCTTACAAGATAGATACTTTTCTATAACATTGCTCTCACAAAACAGGTTCCATTGTATCACATTCTCTTGTTTATTTTGTGTCATTCTGGGTGGTTTGGGAACACATTTCCAGATTTTTATAAGAAACAAGAAACTACATTTAGTACATTTTTTTTTTACTTAACATTAAAAAACAAAGAAAACAAGACAACCCAAAACAGATATCAATTCTTCAACATACAGATATCAGATATGTTTTTATCCTCAGGTTCACATCCATCCATCTTCAATCAACTTTCAAGTGAGATATTATGAAAGTCCATATTTGGTATATCATGAGAAAGTCAAGACATCAAAAGTGAGTATAGACAATGTATACAAGATTTCCAAAAAGGGGTTTGTGTCCAACACAATAAAAACTCTGTAAGGTTGAATAAATTGTATTTACGTAGAGCTTGTTATGCTGTGGGCAGCATAACAAGCTCTACGTAAATACAATTTATTGCAGCATAACAAGCTCAACGTAAATACAATTTATTCAACCTTACGGAGTTTTTATTGTGTTGGACACAAACACCTTTTTGGAATTCTTTGAATCTATTATTTTTGTGGACTCTGTAAACCTCTGGTATCCACAGTGAAGACTCCTACCGGATTATTTATACTGTCTACCTTCAGGGACGTTGTTACCTCCACCCCCTCTCTTTGTCAATGTATACAAGAGTTACCAGAAAAAGGGTTTTTCTCATCCCCTTAGTCCTAAAATTATCAACAAAAATGGGTATCCTTAGAGTCTTGAAATTCACAATTTTTCTTACCCCACAGATGAAACATACGAGAAATAAAGGTAATTGGCATCTATGTCCTATGACTTATGAAGTTATTGGACCAATGTATGTGATGCATTAGAACTTGTCATTTGTTCCACTCTATTTACTAAAAAATCTTTATGCAATATCTTTGATCCTTAGGAAAAAACAAAATGTTGAGTTTTTATATTATAAGCTAATAGTCTACAGGTTATTGTGGTTAGACCATTAAAGACACCCACAGAGCTAAAGCAGAGGCAATATTACATAATTCTTAAATAAAGAAATGATTCACGAAGCGGGTACACCTATCTCATGTAATTCACATCTACTCCTTTTGTTCGGAGATGGAAGTGTATCATTATGGACTTGGATAGAGGTAATTATGTATTATGAGGTTTTCTTTCTTTTTTTCGGACACAGATTTACATACGAGACTGTACCATGGTTGGTATGTATCCTCTATTGTTATTTGGTGGAGGAAGTATATATGTGGACTTAGACAGAGGTAACTTTGTACTCTCCATAGATGACGGATGGATACGATTCATGGCTGAATCATCAAAGGTGAGTTAGCGTCTGTTTCTATAAATAGAAACTTAATGTCAGGTGTGTTGAAGTAAAATTCTATAAATAGAAACTTAGTGTGAGGTGTGTTGAAGTGAAAATCTATAAATAGAAACTTAATGTGAGGTGTGTTGAAGTGAAATTTTATAAATAGAAACTTAGTGTGAGGTGTGCTCAAGTTGACATGTGTATAATTCAGATGATTGGTAGAGGTAATTTTACTTCATATTTTTTTATGCCTAGCATATGCCTTTTTAGCTCACCTGAACGGAAAGGTTCAAGTGAGCTTTTCTGATTGCCTGTTGTCCATCTGTCTGTAAACTTTTCACATTTTCGACTTCTTCTCCAAAACCACCAAAGGGATTTTGATGAAACATTTTAGGAAGCAAGTACGCAAGGTCCTCTACCTAGTTTGTTTATTTCAGCCCAATTGGCCAAGGAGTGGATCCTGGATGCATGGGGCCAAAGAGGCCCCAGGGGGTACCCCTGTTTAAAAAATCTTCTTCTCCAGAACTGCTGCATGGATTGAAATACTAATTATATCTGAGTGATCTACATAGATGTATAATTCCAGTTTCTTAATTTTGTATAAATCGGAAAGTAAATTTTTGACGCATTTTCGACGTCTTTTTAGACTTTGTAATTTTCATTCATTTTTATATGATTTCTTTTATTTTCTCCCCTATTATTCATTAAGATGCATTCATTTTATGTGTTTTACCTGTAGTTTGGTAGATTAATGCTTTCTCTAAAGAATTTTGCTGAAGTTTCATATTTTGAATTTTTTATAAATTTTTTAAGACTTTAAAAATGAAGGAGGGGGAGTAATTTTTGCCATGGCAGATATGGCATTTATAAGAATCCTCATTGCATTGACATCAGTTCATAGCACAGGTCAAATTTTGTGGCACTTCACTTAAAACTGGTGACTTCTAAATATAAGTGAAAAACAACAAACAAACAAATGATAATTATAATTGAAGGACTTGTATTTGTGAAAAAAAGATCATGTTCATTTTCATTTCGGTGGTTAAGAAGATCAGGTTAACTGATGGGATATAAACATGAACAAATATGTTGATGTTATGTGAGCTTTGTAATCTTTGTCTACCATGACTACTCTGATATAGTCCTGTTTTACAGGTCGCTGAGCTGATCAGAGAAGTCAGAACACAGTTGGATCAGTAATCTTTGTTTACCATGACTACTCTGATATACGTCTTTTTTACAGGTCGCTGAGCTGATCAGAGAAGTCAGAACACAGTTGGATCAGTAATCTTTGTCTACCATGACTACTCTGATATACTTCTGTTTTACAGGTCGCTGAGCTGATCAGGGAAGTCAGAACACAGTTGGATCAGTAATCTTTGTTTACCACGACTACTCTGATATACGTCTTTTTTAATCCACACGAGCTGATCTTTAGAAGTCAGAACACAGTTTGGATCAGTAATCTTTGTTAACCATGACTACTCTGATATATGTCTTTTTTACAGGTCGCTGAGCTGATCAGAGAAGTCAGAACACAGTTGGATCAGCTGCTGTCAGATAAAATATCTAATCCACACATGGATCTTTGTACCTGTCCAAAGGGTAGCAGAATTATTGACACTATAGTAAAACTAATCACATCACAGTAATCGGATATATAGGAGTAAGGGAGATAACTCATTTACAGTAAAAAGGGGAAATAACTCTCTAAAAATTAAAGCAGTTTTAGTACTGCTCACTGAAAGAAATTATAAAAATTCAAAAAAAGTGCATTTTGAAGAATTCTGTGGTTGTGCAAATATTTGTTGTGCATGTTACTCAACTCATGAACCCCTGAAGAACAATGGACTCCTCTGTAAATCAATGACTTAGACTAGTCTAAATGTGTCTTTAGGGGTGAATGAGTTAAATTTTAAATGATTACAACATACAAAACAATATCGTAAACCAATAAGTAAAATCTGTTCATAGGTGAAACGTAGCATGAATAGGGTATGAAAAATACACTTAAACTTTTTTTGTGACCCCTAGCTATAGATCAGGTGTTTTGTAATTTGGGTGGAAACTCTTGTTAATTATTGTACATGATTAATTTGTTATGGGAAGTATTTTGTTAAACAGAACTAACAACAGTTTTGTGACATATATGTTAAATACTTGTATTGAGAACAACTAGAAGATCAATCAATGTGTAAATGTTTGTTCTGACAGAAAAAGTGCCAAATATTTGATGATGAATATAAAGATACAATTATCAACCAAACTTTAAGTTATTGATATAATTGTATTATTGAAAATGATTGGTCATGAAATATTGTATATTTTTGGACACTGTATACATGAATACTTAAGTATACTTGATATTTAAAACATAACTTGGATTACTATGATACTATGATGTCTAATTAGAGTAAGCTGATTTTCTCAGGCAGTTTGCAATGATGCTGTAATCATCATTGCCTTATTGTTCATTGCAAGGGGCCAAGTGGTTAGAGCATCACGCTTTGAACAATGAAGTCTCTCACTTCTGGTCATCGCATGTTTGAGCCCCGCAGGAACTTATTTTAAGCTGATTTTTTTGAGGCACTTTGCCAGTTTACTTGGGGAAAGGACAGTGGTCTCTTTCAGGGTAACCAGGTTTTCTCCTCCACCATTAAAAACTGGTCGCACCATTTGACTAAAACATTGTTGAGTGTGGCATAGGACACTATTCAAATTCCAATCTTGGATTACAAGGTTCTTGTTGTTTGTCTTTTGTTCTGACATGTTTTGTTCTGACATGTCTGTCTACCATGTTTCTAAATCTTTAGAAACATCAGCATTGAACTTTCAGTTTACCTTGCAGAGGTTTGAGGCTTAAGTTGATTTTGTGAGAAAGTTTCTCCCCATGGTTTACTTCTCATGTACATTCTAACAAGATAAACAAAACAAAACATTCAAATATTGTGCCTTAGAAAGTTTGATTGTTTCACTTGTGCCTTGAAGGTTCCAGTAATTTGTATATTTTGAGGGTGACAACTTTTCCTATAGTGGTCAGGATTGTTTTAAGTTATATGATATAGAAATTACCATTGATGTCATATTTGTGTTATGGGGTTTAGGATTGTAATAACAATCCAGTAATATACCAGTGTAAAAGTACCTCATTGACCCCTGTAGCCTCATTTGGACTCGCCCATTAAAAACAAATTTGTAAAGTCTGCTGTCAGGACTATACCAATGTAATACAGCATATCTAGTAATTGCTCAGAGATGTCATTGGCATAAGATCCTGTCGTGATACAAAGAAATATAGGATGTAGTAAATGTTCAAAGTCCATTTGTGGAAGGCTTGTTGTCTCTTACCTAACTTTTCTTGTAACCAAGTTCTCTCTTCCACAATGAAAATCCAATCCACACCATATGACTGAAAAATTGTTGGGTGTGGCATAAAAACCAATAAAACAAAACAAAATTGCTATAGGTGCTGTTAACCTTCAAGATGCTGTTAAGATGCCTGTGTTAAAGAGAATTATTACCAGCATCACTGTTTCAAACAAAACCATGTTCTTTTTTTATTTTTTCAACATTCATGAGGTCACAATAACTATTTATTTTATTTTTTGCAACATTCAGTTTTTGGAATAGTGTTCATAATCAATATGCCCCTTAACCCAATTTTATTTATTTTAAGAATGTTGCAAAAATGATATATTTTTACAATTTTACTGTTTTCTGTGATATGATAAAAACCATGAACTGAACTGTATTATGCATAAATTTGTGTTATGTGTTTACAGAGAGGTGACAGTAAAAGGAAGGCATGATATAGACATCTTTATTGTGCAAACTCACAAATATTATTTTGTCAATTTATTTCAGCATACAAAATGTAAATATTGAATACTGAAACCATCTGATTATTAATTAAGTGATGACAATGAATTTACATACTAGCACATTCTCAGTACACAGAATTATTCTTTAGGAAATTTCTTTCTATCGTAAATCACTTAAATGATCTCAAGAAATACAAAATATTGATTGCATGTTGAAAGGTGCTATTTCATAAAATTTTATAGAATCATAATATCAATTTTATATATCGCAAATGATTCTATTTAATATCAACAACATATCATTTATTGATTTTGTTTTAAGAATTGCATCCCCAGTTAAGATACATAGTGGTGAGAATGGCTAAAGTGTCCAAGGTGCTCTCTGAATTCTCAGTATTGTACATTGTACAGATATGCTCTTTGGGATGAAATGTCTCCGAGTTTGATTTGTCACTTGTAACATATTCTATTGAATATTAAAGTTGAGACATGTTATTTGAAACACCCTGTAGCCTATTTAAAACCACAGGGGGAAATGTTGAATAACAGGTCTATAGTTATTTCTATATAGAATCTTCTTATGTTCAACTCATAAAGACTTAGTTACAAAGAAATGCAAAAGTATTTAGTTACTTTGGGTTTTTACTATATATTTCATATAAAACCACATTTGTTTGAAAAAAATATTGTGAAGTCATTTCATAGTGGGCTATTCATATGGCCCTGCATCCGTGGTCCGTCCGTCGTAGGTCCCTCGTCTGTCTGTCCTGAACAATTCTTGTTACCACTATTTCTTAGAAAGGACTGAACGGATCTCCTTGAAATTTGACATGAAGGTTCCCCTTGAGGTCTAGTTGTGCATATAAAATTTCCATATGATCGGAATTCAACATAGCCAACAGGCGGCCATCTTGGATTTTGACCAAAGGAAGTTTGTTACTGATATTTCTCAGAAAAGTCTGAAGGGATCTCCTTGAAATTTGACATGAATGTTCCCCTTGAGGTGTAATTGTGCATATTACATTTTCAGAGAGATCGTAATCCAACATGGCTGACAGGCAGCCATCTTGGATTTTGACCAAAGGAAGTTTGTTACTACTATTTCTCAAAAAGAACTGAAGTAATTTCCTTGAAATTTGACATGAAGGTTCCCCTTGAGGTCTAGTTGTGCATATTACATTTTCAAAGAGCGGAATCCAATATGGCCGACATGCAACCATCTTTGATTTTGACCATAGGAAGTTTGTTATTGCTATTTCTCAGAAAGTACTGGAGGAATTATCTTGAAATTGGACATGACGGTTCCCCGTGAGGTGTTGTTGTGCATATGACATTTTCAGATAGATTGGATTCCAACATGGCTGACAGGTGGCCATCATGGATTTTGACAACGGAAGTATGTATTTCTCAGAATGTACTGAAGGAATCTTTTTGAAATTGATTATGGAGGTTCCCTCTGAAGTCTAGATGTGCATATTACATTTTCAGAGAGATCAAAATCCAGGATGGACACCTGTCGGCCATGTTGAATTCCATTCTTTCTTAAAATGTAATATGTTCAGTTCAAGTTCAGTTTTGCTATAATCTTGTGAAAAAAAGTATCTCACAGAAATACACAAAAGAAGAGAAAAGAACCGTCTGTCATAGATCAGACATAGAACATTCTATGGTGGGCGCCAAGATCCCTCTGGGATCTCTTGTTTCTATATCGTAACTGACTTTCCATCTAGTCTAGAAGTACTTTTTGGTGCTGAATTCTACTCTCATTAGGGAATTACATTGTTCTTTTTTTAACATTTTGTTTTAAACAATTATAAAATATCGGTGCAAGTAGATTGTAAATATATAGTTACATTTCACTGGTTAAAGGGCCTTTAACTGTGTTTAAACCAGAAATATTTTGATTTAACCCATAAATATTTCGACTTTTACTATTTGTACTTGATGTACAATAATGAATAAGAGCCAGGTTCAGTGTGTTATACAAATTGTACAAATAGTTAGGTTGAATTAATCAATTGCAAGTGAATAAATGCTAAACTTGGTTTCAAATGCAAATTTAACAAAATATATAGGAATTTTTAAAAAGAATCTGTATGCCTATGTGTATTCTCTTTAATATTTATTATTGTATATCAATTTAAGTTGTAAAAAAGGAATGAGTTTATATATATACATATATGTACAGCTAAAGCCTCTTTAAGTAAATAAGTAAATATTCTCCAAATATATTAACTCGTCATCCCCAGAAAAACAATGGACTTTTCTGTAAATCAGTGACTAAGACCAGGCCAAATGTGTCATTAAACTTGAAGTGAAAATACGATTTTGGACTTAATTTCCGAATACCTGTGAAAAACACCTTTAGAATTAATAAGATATGTATTGATTTGACCCATTTCATTGTTGTTTATTTATTTGTTACATGATTGATACTGTTATTGTATATTTCAAATGAGTCTCTGGAATAGTGCAATAAAAGTCTTCCATTTGATGTGCTTTTTTGTTGTTGTTGTTGTTGTTGATGTTGGTACTTTTGTTTGTTTGGTTGAACAGGTGGACACATGCTCCCAGATATTGTCTGATTCACATAACTTGGATGGCGAGGAGTAACTATTGGATTATCATAAAGACGATTCTACTCATTTTATGGTTAAGATTGACTTCACAAAAAATGCGTTTTATTGCCCACTGGACAAGCAGACACTTTTACTATTGTCTATCATTTTGATGTCCTTAGACTGCATTATATAAAATCATACACACCAAAGTGGTAATTGAAGTAAATGAGACATTTGAAAACCCAGAGGCGGGATTAAATACCATGGAGGAGTAAGCATCCCCGATTGACCGGTTAGACTCGCTGCAAGTCCACAGGCAACACACTATGGCATATCGGATCATCTGCGAGACATAACGCCATAATTATGCAGAAACCAGAATTTTTAACTCGTCAATGTTCAGAAAGTGATAAGGACACCCCATCCTGAAAAGTTATGTGAAAACGCTAAGAGGAAATGAATCATGATACATATATGTTAGGTATAGAATCTTGTGAGATTTAGTGATACCAGTAAATTATCCCACTTTAGTATAATTTATCATTTCTGGAAATTCGACATTTACTATGAAACATGAATTATTTTATTTTAAGTTCAACTGAAGGAAGGCCAGCTTGACTTTTTTTCCCAAATTGTAATTGGTAGCCCAGATTTATCATCCGTTAACATAACATCGGTGAAATAGTTTGGCTCAAGAATTACTAGAATGGAATACGGCAGACTTTTGCCCTCTTTGTTCCTATCTAATATAAAAAATGGATACCAAAGTATAAATCTTTAGATGTCCAGGATATAGTAAAATTTTGACAAACACGGACCTCTTGAAATCAAGAGGTGGGATCAGGTGCCGAGGCTGAGTAAGCATCCCCTGTCGACGGTTACACCCGTTGTGAGTACAGTCAAATTAAAATAAAATACGTGAGGAATGAATCCTTGTCATAATTGGTACAGACGTCTTAACAACCGCTACCGAACAGGTAAATCAGCATTTCACTTAGTGAAACAGAGTAATCTAAATGTTTTCGTTTGGTGTCATGTGGTAGATAGCAACTGCTGTTCATATCAGTTCTACTACTAGAGCAAATCGCATGTTGATTCATTCTCATTTAACATTAAATAACCACCACTGCATTGAAGGAAGTTGAAAACGATGGCGTCTCCATATCAATGAAAAATGCCTGGCATGACGCAAAACAACAAACAACTGCTAAATCAAAACTGCGATTTGATACACTTTATTCTGAAGTCAGTGCGAGTTTAGACTTCCTGACGGAAGGCTGATGTTAGCTTTCTTGATTATACAATGTATTTTAAATCTCTTCTAGATAACAAATTGGTTGCTGTTAATTAATTAACTATGGCTTACAACACAATTATGTATATACAACGTTGAAGAATTTGGAAGGAAGTGACAGGATTCGCAATTTTAGACAAGTTCAGCACCCAAGGTAATATGCTTTGCTGTCTTTTATTGCTCTGACTGTTAACGTGCACAGGCGGTGTCGGATATCACACCATTCTGGTAGGTATCACAACCATACATCATACTTTCTCGTAGTGTCTCACAACAACAGGCATAACGTACAGTGAGACTTAATTGTTTGTTTGTTTGTTTGTTTTTTGTTTATTGTTGTTTAACGTCCCACTCAAGAATCTTTCACTCATATGGAGACCTCACCAAATGCCGGCGAAATGCTTCAAATATTGGCCATTGAGCAGTGAGGGTTCTTTAACGTGCCAACACCTACTGTGACACGGGACCTCAGTTTTTTACTGTCTCATCCGCAAGACAGGAAACCAACCTGCCGCCGGCTGGACTCGAACTCACGACCTCACGATCAAGAGTCGAGCGCTCTACCGACTGAGCCAGACCGGCTCACAGTGAGACTTAAAGTGGTTTGATTAGCAAGATTGTTTTTTAAACGAGGTTCTGAATTTATTGAGAAAATTTCAAAAGAATTCATATTTACGGTCTTAAATGCGTATTGGAGTAGCTCTCCTCACTGAGGTGTCCCTCGACTTACGATCTCTCAGAAATTTTACTTATAATGTACGAGTTATCTTCCTTTAACCAAAGTGTTGATAGCTCAGAAATACTTAGATTTCATTGGAATAATTTATTTTATGTATATTTTGTATATTTATTTGTTTTTATAGAAATAGACATTTTCACGATAACTTTGTTCTTGTAACACTGGACGGCAAAGTTACACAGATTCGCGGAAAATGACACCAAGAAACAACAAGTGAATGAGACGATTTGTCCAATGTTATGGAACGCAGTTATCGTGAAAAAGTGTATGTCACCATCTTCTTGGCTCCAGAATCACGAGGTGTTCCAAAACATCAGTAACAAAACTGAATCATATGTTAAATATGTCTGGTGTAACTAATAACATTATCATAGGAATTATTAATGCATACTATAAACTTCAAAATCTGTTGAAGATGGGAAAATAGTCATTACATTGAAGATAGAAATTTTGTCTTCTAAGCAGAGATTATTTCCATCACAGGTTTCAACCTCGAAGTAGTAATATCCATTTATCGCCTTCTTAAGCCTTCTTAATGTGGTTATATTTACAAAATGTTAAAATTTGCCAGTGTATGTTCAACAAACGATCATTTCGTATACAAAGTCAAACTTATTAAAAGTGAATTTTTTTTACGGTCGGTATAATGACCTTGTTTGCAATAACTATGTTTTTCTAACTGAATTATTGAGTTAACTGTTCAACAGTGTATAGTGGATTCCGATTGAGTTACAAGGTAAAAGTTCAATTTTGAGTTTGGCTATGGTGTCACGGTGGGTGTGATCTCACTACTTCAAGACACCTGATCCCACCTCTGGATTTATCCACTGTTCATCACTGTTATCCATTGGTATCCACCAGACCTCCTGACGGGTAACTAGTTTCTGTGTTTTTATATTCTTATGACTGCATAATTATTGTTGAGGACCTTATGCTATCGGTTTAAGGGAATTGATTAAGGTTTACTTCTTTTTACTACACTTGCATGTCATATATTAATACATGTCCATCTTATTATTCTAAGCACATGCTATGTGTACTGTATGATATTATTTTGGACATTCATATAAACAATGTAGTACAGATGTGTATTTTCAATGCTTTTGGTTAGGAAGTTCGGATAAAGTCATATTAATTGGGGTTATAAAATATGTTGGTATTAGGTAAGATTTGTAATCTTTGACTACTCAATATTTTCCTCTATTATGCAAATAATTCTGTCAGTAAATTGTTAACATGTCATGACCACCGTGACAACAAATCTCCTCTTTCAAAAGATTTGTCACAACATGTATTTATCACGTCAGTTTTCATTTAAACCGACCATTGACGGAATGATGCTAAATCACAGGTAACAACCATAAAACTGATTTTTTTAAATAAGTATGGCGTAAAAACCATTTAACAAAACAAACCTTTTTATAAATGTCCAAGATTCATAATTTCTGACTCGGGATTAACATTATAAAATGTTATTATCCACCTTTTTCATTTGTAATAAAACCCCCTTACGTAATTTTACAAGAAACCATCTCTTGTTATAAATATAAATAGACATTTATATTAAAATTGAGCTCAACTGATGATCGTTATGAGCATTTGGTTTGGCCTCTTTTGTAAAACTATAATTCTGGTACTGTTAAAAATATTTAAACTCATTTAAGAATCAAGGATTTTAGGGATAAAATTAATATTTTAAATTATTTTAAAACTGGATTTTATGTACATGCAGAGTTTGCAGGTTGTTTCAGTGAAAAAATGAAATTATAAGGACTCTAATAGTAATGTTATGTTAAAACTATGTTTTATCTGTTTATATCTTTTGGATTATGTCCCTTTACCTTAAGACACGATAAAGAGATTGGATAGTACTATTGCGGGTCGTATTGCAATATATATATATATATATATATATATATATATATATATATATATATATATATATATATATATATATATATATATATATATATATATATATATATATATATACGCCTATATGTTCATGCTATCTAGAATGTCAATTGTTCTAAAGAAAAAACAAATATATTTCAAACACTGTTTTATAGTACAGAATGCCCGATTGCCGTTAAAACATGTATTTTTGTATATCTAAAAATAACTTTTCTGCATCATAATGAAACACTCGGATATAAAATAAAAATCAAATCGCACCGTTTATAAATGTGACGCAAAATATTTGCATGTATATGTACTCTTATATCTACATCTGTATATTCTAGATGTCTAGTGAGGCATCTTTGCTAAAGGTAAATTTCTGTTTCATTTATTAAGCTAAGTATCTGTTGAACATTTAACAAGAAGACAACTTTTGTCAATAAAATATCTGCTTCAAACACTCTATAGTATGATATGTCCTACTGTCCCGTTATACTTAATATACAGTAGCTGGCTGTTAGTATGTTTCCAAAAATAAATTTAGCTGTAGATCGTTCTTAAATCTACATTTGTTTGATTTTGTCCGTTGAACTTAGTAGAAATCCAAAATAAGTGAAAAATGGTACGTTTAACCCTGAGAGTCTGGACCTAATTTTGATAATATTTTTGTTTGTAGACATTCATAAAAATTACTTGTGTATCGATGGTTTTATCATGCTGTTTAAGTATTACGTCACAGATCCATTCATTATCTATGTAATTATGTTAATCTCACGAAGAATAATATATTTCTTCTGAAACGATAAATATATTACAATGGAATTTCAACCAAATGAGTACCAAAACCTCAAATTTATGTGAATCAATTTTTCGTAAAATAGGATAAAAGACAAATTCTCTAGGAGTTATTAAAAAACATGAATTTACTTTAAAAATTACCCCGGTTATTTTCGCCCTTTTACGAAGAAAATATATTCACGCTGTCTTAAATTTGTCCTAAATCACCATAGCCTCAAGGGTGACATGTACGTTCATGCTTCAATTACGCAGCTTGAAAATTTCGCTTTCATTTTAAATTCGCCCTCTCATCTAAGGACGAATATGACAAAAATAAAACGGGTGCGAAAATTTCGAAGTATACAGTATCTAAAAAGTAAAAAATTCGACATTTTTTGCTTGGGTTTATATAGTTTTTGTAAGGAACTCACAAAGAGTCTTAAGACGATACAGGTTTTTTTATTTATTCTCATGTATTTTAATTGGGGTGCAATTTTTAAAACCATAAAATGAATATTTTGTTTTTGAAAAGAAATGATTTATTTTCAAAAAATGCTAAACAGATTTTTTGTGAATCTGTGAAAGAGCACCTTTTCTTGACAATGATGATAATAAACTTTAATTTGTAAAGCAATAGTTTTGTGATTTTTTATTTATGTAAAAAGTAGAATTTATCATCATTCGATTCTATTCAGAGATGGCAGTCAGTGAAGAATTGAAAGAGGTTGTGAAAATAATATGATAAAGTTTTCTGAATGAAGTCTGTAAACTAACTTTATATTAGAATAACCCGTAAAATAACTGCGTGTACACCCGAAATTCCAAAACTGCATTAAATGTTTCTGTGATACATACATTTATATATATATATATATATATATATATATATATTATATATATATATATATATATATATATATATATATATATATATATATATATATATATATATATATATATGAATCTGTAATTTGATTGGGGTTGAAATGTTCTTAATTACAGTATAATATATGAAATACTTTTCAATTTTAATGTGATTAAAAGTATTAGTTGTTATTTTCTTCTATACTGTATAGTGTAAGGAATTGTCAAATAATCTCTGTTCAGGAAAAGTGTTATTTGAAATTCATGAATGGGACATTTTAATGAATGCTGCTTCAATATTTTCCCACACATTAAGGCCTTGCTTCCGGTCACCATGGAAGAACTGGAAAGAATTATTTTGAATAATGTAACATTGTACCTAGAAATATTGTCAAATGTTTAGCAATTCCAGGTATCTTAAGCTTTCAGGTCTTCTATATTTGAATATGAATAAAGTTAACAAGAGTACGGTGTATATGACAATACGGTTATGATAATGTTAAAGAGACACAAACTTTAAATCTTTTTCCCAATCAGAATTGGTATGGTAGACGATTATACTTATGTCAATCACATTAGTTTAATCTAAGCTTGTAGTCAATACTGAAAATTTTGTTTTTGTGATATTGAACCATTTAACTGGTATCTTCATTACTTCTCCTCCTACTACTAGATCTACTACTACAGCGACCGCTGCTACTACTTCCGCTTAAATCTTAACTATAGCCTAATTGCGAAAATAGTTACAGATAATAACTACATTCACAACTGTTAAAATACAATGAGAGCATCGAGGGTAATGATGAGCGAATAATTATAAAGATAATCCCAATTATAATGTTAATTTCATCATCAAACTTCAAGTCGAAAGTGCTTTTTCAAATTTGACATGACGAAATGTCAAAATTCCATCTGTTATAACAGCATTGAGAAAAAGTTTTCACATAAGTTCAACATTTTTAAAATAAAAATTTTAAATTCCTCGTGTATCAAAAGAATTCGTCTGACTGACATGTAGGAGTGAAAGTGAAGTACTTGTCAAATTTGCGAATACATCATCACAGTTGGTAATGCTTTAATGAGTGGGTTATACTTAGGACAACAATGACCACAGAGTTTGGGAAAAAGCCGTATCTAAACAGTGTAAATGGATTGTAAACTACCAGTCAAATGTCCTGCTATTGAAGGTGGGGAAATATGAATTGGACAAGTACCTCAACACAGCAATCTAGCCTTTTACGGATCCGAACAAACCGAACAGCTGTTGAAAGTCAAGTGGGTATAGAGCCGAGTTCACTGATTTGGACTTTAGTTATTATTTGTTGTTTGAATATGCTTGTAAACCATATGACCGATCATACAATGTTGTTTAGAGAGTGTTGTCCCCACATTCACATCAGCGACAAATGTTAAACAAATGTTAATAAAGTAACAAATTTGAAAAATAATTTAACACACAAATTGGTTATTATTATCATCAATTTTATAAATATTATCTTTATCATCAACATCATCATCAATATCATCATCATCATCAACATCATTATCATCATCATCAACAACAACAACAAAATCATCATTATCATCAATATCATCATTATCATTAGTAGCATCGTTATCATCAATATCATTAATTTTATTCATTTGTTTATTTCGTATTACATGATGGTTTACATGATTTATATTATGATCTTTTCATTCATTCATAGTAATTAAACCTAGTACGTGGTATTTCGGTACCAGCTGATATTCTAATACTAAAATAATATTTCGCACTGATGACACCATTTAAATTATAAATTCTTACACCATTTGAATTCTAAATTTTTCAAAAGCTACGAAAGTAATGTTTTTACAGTGGTTACTCTTAGACACATTTGGCTATGCATTTAGATTTATTATTTGGCCTTGTATGATTCCATTTTCCCTATAGAAAATCTATTTTAAATTGGAGCTCAACTGATGAAGTCTAATTGACAGAAACGATCTTCTTGGACATTATAACTTTGGTATTATGTTTATAATATCTATAAAAGTACCAAAGAGAAATGTATTTCATATCATAATAATTAAAATCATATAAACTCATTTACGGATTATCCTAATATAAAATTATATTACAGATTTAATTCAAAAAACTTTATCATACCTCGTTTTGCTGTTAAAAATTAATTTCAACATAATGTTAGTTATTTAAAAAATATAAGCATTACATTGCATACTTATTTGCAAAACCATTTTTAAAGCATCACTGGTAACTTATACCCTAATTGTTTATATTTTCCAGAAACATTCAAATTAAAATGAAGACGTATTAATGGATATTAGAAACTCAGATGGATATTCCAAACTCAAAGAAAAACAAGGTTAATTTTCACATCCTCTTTCAATCCTTCACTGACAGCCATCTCTGAATAAAATCGACAATTTTATTTTTTTTTATATGAAAAATAAAAAATATATTTGCTTTTGAAATTGTAGTTCATTATTATTATGGTTAGGAAAAGGTGCTCTTTCACATATTTACAATAAATTCTGTTTAATATTGTTTTTAAAATAAAATGTTTCAAACTGAAACAAATCGTTCATCTGATGGTTTTAAAAACTACAACCCAATTAAGACAAAAAGGCTGTAACGTCTTAAGACGTTTTTGAGCTCCTCCCAAAAGTTATATAAAGCCAAGCAAACAATGTCGAGTGTAAAACTTTGTAGTTACCGTTTACTTCGAAATTTTCTCTCCCGTGTTTTCCTCCTTTAATAAGAGGGCGAATTTAAAATGAAAGCGAAATTTTAAAGGTAAATAATTGAAGCACAGACATACTTGACATCCATGAGATTATAGTGCTTTAGGGCAAATTTAAGACCGGGCGATTATATTTTCTTCGTGAAAGGGCAAAAATAAAAATGGGCGAATTCTTTTTTAGTAAATTCATGATTTTTAATAACTCCTAGAGAATTTGTCTTTTTTTCCAATTTTAATAAAACTTGATTCACATAAATTTGAGGTTTTGGTACTCATTTGGTTGAAAAATGTATTGCAATATATTGATTGTTATGTGTTATTCTTCGTGAGAGTGACATAATTTTTCTCCTTATTACAAAGATATTGAATGGACTTGTGACGTAATATTTAAACACCATAATAAAACCTCGATACCCAAGTATCGATGTCAACAAACAAAATATTATTATTAGGCCCAGACACCAAGGGTTAAACATACCATTTTTCACTTATTTTGGATTTCTTCCAAGTTAAAATCAAACAAATGTAGAATTATTAATTATTCATTTTTGGAACACACTTATGACAAACTACTGTATATTAGGCATAACGGGTCAGTAAGACAAATTATACTATAGAGTGTTTGAAATAGATATTTTAGTGACAAAAGTTGTTTTCTCATAAAATATCTCGACAGAGTTGTTCAACAAATACTTAGCTTAATGAATAAAACAGAAATTTACCTTTAGAAAAGATACCTCACTAGACATCTAGAATATACAGATGTAGATATAAGAGTACATGTATATGTATATACTTTGCGGCACACTTATTAACGGCGAATTTTGACATTCAGTTTTTATTTTATATCAGTGCATGATGCAGAATTTCTGCTAGGAAACTTCTTTTTAAAAGGCCTTTTTAGATATACAAGAATATACGTGTATAAATATACATTTGAGAATATTTCTAGGTACAATGTTACATTTAGCATTATCAAAAAATAATTCTTTCCAGTTCTTCCATGGTGACCGGAAGCGTAGCCTTAATGTGTGAGAAAATATTGAAGCAGCATTCATTAAAATGTCCCATTCATGAATTTCAAATAACACTTTTCCTGAACAGAGATTATTTGACAATTCCTTACACTATACAGTATAGAAGAAAATAACAACCATTACTTTTTATTATGTTATTAATCAAAATCGTCTCTATGGTTTCGGATGTTGTGGTCGGAAGAGGTAAGAGATAGAATTTAAAATAGAATATGACTTTAGGTTTATTTCGCTTGTTGGTACGGATAGTGTGTCATTGCGTATTCGTATTGAAAAATAAACAGGGAAAACTGTTAAAGGGGCATTAGCTGTGTTTTTTAAAAATTTTCTTATTCCCTTTCTACTACCCAGGTTGATATACAATAACAAAATGAGATATACACGTGCATAAAACTCTTAAATTCCTATATATTTTGTGAAAATCGCTTGAGAAACCCAGGTTTGGCACTTTTTCACTTGCGATTGGTTAACTCAACCTTACTATTTGAATATTATTCACCTCACTGGACCTGATCTTAATTTCACAAAATGCCTAGGACTAAAAGATATTTGATGCCTGTATATAGTTCTTATTTGTTACTGTACATCAAGTACAAGTAGTAAAAGTAGAGACAACCGAAATGTTTTTTTTTTTTGTAAACACAGCCAATGCCCCTGAAAAACTCCATATTTTACAAGATGGTGACTTCCATTCCAACTCACCCACGTGGATCAAACCTAGATCTCATTAGCGAAATTTGGGTGCTTTAAATGATATGCTAGCCACACACCCCAAAACGACTAATTAACATCTATATATATCTAATTAGAAACCTCAATTGATTATTGACAGAAAGGATCGCCTTGGGCATTTATTTGGCACTTTATAGCAAAGCTTTTTAGCAGACCTATAGCCTTTGACATTACATTTTTAATATTTAGAAATTATATTTTTCTTCTTAGGGAATCAATGACCATGAAACTTACCTGTTGACCAAAAGCTGGACTACAAGTGGACAGAGATGTGTAGGAACACTAGTATAAATATCTTCTTAATTTACATAGAATCTTCTTTAAATTTCTAAATGAAACAAAATCAGTTTATTTCTTAGATATTTATTTTTCAATAGGATTTTTAAAAATACTTGACAAATGTCCAAAATCATATATATTAAGATCGAATTACTTAACATTATGCAGTCAAGAATAAAGTGGGACCTCGTTTAAGAGACCATACATAAATTTCTTTAATTTTTAAAAATAAATATCAAATCACTCCAGATCCTCACTAAAGAGACTAACTCGCTAATTTGGGATACACAGCGCGGTAGTCTCAACAGTGAGGTTTCACTGTACTTAAAGTATTTCCTTGGAAAATAAAAACATGCATAAATCGCTTAGCTTAATTAAATGGTCTTTGCTGAGACAAATTTTCGACAGTCAACAGTTAATGTTTCAGATATCGTTGAGTTTATGTCGTCCCATGGTAACGGTTCGACTAGATCCTGCTTAACTGTCAAAACATTTTTGATAAATCAATGAAGTATCAAAATGGCACAGGTGCGAATAGCTTGCATTCCGGAAGTAGTAACGACCATTTTTTTTAGATCGATGCTAGTTCGCAATGGGTGTACGTAGGCAATCGGAACTTCTCTAGTTTTATGCTTCAGAGCAATGAAGTTGAAACACATACGAAAAGATCAGGTCAGGGTAGTTGCATGCTTCATCACGTGACGGTTGTTACAATGATATGCTGTCAGATTTGTAAAGAATAATATATATATATATACTGTATACCTGAACATTTTTACTGTTTTTGCCATTTCGTGTGAGAACGAACTTAAAATGAATGCGATATTTTTAATCTAAATAATTGAAGCACAAACATACATAAGGTCCATGAGATTGATCAAGGGCGAATTTAAGATGCTTTCTGGCGTAAAAAAAGAAACGAAAACAAAAACAGGGACGATTATTAATTATGATCATGTAACTCATATAAAACGATGTTAGTTTATTATTGCTTATTTTATTCAGTAGTGTTGTTTGAACGAAAGATACATAGGTAACAGATACAGACTCTATACGTTTATGATGTAGATTTCACTTGTTTAGAACTTACCTTTCTGGAGCCAAAGCGCTGGTGTCTCCAGTATATCAAATTTCACCTACACTTTGGATTGCAAACACATTCTTTGAATAAGTGTGTTTACATACACATCCTTCCTGGTCTTGGTGGTGTGTGAAAGTTTGAAAATCAAATACAGTGTTTATAGATGTCTAAGCAAACATGCCAATAAACACGGGAAACACATTTAATCAGGCCTTAGACATTCGTTTTTATAGAAATGTTTATTTAAATGATAAACGTTGACAAAGATGGATGTCGTATTAACAAACCGGCTTCTTCGCAGATGTAGTTTCTAGAGGTGTATATTTTGATCAATCATTTCTGGAACATAATGAATATTCATAAATGTTAACGAATTGTACATTTTCGGCCAAAATATTGTCTCCAGCATTACCCACATTAAAATATCTACTAGCGTTTTTCATATGCATTTTGTAGGATATGAAATGTTACCAGCGACTTAATATACAGCGGTCAACAGAGAGATTTTCGGACAAATACGGACTTCTAGGAGATGTAAATATGGGAATAGGTGCCACGAAGGCGTGAGCATCCACTGCCGACTAGTCATATCTACAATGTCAAAGTCAAATAGATATAAAAATATGAAAAGGAATTTCGTATCAACTTCATAAGATAAAACCAGTTAACATAAAAAAATAGAAAATATGTGAAATGTATATCAAAGTGTATTGCTTGTAATATATAAAAATCACAGATACTAAAGTATAAATTTTCAGGATGACCAGGATACACAGTCAAATTCAAATAAAATAGGGGAGAAAGAAGTCTTCGTCACAATTTGTACAGACCGCTATGGATTAGGTAACTCAACAAAGGATTGGCAAACAAGACTATTATACCGAACTGCAAATTTTCGGAACGTTGACATCAACGCGATTTTTCGATATCACTGTGCCAATAACTTGTCAGTTAGTAGTTTACTTCTGTATATAAAATGTTCATATGTAGGACATGACCTGGGATATCGGTCTTTTGTGAAATATAAACTCCATATGCGGGTGACTGAGGGACTGGGAAAGCCGAAATCGTCGCATTTGTCGTATACCTTAGTTGTTAATTTCCTGTCTGTGTCTATAGTAAGTAAAATGTCCAAGTAAGAAGTGTGTGCTTTATTCTGTTTCGTTTTAAATTTCTAGTTCGTTGGGATTTATCGCATTGACATATATATGAAAATTTCCATTATTAATTGACAAAAACGTCGTTGATTTATCTAAATGTCAAATTAAAGCCCACCGCTAGCTTTTCCTCCTTTTGATTCAGAAGCTTCTGAATGAAGTTTGCTTCGTATGAAAAAGGAACAGGTCAGCCATTAAAGGGGCACAATTAGTTTCCATGGGAATGCCGGCAGTTTGTTGGTCTCCAGAAATTACAAATATATTGTCAACGAGGAATTCAAGAATCTTTTTATATCAACTTCAGTGTAGAATCAGATTGGTATTGGACGGCATAAGTTTCATGATAGCCATAATGTCAAAACGCCTCTCTTTAAATTTTTCATGTGTAATAGTTGTGTAAAGAGTAAAAAGTTTTGATACTATGAAATTGAGAAAAATGGTTTGTCTTAACATTTTCTATAAGCAGTTTAGAATTTTTACGTATCCACATCTAATTTACACAGCTTATGGAATAAGCAACTGAACAGTAATGCTGAAGTTTCTTCTTACCGACTGCCAGTATGTTGGTAAGGAGTAAAGTAAAAATGAAGAAGTAAAATGGATAATCGAAACGTCAAGTCCATTAGAATACGACAAATTAGATATAAAAATGGTCTCAACAGGACGAACAATTGCGATTTATTATTATTATTATTATTATTATTATTATTATTATTATTATTATTATTATTATTATTATTATTATTATTATTATTATTATTATTATTATTATTTCTTCTAGTAAATGTTGTGCCATTTCTACAGCCAAAACGGCTCAAGTGATTTTGATAAAATTTTCAGCACTTATAAATATTAATTAGCTCTAGTGCCATTTTTCTAAATTTCCCTATTATTTTATTCATATTTTTATATTCAAATTTTATTATTATAATTATTATTATCATTTTTATTATCATTGTTATTATTACTATTAATATCAACGATTTTAATGTATTAAAGAAAAAAATTATAATAAGAGATTCGATTATTCAGCATCCAAATTATCATATATCGGTATCGATTTCACTGTGTTTGACTGTCATATGAAAGCTGCTAACATTGTCAATTACATTTAATTGACACACAATATCAAACCATACGTATGCACGATCGTACACAAAACAACTCTACATAATAAAGAAAGTTTTCCTTACATCAGGCAAGCCTTTACTTACATACTCGTATTTCCTGACTAAAAACAAATATGCATGACAAAGTAATGTTTTAGGCGACCATTTAGAATAAGATTGTGGTCACGTTCGGTTTTTGATTTACTTTGAGCTGATCTATTTCAACTGATTTGTATTGACGGTGGCTACAAGATCAATCTTTCCACGCTTTACTTGCACTACGTATGCTAAAAGTCAAGAATGGCTCCTTAATTCCAGGCCTGTTATTGTCCTGATCATGAAATCTAATTGATCAAGACAAATCGGTAAATATTTGAAGAAGCGTCTGCTATTTAAATTTTGCTTGAACAAGGAAAAGATAATATTTTCACACTGCTATCCGCCATCCCCTTCATTAAAAACGCGCATTTAAATGGTAGTATGGGCCTTGTACAAACACGCGACTATATTTGTGGACCTAATAATACTGACATGAAGTTGACTATGCATGTACACACACACACACACACATATATATATATATATATATATATATATATATATATATATATATATATATATATATATATATATATATATATATATATATATATATATATATATATATATATTTCACTATATAAAATGCTAATCAAAACCGATTTTTATTAATCAATGAAATGTTAGAAAGCCAAAGTTTTCCTATCACGACGTCATAACATCACTGCGCAGGGTAAATGCCATAGAAACAATTACGAAAACTGCTTGCAAAAGCACAAACAAACAAACAAACTTGGAGTACACGAGTAAACAAAAGAGAGATTTAGCTGTCAACTCAACCATTTTTCTAATCGGTCCATCACCACTAATGACTGTTGTTTAACAGCAAAATTATCAAATTAACTTAAGAAGTAACATAATTCTCAAAAATAATATCGAGAAAGTGATTTTGACCAGGTAGGTGGGTGGTCTTTTAACAGCACATTGCAACCGATGTGCTTTTTTCTCTAAATAGGTATTAGGTCTCCATTTCTAAACTTTCGTTGCCATCAGTAATTGCTAAAGCCGAAATAAGAGAAAATACATGAAAACAACAATGATTCTGTTAGAAGTTTTTTACAGATGAATAAAGTTTACTTAGTACTATTCGGGTTATCTAACACTAAAGTATTATAGAAGACACCGTTGACATATATATATATATATATATATATTATATATATATATATATATATATATATATATATATATAATATATATATATGTGTGTGTGTGTGTGTGTGTGTGTGTGTGTGTGTGTGTGTGTGATAATAAAATATTCAGTCAAGAACCTTACTTAAGGGGTCGTCTCCCTAATCAGACCACTTTGAGTGATTTCAGTTAAGTGGTCTTCATCTTAATGTCCCACTGTATGTATGCATATATGTTAGATTCCGTTGTGCAATTTGTTAAAAAGAAATTCACTTTTTAAAATCTTAATCAACACCTTTTAAGGGTGTATTTTCCCACTAAATAAGAATAATTTGATTAAAAACTTTTAGATATAGATAAGAACGCTGCTTTTATCGCTGATATAACAAACCGGAGTGACAATTAAATGCTTATTTCTCATGTTAGCAATACAATCAATCTGCTACAAACATTTGAATTCAATTTGTGTCCATTATAGCAAGCAGATGGTGATAAAAGCTCGATTTACAATGGCCGACTCATTGCAGGCAGCATTAAATAAATTTGGCAACATATCACTTCAAGAGCCGAGACAGGTAGCATTGGGCTTTAATCTGGATTTATGAAGCGAAGGTCAAAACATTATACAAATGAAATTGTACTTCGTGTAATTAATTTCACATCGGAATTTAATGAGTAGGCATTAAATGCTCCCGAAGAAAACACCAAAAGACAGTAACAATATTTTCAGAACTTCGTTATCCCCCGGAACAAAACCCGTGCAATTTCTGTTTGTCATTTCATTTTTTTTTTACAAATTCCCAGTAGAAGAACAGTATTTAGATGCAGTAATATATTCAGTGGGAAAATGAAATAAAATTGGAGAAAAGCTGCGAATTTTTCAATAACTATTTACAACAATGAATGTCAATGATTTCTTTTAAAGTAGAATAACTGCATCGGACCTACTTAATCGTCCTTTCAATATCTGTATGTGAATAGCCTTAAATACAACAACTCAAAGTTTTCATTACAAATGAATTTGAAATTTATTTTAAACATGTTTGTTTTCTTCCGTTTCTTGATTCAACATTTATAGACTTTTGACCGTGGAGTTAAACCCTGTATTCAGTTGTAAATGCTAGTGTACGCGTTTTGCAAATTAGTAAATTAGATTTTGATAAAAAAAAGACCAACTTGTAACTATTGGTGTCTGTTCGTTCAGTGTTGTTTTAAGTCTAACGCTTGGACTCTCTCCCTTGTATTGAGATTTTGACTGCTGTAATGGTATTACTGACTTCAAACGACATTACATGTCTTATTTTCCATTTTAACCCCTTTTTACTACCTAGATTAATATACAACAACAAAAAAGAAGTGAAAAAACACACTGATATAAAATTATTAAATTCCTACATACTTTGTGACAATTGCTTGATAAACCTAGTTTGGCAATTATTCACTTGCAATTGATCCAACCTTACTATTTGTATATTGAATACCAAATTGGACCTGTCCTTGTTTTCACATACTCTATAAGAATGTAAGATTTTTATGCCTGTGTATAGTTCTTATTTGCTATTGTACTTCGAGTAAAAGTAGAAAAAAAATCGAATTTATTTTAGTAAAACAGCTAATGCCCTTTTACGTTTGTGTAGTGATGTAGTGTACCACGCCCACTGTGACGTCGACCCTCGGTTATAAGTCCAATTCCACTCCCCCTTGTTGTATAAAACAATACGTCGGATCGGAGATTTTCAGTCATGTGACTTTCATCACCATGTGCTTAAATTATAATCGTAAATCAATGCAGGAATTGAATAAAGTTGAAAAAATGCAGGGTCTGCATTCATTGGCAATTAAAACAGTAGAAAAAAGGACAATTTATCTTGTACAATGTCGGTGCTCATTAGATGTATAAAACCGGTTAAATCTAGTTTTCTTACTAAAGGATGTCCACTACTGTAGAGCTGAAAAACTTAGATAAAGCATTAACACAAGTAAAAGCGTTTGTACAACAGCTGTTAGAGAATGTCAAAATCACGTTCGTTATGTCAAAATTTGTCTATAATGATATCTTATCAAAAAGTGTGAAATATGCAGTTAAAATAATAAGAATAAAATAAATGGAGGGGAATTATAATTCCTTTCCTTGGCAATCCTGTAGTTTCATTGTTTATATTTTCCATACGTAAATGGTCATGGGAGGGTTGTAATACGTAAATGGTCATGGGAGGGTTATATTATACAATGAAACGTGGCCTTAAGACCATCTCACTTAGGAAACCACCTCACTATGGAGACCACCTCACATTTAAAACCATAAATATTCCGTCTCTTGGACATTTCTTTATAGATATTTATGAATACAGACCCTCACTTAAGCCTCGCGTTAATCAGGCCACTTTGAGTCAGTTAGGTGCTTTATAGCGAGGTTCCACTGTAACAACTCACTAATCAGACCACTTTGAGTCAGTCATTTAGGTGTCTTAATAGCGATTCAACTGTAACACCTCACTAATCAGACCACTTTGAGTTAGTTCGGCGTCTTATTTCCGAGGTTTTACTGTATATGTATTGACTATACTGTAGTGTTATTTTCCAGTGTAGATATGTACTTAAATGTCATCATCAGAGTGGTACACTGCGACAAATATAAATATAGGACAAAATTTATAGGTTCCTATAAAATTCCAAGATGAATGTTCAAAAGGACAGTTTCTGTCTGCAATGTTTTTAATTTAAGATCGATTTTTTTTATTATTATAAACATATTAACAAAGTGTTGTTTTGAAAAAGGGACCGAAATACCAGGTGCTAGGTTTATGTATACCCGTAGGGACTCAAACGTCCACCAACAGGGGCAAGGGTGCAGTGGTTATAATTATTATAAACCTTTTACCAAAGTTATAGGTTTGAGAAAAGGACCAAAACAAATGCTCAAGACGATCATATGTAGTTGCCAAAGAAATTGTGGTATTGGACAAGGCATTATACTAAACCTAAATGTATTGTCGAAAATAAAGAGAAATTATGACGTCATTGATCAAACATGCTGAATTAGCTAGTGGGGAAAATAGTTAAAAATTATTCAATTTGGGCTTAATAAATATCAATGGATAACGACCGTTGTTTTCAAATTTTAGCCTTTTGCGCAAACTTGGTAGGACCGTAGACAACACTATTAAAACTCTAGGGTGGTAGGTAAGTGAAATGTTTGCATATTTTCAAAGATTATGGGTCCATATATCATGTATATAAATTTCAGTGAATCATACATAATTGTAGAGAGAAGTTAGACCGGTCATCCCTACGAAAATTAAATTAAATGGAGAAAATACTGACTTTGTTTCTTACCACTCTTTGTAGCGTTTCCCAAACTGCATGGCTATATTCAAAGACTCTGTAGTTTGTTTGCCATCATGGACATGTTTATTATATGTATTGTTATGACTAATAAATGCTCATAAAATGTTCACGTTGAACAAATTCGGCGTGTGAGACAATTAAATACGACACCGACGTCACCTTTCTCCTTATCTTTATAAACTGTAGGTAAATTTATACGCAATTTGTGATAAATGTATAAATTTCCTATGGTGTCATTTCTGGCGTTTCTAAACATAATCACGAAAATGAAAAATTTTCTTAATCAATGTAAACATTGGTGAAATGTATATATTTCACCTTTGACATTACTCTAGATTATTACGTAGATTTGTATGTGATGTGTTGCATAACTTAGAGATTCTAAAATAATAAAATGCAATGAAAAAGTTTCTCTCTTGGAAACGATCAAACTTATAATATATCATATCTAAATTGGTTTACACTAGAATTTGCAGCGAAACAAATACATTTCATATTTTATATTCATGTTAAAGCAAACAAATTTCCAATCCCTCTAACTACACACTCTGATCTAAGGATCGATGCAAGTAGACCATAAATTAGACACAGTGACAAACAATATAGGTCACCGGTGGCGCATGTACTACAAGATCATCATACCGAACAGTACTTGACGCAGACAAGTTATAAAAATACTTGTAAAAACATCGTTGACAAATTGCAAAAAAATATATATGAATAAACTGATATTTGGTCTTGTATGATATCACTTTTCTTTCTGAAATATATATTTATTTGTTTTTGGACACCTTTGTAAAACTATAACTTTGGTATTGTTAATAGTATTTCAGACAATATATAATATAATATTAAACAATGCATGGTATAAACGAATCACAATAGAATAAGAGGGTCTTACATTTTAAAAATGACACTTTGTCTCAAAAGTAATCTGTCGCCTAGTCATAGATCTACGGAGTACGACACACATGCGGATTGTCCTGGGTATGATTCCCGATTCTTGATGATTTCTTAGATGGGTGATGATCTTGTAGCTGCAATTATTAATGATGATGATGTTTTGGGTTATTTGGGGTGTATTAGTGTGCTTATATTACACACTTCGTGTGCGGAATTTGTGAAATAAAAATAACAAACAAAAACAAAAAGTGGTGTCTGGAATCGCGTTTATATTTCGGTTGGTATAATATGCTTGTTTACAGTTACTCTGTACCAATTATGACGAGGATTCGTTCGACACGTATTTCATTTTAATTTGACTGTGGACTCACGGCGGGAGTGACCGGTCGACAGGGGATGCCTACTCCTCCATAACACCTGATCCCACCTCTTGATTTCAACAGATCCGTGTTTGTCCATTTTTTACCAGATTTGTACCTATATCCTGGACATCCTATTGATTTGTACCTTGGTATCTGAGACTTTTTATATTTATTAAATGAAATGTTGACTTGCCTGTTCGGTAATAGTTGTTGAATCACCTATGCTGATTGAGACGAGGATTTATTCGTCATTTATTTCATTTGAATTTAAATGTGGACTCACGGTGGGTGTGACCGGTCAATAGCGGGTGCTTACTCTTCCATGTCTCCTGACTTAAACTTCCCGCTGTTGTCGAATGTTCCCGTGATGTGTATAAATGTCTCCTGAATCTCCTTACGATTAAAACTTTGGTACATGTGATTTTTGATATGTTAAAGAAGTGTCTACGATTCTTTTTAAAGCGATTACGAATAGACCTGTTCTACCTACCATATGACATAATCATAATTATCATTATCATTATCATTATTATTATTATTATTATTATTATTATTATTATTATTATTATTATTATTATTTCAAATATTGCTTAACTTGAGCGATATATTAATTATCATGTTTCACGTTTTAGTATAACCTTTGGTAAATTAAAAACGTGAAAACATTATTATCGTATTATTATCGGAATATCATATATTATATTTACTTATTATCTTTTATCATTTTGTTTTACCTAACTACGGTACTCGTGTTATACCTTTGAAACATACATTTCAAAGCAAACTAAAAATCAATTTGTCCTAAAACAATTCACTCTGAAAAACCCTATAAGTGGCAAAAGTGGATTTTGAATTAGTCATGTTGTTCATGATACGATTTACGGTATCCACAATTTGGCTATGTTATATTGATGTATTGATACCTGGTAAAGTTCTGAAGCTGTTGATTGCTAATAGTAATGATAAGACAAGCTTTATCGTGGTGTGTGACATATGGCTGTGTTTGCTTTGTTCAGGGCCTCTACTTTCCTGGTTATGATAAGGATCAATCTGTTTTACATCATATTTTCATGATGCACGTAAATATCCTAAAAATCGATATACACATTAACCCACCGATGTTTAATTGAACTCTCTCTCTCTCTCTCTCTCTCTCTCTCTCTCTCTCTCTCTCTCTCTCTCTCTCTCTCTCTCTCTCTCTCTCTCTCTCTCTCTCTCTCTCTGTATATTATTGTATGATATATATCTATCTATCTATATATATATATATATATCTTGCGGAAGGTCGGTGGTCTTTACCCGGGTAACCTGGGTTTCTCCTCCACCAATAAAAACTGGACGCCATCATATGACTGAAAGATTGTTGAGTATGGCGTAAAACAAAAAATTAAATAAATAAATAGATCCTAAATGTTTAAGTTAAACAAACACAGAATCATTATTTCTTCGAAAATATATAATTGGAATAATACTTGTAAAACAAAAATCAATTGAATCATAAATAGACATGTATGGTATTAGTTGTTTGATAAAATTCATTATAATGAATTCGTTGCGTATTAAATAGCTTAAAAGTTTGTTTTCCATAACGTCATGGTCGTTACTTCGAACTCGTTTTGCATAGAACATAAAATTCTTCATTTTGTACTCATATATTCATTGTAGGTTTAGAAATAGAATAAATCATTGCATGTTTTAATGAAGAGTAAATGCACATTTAAGCCTTTGTTGCAATAACGTGGCAGTAACGTGTTATATGAACCGCCATGAGATGATTGACCTTTGATACCTGACGTCAACGTTAATAAAAATGACGCTTAAATATGACATCACTTTATGAAACTTTTCTTTCTTACCTTTTTTTTCCAGAAGTGTTCGGGAATTATGTTTATAGACACGGAAAGTATTTTTCATCTCATTCCAATTGAAAAATGTTTTTTTTAATAAATTGAAAAATTAAAGTAAATAAACATCAGACAAACTGCTTCAAAAGAATATAAAATGAAAATACATGTATTCATATTTGAAGCAAGAGACCTATTACAATATATGATTCTATACAAAGATTACTGCAAACCCTAATCTATATTGAATTTTTCATTGGATTCTCGTATGTTTCTCCAATGCTAACATTAAAGTCATCATTATTCGGAGAAAGAGATTAAATTGAAAGTGCCATAAATGTATCCTTTTCATTCTTTAGCTGTTTGATACATCGGGTCGAAATAAAATAATATTAATCATATTTATGTATCATATTTTGTCATTGTATGTAACTGGACTTTCTGTATTGTTTGAATCCATTCCTGACACAATTGGAATATAAATTTTATTCAAAATGATAACAACGTCTTCATTGGTTGAAATTGATTAATCTATTTTATAGAAGATTTCTATTTCTTTGAAAATGAGTTTTTGACCAGTCATTGTGTTACTATCTTCTGTTTCTATTTTTTATGTTGTTTGGGACGTCCGTGACCAAGTGGTTAAAAGAAGTGTCTCACTCCTGATCAGAGTGCGTTTGAGCACCGCTGGAGCATAAGCTGGTTTTGTTAAATGTTTGCCAGTTTACTTGCGGAACGCAGGTGATCTTTTTCCGGGTACATTGTAACCGGGTTCTCTCGTCCACCGTTAAGAACTGGCCGTCAACATATAACTGAAAAATTGTTGGCGTAAAATACCGACAAAACCAACAAACAAAACTACATATTATTTAAGTAATAGGATCATGCCTTTCTAGCCCACAACAAAACTTTTATTTTTTCAGTGAATAATTTCCTAAGCTATGTCTTAGAAAGGTTTGGTATGATCGGCAATATGCAAGTTTTGACATGCAATTTACATAGAATTATAACAATTGCACAGTAGTGTAAATATCATTTATCTGGCTTAAATTTGAAGTTGTCCTGTAGCTATATACAGTGTGTGAACCGTTGTTTTGAGTGCTACAAGGTTGTCATGTACGTGTATATTGGAATGACGTGCGCAGATTTTGTTATTTGATATCCTTTCTCCAAATTTAGTAAGTTTCTTTTGCATTTTTGAATGAAGAATGAATAGAAGGCAGATCGTCTCTTCCAAGGTACATTCTAATCGGGTTCTCCCGTCCAGCATTTAAAACTGCCCCCACACCATTTACCGTATAAATGGAAATTTTAGCGAGACGAAAATTTAGCGTTTTGTCCTAAAATATGGTATATAATTTTAGCGAGAAGTTATTTTAGCGATTCTATGATTAAAATAAGATGTCTTTCTTACGATGAGGAATGAATTGTTAGCGATATTCAATTTTAGCGATCTCAACAACCTCGCTAATAATTCCAATATTGAATCCTCGCTAAAATTTCTGTTTATACGCAACTGAGAAGTTATTAGTTGTGTCGTAAACAATATTCAAAAGATAAAACAGCAAATACAATGCGACCAGCCACTTTTTTTGTTTGTTGCTTTTATTTTATTACTACGAATTATGTAATAAAATCACACTGGTACACCCCACCATTCAAACAAAAATGGTCATCAATCAAAATTGCAGCTACGAGTCCATGAACAAACACTAAAATAAAAAACACGTACTCTCCTTTTGGTATTTTCTCTTTCTTGATTTTGTGTCAAAACAGACAATGGACAACAATATTGTCGTGCTTCCCTTTCATACAAAATTATTCCAATTTTGTTATCTGTTCTAGATTAAAAATCTTAAAGAAATTCGAATCAAAATCACATCCACATTCACTGTGACGTAACCTTTTGGTGTTATTTGTGAATACAATTCTTAATTATAGATTTGTCACAAATTTTCCAATTTTCCCAAACATATGGTGTTCTTTACATAGTTGAACAAAGTTAATGCATAAATGGCGTAGACTTCTGATTGCGGAAATTTGTGTGATAAATTACACGATTTGCGAAAGAGCTCTTTACAATGTCAACATCATGGCTTCAAATCCCTAGCTACGCTATATATGGATATCGACTCCTTCGAAAATTTCAATTTGTCGTTTGCTCTTCCTAGCTACTTTAACCCGAAGTATCTCTTAGCCGGTTTCTCATTAATTTGAATTGAAAAACGAGAGCTCTTCAATCTGAAGGTAAGTTTAGTTTGTTCAACGTAAGTATCAACGTCTGCTTGTGCTGTTCAACATAAGTGTGAATCGGAGCATCTCTCTACAAATTGATAGAGTGCTCCTCAAAATTTCATCGGATGTGTTAATTCATAGATTATCTTATTGATATGATCTGTAATTCAGGTGGTACATGTATAATACCCGTATGTAGAGTCGTCATCAAACTGTACCCGGAATAGGGGGTATTTTTTAATATATATATATGTACCATTCATTGGGCAAATATTACTGGTGTTAAAGAAGAATGTTCTTGTTTAAATGGCACTTGAGTTTAACATAATTATTATCAGCTGGTGTTTGTTTTGAATTATTTTTGTGTAGTGTTTCTAGATAAAATTTATATTTTGGGTCGATGAATTAAAATTTCGCATTATAAAGATATTATTTATAATCATCATCGATTTTCACAGCGGTTATTTTTACACATGTACCGGACATTGCAATTTACCTAGTTATTAGAGAGTTTGCGATACATAGACCATGTACCGCAATTCAAATGTATATTTATCGATTTTTTCGAAATGTAAATATATCCCTAATGGATTATGCATCGGATTTAAACTTCTAAATACACATATTTTTACATTTTAGAATTTTTATAAAACAGGACAATAAAGAAAATACAACCCGTCACCTTTCTGACCCATTGATATTTCTCTCAATAGGTTCTTTTGGGATATTATTGCAAAAGTTGTAAATCAAACTTATCTGAGAGATTCATTTTCCCCCTTGAAGTTTGTCTGCTTGTAAACAAATTGTATCTTAAATCTGACACTTCATAGTGTCTGTGTCTGTAATGACGAGGTGTGACCTCACCTGGATCGGGCACGGGATTGTAAGAAAAATCGAAAACGTTAGCCAAAGTATTTCGCTGTCACTAATGATAACGACATCAAAAGATTGAGAATATACTATAGGCGAGTGCACTGATAAAAGTTGTGTGAAGTTTAATCCTTTTTCTATCAGACAAACTGAATGAAACTGTAACTTTACATATTTATTTACTTGATAGGATTGTAGCAATATGGCGGAAATGATTTGTTGGGAAAATGTTATGGTTATGATTTAGCCTATGCTAATTTGGGTTTCCTTTATAATAAATTTTGGTTCAACTGTAAGGAAAATGATAACCTAACTTTTTTCTGTGGGGATGGGGAATGGGGACTCTTCCACTTAATTTTCAAAAATATATTAATTGCCTCTACTGTTTATCATTAAAGAGGCATTCTTTTTGTTTATAAAAACATGTTTCAATTTTCTCTACTTTTACTTTTTTTATTCATATACAAATAGTAAGGCTGAGTTAATGAATTGCAATTTGAACGCGCCAAACCTGGGTTTCCCAAGCAATTTTCACAAAATATATAGAAATTAAAGAATTTTTATGCCTGTGTTTATGTGTTTTTGTTATTTTATTAATATCAATCTAAGAAGTAGAAAAGAAAGATAAAAATATTTTGATCAAAAAATGCTCCTTTAAAAGTTTCTGTTTAATGAAAACATACCATTCATAGCCTTGCTTTAAAAATAGTATTCCCATTAAGACGCAGCAGAATAAAAATTATCTTCTAGTATACCTTCTTAAATGCTTTATAAATTTCTTAAATAAATTCTTAAAACCAATGCCGCTGTCGAATTACTCGTTTTTGTTTAGTTATTCACATTGTTTTAAGTCGATTAATGTAATTTAAACTCATCATGTAATTACACCCCCCCCAAAAAAAAAACAACAAACAAACAAACAAAGAACCGTAAATTGACGAAAAGATGAAATTTTTGCCCTACTCTCGACTTGTGAACAAATACCTTTAAGTTCCAAGAAACGTGGTCGGCAAAACTCATTGATTTTATCTAATTTACACTTCAAAATAACTTAAGCCATCAAAATATTTTGTCAGTTGAGATTGGCCTTACTCTAATTTTCAGAGACAAAGACATATGCAGAGAATTATATAATCACCGTTACAGTCGCTCGGAAGTGTTGTCCGTGTATTTCCCAACAATTCAAAGATAAAATTCTTTTCAAATGTCGAAGAGAGTGTCAAAGGTCAAGATTAAAGAGTTTCTAGCTATGGTAAAGAGCAAAAGATCTATGTAAAATTGAAATGTAGTGTGTGCAAATCGATTGGCTTCCAGCAGTGTCGTTTTAAACAGATTGACATTTTAAACTACTAAGTATGAAATGATAAGGGTAGATGTGTGTGTTTCTAGCGATGGCGGGTAGAATGGGAATTCTGACAGAGGTGTACCAGGATTAAATTCGAAGGTGAGAAATGAAAACTATTTAAGCTTTGTCTGGTGATAAAATGATGTCTTTGATGTTAGTAATGATCCACATCACTATATCTATGTGTGAATTTATTCGGGGTTTGTTTTTATTCGAAAATAACACCTAAGATTTCATCAATAAACCAGTGCATCATGTTGAAATCTAATACAACACTTCTTAATACAGCGTCTATATAATGACTCCGAATCATTATAAACCGTCAAGGCCTTATTTAGTTTTATATCATTATATTATAGTTATAGTTATAGCATCATAAAGACGGAATATTACCACTAAGAATGTTACTACATCACTGATACTATCAATTCAACTACTACTACCTCTACAACTACTACTACTACTACTACTACTACTACTACTACTACTACTACTACTACTACTACTACTACTATTATTATTATTATTATTACTACTACATCATCATCATCATCATCATCATCATCATTTTTTTTTCCTCATTATCATTATTATTATTTTTCTCATTATCATTATTGATTTTATTATTAATATCATTGTTATTATTTTTATTGATTAATTATTATTATTATTATTATTATTATTATTATTATTATTATTATTATTATTATTATTATTATTATTGTAGTTGTTGTTGTTGTTGTTTATTCATTCCCAATTTTGGTTAATTGAAATTGACAACACAACTAGATATATGTGGTCGTGTACTCATTTTCAATTTACCAAAATTGGAAATGAATAAACGACATTCATCATTATAATCATCGTCGTCGTCATCGTCGTCGTCGTCGTCATCGTTGTTGTTGTTGTTTATTCATTCCCAAATCTGGTTAATAGAAATTGAGTACACAACTTAATATATGTGGTCGTGAACTCATTTTCAATTTACCAAAATTGGAAATGAATAAACGACATTCATCATGATCATCATTATCATTATTATTATTATTATTATTATTATTATTATTATTATTATTATTATTATTATTATTTACAACAGCACGATTGCATATATAATATATATTTTCTATCATACAGATTGTTCGTTTATTCTGTGCATAGTTTTTGGCATTATGACATAATTAGAATGATAGCATTGAAAGGTTTTTGTTTATTCGTCATTGTAAAATTATGATATAAAATTTCACACTGTGCAAATATACTACCGGGAATACCAATAAATGGACTTCAAAAGCAGGAAGACCTTGTCACACCCGGTTATATACATATCCAAGTATTGAATTATGAGTGAACTGGACAGCGTACTTGAACATACAAAAACCTTGAAAAAGTCTTCAGATTCAACCGAAGTCTGTCAAATTAAACACGGCCAGTCAATGCCATACTGTACTAAACAACAATAGCCTTGGAGTATTTGGATATCGAAAGATTAGCTTATATGCACAATTTGCAGAAAGTGATAGGAAAGGATAAATTTGTCGCTTCTTTTCAATACAAAATAAAACGTGCATTCCAATTTCTCATTCTTAAATACAAGAGGGAGCTTACATGTCATGTTATTGAGTCCTGCATGAACAAAAGTACAGAGCTAAACTCAAAATATAAATGTCTCCTTCACGTTTTAATATTTGCAGAAGATAAAATATGTTATCCTTTTCTTTTGTTCGGGATGAGTCATTAAAGCAAATGTGCCAACTACAACACGTGCGTCTCTAGAATCGTTCCGTTTTATTTTCAATTACCTACACTATATAGGGTCGTTTTAATTTACTGTACTCAGTTCGTCAAAATCTTCTATAAACAACCCGACAAAATATTTGCACGGCATGGTCCATTTTCATACGAGTTTGATCAAATAGTAGATATTGCTTTTTTCCACTGCACGCGATGACTCCTCATTAAGGACCTCATTTTAAGAAGTAAAAATTTGAATATTGATTTCGAAATCCCATCTAACTACTGAAAAAAGGATCAAATCGGTCTCAGAATTGTGGAATCGCTTCTAGATTCTATAGATGGGAGGGAATCCCACTCACAAAACGCAGGAATAAAATATCGAATCCATAACTATTGTAGTCGGCTTGTTTTTCAGATGAAAATTATATAATCGATCAACAAACACACACCCTTGACAAAACCGAATCACCATTATGTAATTCAGTATATATGCTTTTAATGATATATTGACTCTTACATTAAAAAAGAAAGCCCCAAAACTATCAGTTCACTATATCTTTCAAATTCATCTATAATGAATTTTTTCTCTTCTGACGCAAATTTTATAGAGAACAAACAAAAGAATCATAACATTTCGTACTACGGGTAGACATTTACCACATAAAATTGCGTTTATTCCTTAATAATTAGTTTTCTTATCAGATAGTATTTCAATGATATTTTTCGTATTTTATGGGTACCAAATTTAATATTTATTACTAAATCCATGAAATATATGTCAGATATGGCTTGTGAGTCTGTAGTGGGGTTCAAATGGGTCTATGATGTACGAATGAAAGTGCCAAATGTTTTAAACAAGAAAGACAATTCAGTGTATTTAAGAAAATAGGCACCAACAGAATTACGTTTTTATGTCATTCATTCTTCTTTATCCTGTTTAATGTGAAAATATAGGAATTATTTTATAATATTTATCTATCAGAAAGTTTTTGTAATGACAATAATATCAATTCATACTTTTCATTTTACGCTATTTTATATACGTAAAAGTGAAATTATTGTTAAAAACATAAGAAATACTTTTAATTTCATGATACTAATACATATATATATATATAATAAAATTTTCAGAAGATTATTTTTTCATACGTTAAAAATTTGATACAATCTTTGAATTTATATCATCAGATGATTTAAACGTAAACATTATAAATTTGTTATGATATTACATCTCAGTTCTTAGTTTTATTTTCAATTATCTTATATAAAGGAACTATAGCTCTCAATTTGACATTACCCCACCAATTATACCTCAATGTGGTCATCGTGAATATTATTAAATAAAGATCAATGCACAATGTGAGCAACCATTTCGAAGAAGTCCAGTAAAAGAGGGTAATTTGGGGAAGTGCAAAGCGTAATATTGCCATCTTGTCGGTTCTTATTTTAATATGTACAGAGAAACACCCATTTATGAGTCGGACCATATTCATTATCCAAATGGGAACAGATATAACACAATAGAATACAGACTTAATCTATCAATTAAATCTATAGTGAATGAACAATAATGGCGATTATCTACCCGAATTATCACGGTCATAACCATTCGATCTTGTCTGGAATGGACTATTAGAAGACTAGTTAAGTTACAATGGATTCATTTTATTGAGATATTGTCTGTTCACGTTATCATCATTTCAAATACTTTTATGGAACATTTCTTATACAAACTTCATTCTGTGTGCTTTGCTTTGATGGCAAATTATATTACAGTAACACTTTCCACACGGGAACATTTCTAATTCTAAAATTGGAAATGCATTAATTATTTGTTTGCCAGTTAAGTTCTAAATGGGGGTCAACGAATGATAAAATTACAATCTGAGAAAATGACACGTAAAAGGAACTCAAGTTATGAATATATATAAAAAAAACATTCATTTAGGTATGTTAAAAGAAGTTTTATTTTACATGCAACTTAAAATATATATTCTCGACTCAACTGAATATAAATTTAAGATTTACCAGATCAGGGTTCAGAATAAAGGTTATTTCGTATCCTTGGCATTTGTTCGAAATTTGAAGATGTGTGTGAAAAGTATAGTCAGAGAAGAAAATGTTTACATGCGTTTTGGCAAACTTGTCAATAAATATGAGATAAAGCCATCAAGAATTTAAGACTGTTCATGTTTGTTCTTTTACGGTAAATGTCTGCATATCACCTCAACAGATGGTGTCAAATATACGGCTTTGGCGTCGTCTACCCTCGAGATTTTAATGAGTTATTTGCAGATCATAAAACTATGGCATTATGACTATAAATGGTGATAGATTTATAGACATGTTCATCCATTTTGTTTATCTATTACCTTTATTCCGTGTACGTCCTTTAACCAAAGATAAAACAGCGGTTTGGAGCGTGCAAACCAGGTAAAACAATCCTGGCGGCATTCCAGCGTTGTCAACCGCTGGTGTAGATTCCACTTCAAAGAGCCACTTGCAATAATGTACTGAGATAGTTTTCGGCTTATCGAGAATTGAAACGATTTAAGATTTGATAATCATTACATTAGAGTCTTCAGCAAAAACCACATGATATTCGGACAAGAACGGGGTAATCCACGAGGATGCATATATACCAATACACTATCGACAGTCAATCGAGCTCAGAACATTTAATTGAGTTTGTCTACAGACACTAGAAATAGAGATTATAGTTTACAAGTGTATCTATGTTTTACCGAGCTATCCCGACATTTACAAACTAGCATAAATAACTTAAGAACTTTAAGTGATCTCTTCCGTCTTTGTTTACTTTGCTATACCTAGGTAACATCATAGGGTATACATTTCTCTATATGTCGTTTTTCCTAGATACGCATTATTAACACATTCTTCCCAGCATCTGTTACAAGTTTTCAAGTATGTGAAATTCTTTTGCGCCATGCAAGATCTTTGTAAATACATAAGAGGTATCTTGTACGTGTCAACAACGTTTTTCATTCGGTGTATAAATCTATATACTAGTATCATCTTTCAATTTCTAAACAAAAAAATGGAACCAATTAATAAAAATTTAAATCGAAGAATTGCTTTTAAGTTCAACTTCAAACCACCCGAAATGTATATTAGTTCAGAATGGAAAAAGACTTCAAAAGAATAGTTTTTATATCTCTGACTTGCAAAGAAAAGATTTTTAAGAGATTGAAATAATATTGTATTTCACGTTCTTTATCTATATATATGATACATATCTTCTTATGGTTTTTACTCAATTTCAGATCAATTACTCACATAATCAACACCCAATTACACAAACGAAAACAGAGAACAGTAAATACAAATTTCACGGTTTCTAGTAACATTAAAAGTATATATAAATACAGATTTAAGACTTAAAATTTTACATTCGAAATAAAAATTACAATAGATTATTAAAATATCTATCAAAATCTTTCGCCTTCCCTGAATACACATTAAACAATACGATTCTCCGATCGCGCATACAAATTAATTCTAAAGCTGTTTTATGTGATTACTCGCTCATTTTCATTTATAAATATCGCCAATAATCCTAAAAAAGATTTTTTAATTTATCAAATTTACCCAAATTCAGACAGAATCTCATTTATTTAATAAAAATAATCTATATTTTGTGATGTATAATATGGTTAAGTCTTCATACAGCATTATCCAAGTAAGTTGCCTAAACAAAATGTACGTTTTAAAATTTTTACTAAGGTTATACTTAATCTAAAATTTAAAAAAGAAGTCAAATCCTTGAACGAATCCTGATTTTATAGCACAATTTTCTTTACAATTTTCCATTTGTTTGTGTTTATTAAGTTTTCATCAAAATTTTACCAGATTTTTTTAAAAGTTGCCAATTTCATGTGATATTCAATGTGTCTCATATCAAAATTTTATTATTTTAATTTAGAATAAAATTTTGTATTATTTCTATCTAAATAGTCATAATGGAAAATTTTATTCTAAAGTAAAATAGGTAAATTCTGTTACGAGCACAATTGCACAAAGGTACATTAACAATTGTTTCTGATATGTGTCATTTCTTGACTTTTAATTTACGGGAAAATACAAAACCTTAAACATGACGACGTCATGACAACAGTTTAAGATTAATTTCATTTGTGTATGTGTAATGGCTTAATTTAAAAAAAAAAATTAAAACATGACAATGTTATGTCTTAATTATCGCGGACATTTAAAAATTAAAAACGGAACACGTCTTTTTAGTAAAGCATAAATCTATTTTTCTCGTAAACGTGTTCTTTGGCATTTACCAGATTGTAGAATGAGTTGGACATACGAGTTACTGCATCTAATTAAAATATATATGAATAACAAAAACCCACACGAAGTCCACAATTTTGAATAGGATTATTGGATTGATATAGTTCATATTTAAAAAAAAATCATAAAACATATTTGATGCAATTTATTTCATATTTGTGTATTTTAACTCTGCATTCTATTACAAAACAATTAAAAAGAATGATACATTATCGAGTAATCAAAGCCATTTTATGTCAAAAAGGAATATCAAATTATAAAATTGAGAGAAAAAGTATTGTAAAGGTTACATACATCTTATATTATAATTTGTATTTCAGGTATCATTTCTATTCCGCCTCTACTTATTTCTATTGTCTTCTGTTTTTAATCACAACAGATACTATAGGTATGTTTACCTATGTACTTCAGCGATAACTGTATTGGTCAACACCGTCAATTACTATTGATGTAACATTGTTGAAAGTAAGAGTTACCGCGGTCAATGGAGAACCTCGAGAGCCATTTCCATTGACCTGAGGTTTATTTTTTGATAAAACTAGGAGAAGCTTTTCATATGATTCCATAATCTTTGAGTTTAATCTCCAAAAGAGAGAAACGTCTACTTGATTTGTAGTGGAAAACAAGCGTCTTGTACCAATTTTGTATGAGTATCAATGAGAACGGTATTTTCCTATGTATTTGATAAGGATAGTTAACAATCAAAAGCCCGTGTCTTGAGCTAACAGAGAAAGTGTCCTTTGAAGTAGCTGTGAAGTGTGTTACTATAATCTTACACTCTGATATTTATTTTCGTTTCAATTCTTTGCTCTGGAGTGAACAAATAACCCAGGTCTAATTATCGTTTTCGGTTGAATTTAAAGTTATCTAGCTGTTGGTGAATACGAGTATTCCTTGTTATACGATTGTTGTGAGAAGGAACCTGATTCTCATGTATTAACTATTTTACTTTTATCACTCATCGATTAGTTTATTTTCAGACACTTTGCAGAAAAGGGTTTGTTTTCAAATATCGATCGGAGTTGACTTCTGTCTCCGCCCAATGTTTGCTTTTCTTGAGCAAAGGTGGGGCTTCGCTGTTATTAGTCCACCAATGTATAAGCAATAACTCCGGGTATTTAAATAGATTGCTTCCATCTTTAGTATCTACCCTAGCCCCACCTCTCATCTATATAGTCAAAAGAAAATTGTAGTATTGAAATGGCTGTGACAGCCAAGACCATTATGCTCGCATGAGTTCTTAATTCGACGTGAAAAACTAGAAAGGGGCAATTTAACGGGTTGAAGTGGCCAGTTTACTGGTTAAGTGCGCACGGATTTATAAACTAAGCATAAAATCAATTTTACACCTAGATGGATCCACAACTGCAAGCGATGAATGGAGCAAAATCCAGCAGTTTTACTGTAAAGGATATATTGGATTTACCCAAAGGAAAGCCAACCTGCAGTCCAGTTGATACGAGCACAAGTACAGTCAGTGCCGCATCCCTCAATACGATTCCGTCCGTTCCCGATGTTCCGGATATCAATGGAGTTAACGCTTATTATGATGCGGATAACCCTTACACCAGGTGGCTCCATAACAATGAAAACATTCATTATACACGTAAGTAGATCACTAAAAATTAATGCCGTAGAAATATTAAGGAAATGTTTATATAGGTACCAATATATACATACCAAATATATACTACAATGTCGATGCCTTTATATGTTGCAAGCTAAGAGGTAAATCTCTGTCTCTCTGTCTGTCTATCTGTCTCTGTCTCTCTCTCTCTGTCTGTCTCTCTCTCTCTCTCTCTCTCTCTCTCTCTCTCTCTCTCTCTCTCTCTCTCTCTCTCTCTCTCTCTCTCTCTGATACACATCACTCTCTCTCATATTCCAGTCTCTCTCTCTCTCTGCCAAACCCCAACCCCAATCGACACCGGCTCCCCCTCTCACGCTTCTGCCACAGTGAACCCCTCACCCTCTCGGAAAGCGAAGCCCGATAACAATATACCTTGGTACAACAATCCCACCCCACAAAGCAGATCATCATCACACGCCCCAACCATCATCAAAAACAAGGCCAATTCGACCCTCCAAAGACACCCCCACAACTGGGTCAAGCAGGAATTGCGCGGTACGATCACAGCATGCTGCTCTCGCAATCTCCCTCACCTCCACCCATAACAATATCAACCAAAACTCTCCAAACCACCCGAAAAAAATCGGTAATCTACACATACAACTCTCTAAACGGAAGCAAAAAAAAGAACGCACAAACACAAACTCTTCCACAAGCAATAAAATTCTCCAACATCATTTCTCTGCACACAACTACGAAACCACTCACTTCCGTAACACCAAGGAAGCCCCGCCTCAAAACGGACGAAAAAAACCACGCCCCCAGAAACAGAAAAATACTTCCGCAGACTCCCCCTCACTAACATCAGCGACCACGCCCCGAAAATGCAAACACGAAAACTCCCACCCACTCTCTCTCTCTGATACACATTAGTAGATTATTGTCCTATAGTCATATTACATGTACCAAATTTTGATAGAAATTAATACAGTCGATGTCACTTATATATTTAACCCTGTTACATTGAAATCCCGCTTTATTTGAAATAATTTTAATTTCCAAGCCAAATTCCTTTATAAACATTAAAACCAAGTTATTTTGAAGTCCGTATTTATTTGAAAGAAAAAATATTCATTCCCCTCCGATTACAATATATCCGGATTCAACTGTATATCCATTGTGATTACATAACGGATATAGTAATGACTTACAAAGAAATAACAAATATGTCATTGTACACTTTATATCTGCATTTAGCAGATGTCGAATATTAAAAATCATAATTAACTTTATTAACTTATTAATTTTATATTTATTTTAAAAGTCCAAATATTTCATTAAATAAACTGAATATGTCGTTTAGAAACACTTTTGTCTAATTAATTTCAACATACATGTATTTGTTACTTTTTCTCCCACAAATTACAAAGCATTTTGCCTACCTAGCAGTCATTATGCATGTAGCAATGTTTGACCAATATTCACCAGATTTGTATGTTGTATCCGGGACATCCTGCAGATTTGTACTTTGGTATCTGAGATTTTTATATTCCTATAGTTGTACAATAGTACATTTGTCACTGGACAGCTTTAAGGTGCAATATCTAGGTACACGTGTATTATCATACTACCTGAAACAAAATATCAAACTGTTTTCCATTGCCCCCCCCCAAAAAAAAAAAATTTAAAAAGTGATATATTATTTTTCGTGGGATGATAAATTTGTAATACGGGGTATACATACTATATAAGCCTGTAGTGGATTTCTCCTATATAGTATATGTAAATATTAGAATCATTTAGTTTCTAGCTGAGTGTCTAAATACCCTTTACTTCTAAATGTCCTGATGTTATTTAGATCTCCATAACAAATTAAAGAGTAAACAGTAAATTTAGCACGTCATTGAATGGTACATGAATCTTTCTCTTGTCGTCACCTGTGATGAACTCTGGCGGCTAAGTTGTATATGTCATAAGCGACTTAAATATGGAAGCTATCTTGTTAATATCATAAGCGACTGAAATATCTATGATAATATGTTATCATGTCGAATTGAGAATGTTTGTCCTTCAAATTCCATGAATTGTAAATAATTTATACAAAATAAATGCAGTGATAACGGGATAATGCATATAGATTAAAAAAGAAAAAAGATAACAAATAAACATGAGTGATATTATAGTACGAGTGTTTCAGTGTATACAATGTCATGTTTGCGTGAAAGTGACAAGCTGACATGCTTGAACATTTCATTCCGATTTACGTTTTTATTTAAGTCAAATTGTTTGTTCAAAATATGCATTCATTTCTCTTGTTATATTAGGTAGGCTATATACCCAGAATGTCCAATTTCAGCGTCAACTTTTTAGTTTCAAATTGGTAAGGTTGTCAGTGCTGGTTTTTAGACAAAGACAAAAATGATGTCAATTTCAATAAAAAAAAGCGATGAGAATACGTTACTATTGAATATAAAACATCTCAGTTACCAAACTATAAATCTTTAGGATGTCCAGGACACAGATACAAATTCGGCAAAAATATTGACAAACACAGACCTCTGGAAACCAAAATCAAAGTCATATATATTAGCCATATCATATACATTAGCCAAGTCATATATATTAGCCATGTACATTTGTCAGTAATAGATCATGAATCTGTTCTGTATCGTGTCACTGTGTCTTCTGTACTCACTCCCCCCCTCTCTCTCTCTCTCTCTCTGCCTTTTTTATCCCGATCAATTGAAATAGCACTACAAACATCAAGTTCCAAGACAACATCAATACATACATACCTACATACATACATACATACATACATACATACATACACACACACACACACACACACATATATATATATATATATATATATATATTTAACGTATGAAGATTCGTTTGAATGAAAGCGCTAACGTTTTACTCTGCTTTGTCTTTTTTATTATATATATATATATATGTCAAAAAGACGTGAAATGAAGAACATATTGATATGATGCCTTTGCAGTACAGCTATGACTTTATTTAGACTACAGCAAGATGAAATTTTATTACATTGGAATTTTAAGAATAATTAAACATTTTCATCGAAATCACAAACACACACACCTTCAGATACATACAGAGCCTCAGATATATATATATATATATATATATATATATATATATATATATATATATATATATATATATATATATATATATATATATATATATATATATATATATATATATATTGAGAGAGAGAGAGAGAGAAGAGAGAGAGAGATGCAATGGGGAATATCGACTTTCTAATTTATGTAAACATGTCCTTTGCTATAAATTGTATCTATTTTCACGACTACATGATATTTTAACTGTACTCTTTATACAGAATGCATTGAGTTTATTTTTCCCATGTTTTATAATGATTATATATTTAGATCGGGTCTTTCAATGGTTTCTAGGTGGCTTGTTAGTCTAGCTGAAAATACGGGTGGGTGTGTCCATCAATTTTATAGCAATAGATCTGGGTATGTTGCCTTCAATATTCACCATATCTTCAAGAAATAAACTGGCCGTTTTTCATCAATAGATAAATGTATTTGTGTTTATTGGGCAAAATTTTTGAACTATTTTATCAAAATGTATAAGCTTTATCTCCGATACTCGATAGGTACAACGTTTCCTCGTGACCTCATATGATTCTATTCTCAAACTGTTGTCGTAATTTCCACATGTGTGGCCAAAACGTTAAATATTGAAACCACTCATAATAGAATGTCGTGTAGTTTTCATAACTGATTTCATCTTAAATAAAAGAGTATTTAAAATAATTCAACGACGTGTCAAGTGTGGTTATTTACTTATCAAAATAATCCATTTCAAGAATTACGCCCTCTGACAATCAAACGTCAAAGTGAAGATAACGTATATTGCCTAACTGTTCACCACTTGTCGTAATAACACTTCTAAACTGATAGCGATACGCGTGAAGTGATAATTACTAAACTAGTTCTAGCTGTACATATGAATCTTATGGATATAATAATAATAATAATAATAATAATAATAATAATAATAATACTTATTCTTATTCTTATTATTATCATTATTAATATTAAAATGATTATAATTATTATTATTATTATTATTATTATTATTATTATACTTTTTTATTTACAGAGTACTATATTAATTCTAATATTTTCACTTTTTGGTATAACCTTGGGTAAATAAAAAAAAATGTAAACAAGATGTATTTTTTTTAATTTCATATAATATATGACCTATTATTCAACTTTTGTTTTATCGATTGTTCAAAAAACTAACATCTTTAATTTATGACGCACTGGATAAATCGTCTCAGATACATTGGTAGAATTTTTATAAGCTATATAAAATAGGGGTGAAGCAATACATCATACTATTGATACCTCGTAATAGTGCACCTTCAAATGGTATTGAACTTTTACAATAGTAAACTTACATGCAATAGACAATCGCAATAGTGAAATAGATTTAAGCTGACTTAAATGCTTTATAATATGAAGAAATTATCAAGCAGTTGCATTTTGGTAAATATATATAATTTTATCATTGAAGATTACAAATGAATTGTTAGGTTTCTGTTACATTTAGCTGTACATATCTATTGTAACAATATACTCAACCAAAAACAATTTAAACCATTGAAAAAAGTCAGTATCAAAAGATTTTTTATTCAGTATCTTACTAAAAACCTATTGCAGTAGTAATAGTACTGGGATAGTGATTTCCTCAATAACAAAACTATCACACTTGTTAAATGGGGGTATTAGCAGTGTTTTTTTTTTAATTCCTCTTTTTTACTACTTTGATATCAAATAACATAAACAGAGATATACACAGGCTTAAATTCTTGTATATTTTGTGAAAATTGCTTGAGATACCCAGGTTCGGCACTTTTTCAATTGCAATTGATTAACTCAACTTAACTATTTGTATATGAATACCACACTGGATCTGACCTTATTTTCACAAAATATATAGCAATATAATTTTTCATGCCTGTGTACAGCTCTTATTTGTTATTGTACATCAAGTACAAGTAGTAAAACAAGAAAAAATTAAAATTAATTATTTGTAAACACAGTTAATGAGCCTTTAACATTGACATCACTTGTAAGCACTTATAAAAATCTATGCAGAAAAATGTCGAATTAAAAGAGTTTGGTTATGCATTTGGTTAAAATAAATGTAGGTATATCAAAAAACTACCCAAAGATGAGTTTATGCCAAAAATAGAATTTAGATTGTCATGGCGCCTCACAATCCGCGTAAGACAAACTTTAGATACCAACATATGAATATATAACTGAAGATAAGGATATGTAAGAAACCATTTACAGAGCAAAAACATATCTTAAGTGATTAATATGACCAAAGAAAGTAAGAGAGTTAATTTTGCCTACTTGCATCCCAAATTCTAGTTCTTGAGGAATTTGAAATTTTATTTGAACCTAACATTCTGTCTTCATTTCTCCAATTTCGACTCATCATCTTAAACGGTTGGAATTGTAGAAATGGAATATGCCGTCTTTTGTTTTGTGTGGTTTTAGTCTTTGCTGCAGGATTTTTGCTTCTTTCATAGCTTGGATGGCTCTCCGTAGTTTACCTGTTTAACAATTGTTGCTTCATATTTAACGCTTAAATCATTCAATTTTCGTACCACCAATTGTCATCCTTTAATTTTTATTATTAACTCCCACCTGAAAAAAGAAAAATATTATACATTGCAGACGCCAGACTCAATAGCCGTTTAGTAAACGTTATATAAACATAATACCAAAGTTATAATGCTCAGGACGATCGTCTCTGTCAGTTAGACTCAATCAGTTGAGCTCCAATTTAAAATGTTTGTGTATCATACAAGGCCAAATAATAAATCTAAAAGTATAGTCAAAATCCATCTAAGAGTTACCACTGTAAAATGTTGACTATCTAGATTTAGAAAAAAATGAATTTAATTGGTGACGGTTAGTTTTTATGCCGACAAGGGGGATTGTACAAAGAGAAAAACAAGAGGCAAGTCTTTGCCAGAAAACGGTTGAACTTTTCTGAAATATAAATACTATATTTAGAGTTCACGAAGACATGCAATGTCATTACATAGATAGAAAAAATAGACAGAATAAATAGATAGAATAAGTAGATAACTAAAGGTTTTATCCTTGATTTACCTTACTTATTTGGTTTCTCTCTCCCTAAACTTATGAAACATTAAGAGATACTATAAAATAAAATTTGATAAAAATAGTTTCAGACCTATTTCAGGAATTTTACAACATATATTTGAATTACGACAGTAACATTTACTGTATATTGATAGTCAGTCAAAACTTGAAGTTTTGAGCAATAAAGCAATAAATAAAATATTTTGAAGCCGAATGTCGACCTGTTCAGCTATAAAAAGTTACAACACTCAAGTTAAGCCGTGAAAAATTCCATAAATTTTGAAAAAGTCAAGATCTGATATAAGTATTTACAGAACAAAATACTTCTGGAAATTTTCAAAGTTGGAGAAATTGGACAATTAATCCTTAGAATTTATATTATATTTTTTGTGTGTTTAAAGTGATTTGAAATAGGATATGATTAACAAAAAATACTCTAGATAAGGACACAACAGAACTGACGATCGGATACAATATTTGTATTAATGGCGAATTTCATTTTCAATTATTGTTATGTTAAAATCCACAAATAGATATTAACACTACGCCTTGAACGTCTAGATTTGATTAAAATCTAGATCAGATATAACGTGAACTTAATCATCATATGTGAAATATTTCTATTGAACTTAATTATTTTTCATTCAGCGAGATGGTATCCGTTTAAATTTTATATCTAATCTGTTCCGGTCATAATTTTTTTATAGTCATTATTTTTTTATATTTTCGATTTTATACTCAGCAACACTTATCAGATCATTTCAAAGTGTATTCAATGTACCATGTGCCGACATATTTGAAATGAACACATTTCTTTCGCATTTTAATAATTCGAAGTCTGTAAACAAATAAAACAAAAACATCCACAAAAAAGACACAAACAAACAAATTCTAAGAGCAAAAATAAAAATTGCAATAAACCATTAAGAATTGACTCATTCGTAGTTTTACTTGTTGTAAAAATCCCATTGCCCGAGTAACGGTAGTTGATAAAATTGAAAACACGAATGGTTATTGAATTAAATGAAAAGGAAATACATGAAGTCATAGGCTTAAGGCTACACTATACAGTTAGCCACCAATAGTACCAGGTATTATAAACAGTGTCATTTTATTGTGGGTATCTCCAATCTCACTTTATCACATTTTTAATTAGTTTGTAATGAATTCGAAACCGATGAATGCTATGAAATTCTTTTTCTTTGTAGAATTGGCGCACCTGAATTCACCCGGCAATTCCAGTCATTCGAGTGACATTTCAACCACAGAAAGTCATTCCACTGTAAATAATACCGCAGTGGTCAAATCCGAGAGAAATAGCACAGACGATTGTGATCCGAACAGTGATAATTGCGATTCACAGAGCTCACAACAAACAGAAAGTCAAAAGAAACGCAAAAGAAGGGTTTTATTTTCAAAAGCTCAAACATATGAATTGGAAAGACGATTCAGACAGCAGAGATATTTATCCGCGCCTGAAAGAGAACATCTTGCGAGCATCATACGGCTAACGCCAACACAAGTTAAAATTTGGTTTCAAAATCACAGATACAAACTAAAAAGATCTCGACAAGAAAAGGGACTAGACCTTAATCCGTTACCATCTCCTCGACGCGTGGCCGTCCCGGTGCTTGTTAGGGATGGCAAACCTTGTCAATCGTCAATGAATGGGTCACTAGTCAAATCTCCAGAACCTCTGCAAATGCAACCGAATTTAGGTTCTCCAATGAACATGAACAATGGAATTCCACAAATGAGCAATATGGGTTCATTATCAGGCATGAACAATGCAATGTCCCCCATGAACACTTCAATGCCTTCGACAATGAACAGTATGAACATGAGTTGTTCTTATAATTCAATGGCGTCCATGAACTCAATGAATTTGAACATGAACATGAACAATATGAACGTATTACCAAGTTACAGCCATCCCCTTATGCAGCATCAAACGCGGTGGTGGTAACGCATGTACATTTCAAAGGAATTTTACCGATTTAAAAACAACTGTCTGCTATAGTGAACAAGTGCTTTAAAATCTTTTTTGTGCTCGATTAAGAGGGGAAAATCTCTTCAGCAACTTTCCAACAACAGTGAATGGTAACATTATCTGTATGGAAATTATTTTATCTTATTTATATTTTAGAATTTCATTACTGATACGTCCCTTTTTATCTGAATTTTAGTGCATTTAAAACAAATTCAAAAGCTTCACGTGGTTCATCGTTCATATTTAAAACGTTGAATATCTGAAATTGTTTATGCTATGAATTTTTATTGAGAATCTGGAATACATTACAATACATCGTTTATTGATTAAATCTATTTATTATCCTGTCTCTCTTGACAGAATAAAAGTTTAAATCTCAATTTTATGTGTTTTGTTACTTCGGTAAATTCCGTAAATACTTCGGCTATTGTCGCCAATGTTCCATTACGGTCAAAAAAAAAAAAGAAATAAGCACAGGATATGAAAAATATTTTGAAGGTTTGGGGTCGTTTCCGTGTGGATCCGATTTTAGAAGTTTTACATCAACCAATAAAATCTGTTTCTTTCTTGTATCGCTGCTTTTGGTTGGCTAAAAACTATGAGCAACTAATTCATAAATTTAACCCGGACACGTACGTTTAAAGTAATTAAGTGCATTTTTGAGAAATGAATACTTAAGAAATATTAACCAAGAGCCTGTTATTCCTGATGTTTTAGCAAGTTACTAAATCCGAACATGAGTAAACTACAGAAACCGGTGAATTCTAAAACTGGGTTCAGCCAGAACGATCATAAATTAAGTTCAAGTTCTTAAGTGAGATAAATTTTAAATCACATTTAAACTTATGTCTGATAAAGTAGAGATAATGTCATATGAATTTTGATGAAAGTAGATATGTTCAGTTTGCATAGGCACTCCGATATGTGTACATACACATTTTTCGCGGGAATGAATTTTATTTTGTTTCGGTTTTTTAGGGGGTAGACTTTATTTTGGAATTTTTCAAAGAATTTTCGGTTTAAAACTATGTGGAAGTTACATAATTGGTTTGTCTTGTTGGTTGTTTAAATTCACAATGATAAGATGCTGATAATGACTATTAAATTTTCTTCTATCTACGCCATACAATTTTGAATCAGATAAAACAAATTAAAAATAATGCAGTCTTATTAGGTCTTACTATTTAGCTTCAGTCTAATTCTTATATCTATTCTTTATATATCAATGTGTTGTTATTGATTTTTATTTATTTTACAACTTTGTTTACCCAATTCGACAATTGATTGTGATTTATTTATTGACTTTATTATATATTTATTTATTTATTTATTTATTTATTTATTTATTTATTTATCTATCTATCTATCTATCTATCTTTGCTATTCTAATAAATTCGGCTGTCACATTTTTTATCAAACCACTTTAAACACAATTTACCATCTTCGGATAGAAGAAAACATTGAAACATAATAAACTTAACGACGTTAACAACAAGAGTGAAACCGGTTGGTGAAATAAACAAATAATGAACTAGAACTAATGATAACAATATATTTTGTATACAATACGACTTATATGACACTTCTTATAAAAACACTTTGAATTATATCACACACACACACACACACACACACACACACACACATATATATATATATATATATATATATATATATATATATATATATATATATATATATATATATATATATGTATATATAATTTATCACTTAATTCTTTACACAATTATTTTAGCTTGACTGAGGTAAATCAATTTCATCGTTAACCTAATTTTCGTATAATTTGCGGTATTTTGCCCCACTATTTTGAGACATCAAAAATTATTTCAAACTGAAAGAAATGCTCTCTCTCTCTCTCTCTCTCTCTCTCTCTCTCTCTCTCTCTCTCTCTCTCTCTCTCTCTCTCTCTCTCTCTCTCTCTCTCTCTCTCTCTCTCTCTCTCTGTTTCTGGTTTCCAAAATTTGCAATTGGCTGGCGTACAAATCAAAATCACTTTCCCCCTCTAAACTGTGCTATGGACTGATCCATTGCAGTTATGGTCGTTTGACCTGTCAAACATGTTATAACAAGGGGCGTCGATATCTAAAATCCAATCCAATAGACCCCTGACCTTCTTCCCTATCCCGAGCGTATGGCGTGGCAACAGTCATCAAATTTCTAAAGCTTTCCATGCGTAATATGTTCCATACAACAAAGGTCCCAGAAGTGTTCCCATTCTTTGTATCCGTGGGCTGACGACTATAAACAAATTTGTTTGCTTATGATTAAAAATTTGCATAACAAACAAAAGTAAACTGATTAATTATTAGTTATAGGATGTAATGTAAATAATCAGTTTGTAATGAGGAAAGATAGCAGAATTTTTTAATAAATTATTTATAGAATTTTTAGAGAACCTGATCAATAATTCAAAAAAATATTTTAATGCGATTTTATTTTTGCAGCTAATTGCATATTTATAATGGACTAACAATCATATTAGGACTTAAACTAAATATAAGGTCACTAAAATGTTGAAAAGTGCATTGACAATTTTTGTCTGAAATCTTTTGGTGTCTTTTTCAAACAATAAATAAATCTAGAGGCCAAAACTTTGTTTACGAAACGGTAACTTAGGAATATAATGACAATTCTAGATGTACAGCCGCTCTGCAAAAATAAGAAAAAGGTTAAGGACCCCGGGTCTATCTGGTAGTCCCGGGATGAATATGAAAATTTTGGTCATATTGTAGAAATCGTTCTATCAAATTATTTTTGAAAAATATTAACACAAGAAACTAGTTACTAATACAATCATTGTGGTAATACTTTTTTTTTCTTCTTCTTCACTGACATCACTTCAATCATCATCGTCGTCGTCATCGTCGTCGCCATCATCGTCGTCGTCACCATCATCATACGCAACGCAGTTTCACAACATAGACCATGTGTATTCGAATACATGGAGAAAACATAGAGACTAACAAAAATGTCTAATTATATGCCTATTTGACATTTGTTTATGGTGATATTGAGTACATAATATATCTTTTTTAGGGGGGGTTGGTTTTTTTTTTTAAATACCACCGGACGTATACATAATATCTTGCAGTAAACTTTCCAAAGTAAAACAACTCTTGTTCATGACTGCTTACCTGTGGTCAGACCTCTCAAAACTTCCAGGTATTTATGGCTATAATTTACAAAATATTTATGAAGTCTCAAAACTAGAATTATGTACACCCCGTGGGTCCATATTTCTATTTTTGCCGACTCTTCTATAGACTATGGTGTGATATTTTATCTGTTTTATTAGCATTGCAATATGTACTGGCTCTTATCTAATCGTATTTTTAAACGGAACTATAACTGTGCATATGCGCAGATGCTAACTACCAGCACCGTAGACGCCAAACGGTGTTTGACAGTTCTCATTATCTATCGCAGCGTGTATAAATAAAAAGGTTTCCCGGAAGATTATTTTTAAACGACATCTAGTGGCAATTAAAATAAAATAGATTACATTAAGGATAGGGGAGATAAATATACCATAATATCATTGCATTGTCTTTGCTAAAAATTATAGGGAAAACAACATTTTAAGTTCTTTTATACAGTTCGCTTATTTACAAACATTATCATTGAAAAACTCCTTTGTACCAAGGTAAATTTAAGGTAGTACGTTGAGTTTTTCTCATATTATTAAAACGTTTTCGATTAATAATTAGCCCTTTTCAAGCATTTATTGTCAAGCTCCGAAAGTAGACACATTTCTCAAGGTCTCATTTCTCCCTGCAATGCAGAAAAGTAACACGTTTATGATTTATAAAATTAAGAGAAATAATAGGAATAAGTCAACCACAGAGTCCTGTCCTGTGAAGTGTTTGACTTTAACCCTTTAAGCATTAGCTGTGTTTGGTTCAAAATTTTGTTTTTCCTGTTTTACTACCTAGATTGATATACAATAACAAAAAAGAGATAAACACAGATATAAAAATTCTTAAATCCCTATATCGTGTATATATGTTGTGAAAGTTCCTTGAGAAACCCAGGTTTGACACTTTTTCACTAGAAATTGATTTAGTCAATCTTACTCTTTGTATATGAATACCACAATGAACCTGACCTGAATTTCACAAAATATACAGGAATATAAGATTGTTTATGCATATGTATAGCTCTTATTTGTTATTGTACATCAAGTGCAAGTAGATAAAGTAGACAAAATCCAGATAATTTATTTGGTTAACACAGCTAATGACCCTTTAAATGAGTTATTTCTATTCTAGGATGATTATAAACACGGGAATTAGAAAACAATAAGTTTGCACACCCACCCACACACAAACACACACAGAGATACTGACACACCTAAACACACACACACACACAGATACTGACACATCTACACACACACAGATACTCTCACACACACACACGCACCTACACACACAGATACACACACGTATACTGACACACACACCTACACACAGACTCTGACATACACAGCTACGCACACACACAGATACTGACACACACACACACACACACAGAGACAGATACTGACAAACACACACCTATACACACACACACAGATTCCGACACACACCTACACACACACACAAACAGACACACTGACACACACACACACACACATCTACGTACACACACAAATAGACACACTGACACACACACACACACACAGATACTGACACACACAGATACAGACACACTGACACACACAAACCTACACACACAAACCTACACACACAAATAGACACACTGACACACACACACACACCTACTCACACACACACACACACTTACCTACACACACACAGATACTGACACACACACAGATACTGACACACACACTGATACTGACACACACACCTACACACACAAACTGACACACACACATCTACGTACACACACACAAACCTACACACACAAATAGACACACACACACACACACTGTCTTAACAAAAAATCAAAAGACTAAGTGCCTTTGACAAGATTTTCTATATGGTCTACATACAGCGTGTATGTGGATGCATGTGTGCGTGTATTCATTTGTTCTCTGTATATTATATATTATCTTAATAACATGATACAATAACCCGCGGATTCTGTGGTATTATCAACGCAAATAAATTTGATATAAATTAATAACTTTGAAGTCTCACGTTAAACAAATACAAAAATGTTAATTTGTATGTTGATATTTTCTGGTCAAATTAACATCAGCTTGTTTTTATCAAATATTCATCATTTGATCGGTTATTACAACACGTATTTATGGGTTTAATCAACGTTTTTGCGACACTAAATCTGTGACAAATTTATATCACACTTTGTTTCCTTTTAAACTTTCGTCTAAAATTACATTTTCTGCAACATCATCGCATCATTACAAAACGATAATCTAACGTATTTATGCCGTAGAGAATTCCATCTTTGGTCTCTCTAATAGCGACTCAATTTAATCCGAGAGTAAGGGCTGCCTTGAATGACTTAATTAGATTGCACGATTAGCCATAAATACCTTTATGCATATGCTTATTATTGGCCAGCGAGTGTACTTAATATGGTGGATATCGGCAGTTAGGTAATGAAGCGATCGGCTAAGTACTTCATCGCTTGTTATGACTTTCGTTTTGTGATGGAGAAGTGAAGGCAAATTGAATTTTCTCAATTCTTGTCTGTTGGCTTTCTCGATCGATTTAACATTATCAAGCAATATCACTCAGAATACGACCTTCTAATATTCCTGTGACAGCAGGTATTAAAGGCGTATCATCCTCGCCGTAACTTGATGATTCAGTAATCTCAACACAGAAAATTACATCTTTCCGATTCTTAGTAGAAACGAACAAATGTTTAGAGCAAGATTTCTTTTTTAACGAGGACCTGTCGCGTTTTATGACGTAAAGCTGTCCTTTTGAGCGCGACTTGTGACAACGCTCCGGGACAGACAATTCCCAGGTGCAAAGATCGCGCTTTTATAATGACCAGGGTTAAACTAATTTACCATTGGATCGCTATTTGATTGCGAATCATCTATTACATAAAAAGAAAATTGAATTTCTCACAGATTAAGTGAGCCGTGTTATTATTGGGTACGGTGAAGAAAAACTGATAAACAACATACATTTTCGGATGGAGATTTAATTCAAAAATAGCGAAATTGAAAATCATTACTTCAACATCAAATTAAGTTTCAATTACAGATATATGTGGGGAATGACAAGATAAATAGGTCTCCATAACTATTATATAATTTTGAAAACTTATGACACGAATGATTGATGTGGGAGAGGGAAATTATGTAAAATAATGAATAATGAAACAAAAATGAATAAATTTATATCCATTTGATGTATTGTTATTTTTTATCAGTCAGTCATTCGTCTTGTTAATGGGGTAATTAAATTTAATGTAAATATAATATTTAAAAAGTTAACGTCAATATAACTTTCAAAGGAACTTGTGTAGTCTATAGATCTTCCTTCATCAATTCAGTATAAATACAGGTTTGCAATATGTTTTATATATGTTTTATATATATATATATATATATATATATATATATATATATATATATATATATATATATATATATATATATATATGAATAAAAACGAATATATTGTTTTCTATCCATATGTTATACAAACATCTTTATAGTCAACACAATCAACAAAATGCAACAGTTGAGTTTGAGTAGGTCTAGACTGGTATACGATGTATTTAGAGTTGATCAAGTCTGTATCTACGTTCTCACACATACATCTATATGACAGGCAACACCATGTACACTATCTATAATATCAGGAAGTTTACTGATTTTAGGTGCTTAGTTAGTTCCTAAATAAGATAAATAAAGCATTGTTTGTCTTCTATCTAATACCAGATGGTTTATCAAACACTTGGGTTTGGCCGCTGGCTAATACAACAGTTATGATTAATTTGCTAACCGGTTTCGTCTGTTTTTAGTATTCCTTAAAGTTTTACAATATTGAATACATGAACAACACGGGAAATCAGACGGTCCACCAGCATCAGTTAAGAATTGCAAACAATATCAAAGTTATAGTTTTACACAGCAAGATTCCAAAAAATTATTTCTAAATCAAAATTGATAAAAGTTATATTTGTACCATTAAACTCAGAATATACAAGAGATTCATGGTGTATGCTCATATTGTTTGGAATTTCTGTTAATAATCTTCATTAATTCTAACATTAAAGTATATTCTTTATCTCAGAAGTCCTTACTTATATGTATTGAGACACACATTACAGTTTGTTTATTTATTTCAATCCTTAGACCTTGCATGCAATGGTGTTAAAATGGACAATGGGGCATAATACAGTTTTACTATGACAAAAATGCAGAGATTAATATTTTGTACAAATAATTAACAACAATACCAAAGTAATATAATTTTGATTAAGATGTCAAAACAAATGTTCACGGCGATCAATAAGATATAGATATTTTCGAAAGAAAAGGTGGTATAAAACAAGGTCATATAATAAATCTAAATGTACTGCTAAACCTGTTCTAAAAGTACCCACTAAAAAGGATAATAGATTACATATTCTCAACATGAATTAATATATGAAGTTAATCCGAGAAATAATGGCGTGTTCATATTTAGAAAACATTAATTTTCACAATTTCATTTTGTTAGCATCCTTTATATCTCCCGAATAGTAATTCACTAAGATTTTGTAAACTTAGTAATTGTATGAATTTGAATGTAGGTCTAATTCTGTAGTATATTTATCGTTTTTATCGTTATATTTGTATATTTAGAGACAAATATTTAGTTAGCCTCCAAGTCGTGACAAAAGGTTATGAAAACCTGTAAAATAAGTGATGAAAAGGTTTTCTTTAGCATAAAAATGAAAAAAATTATAAATAGATTGTTAACTAAAACTCCTATATTATGACGTACAAGGATGATGATATTCTGGGATAATATACACAACCTTCATGACACACTTTACAAAATTAAACAACTGTGTATCAGTTCTAGTTTTAAAACTGTAATGTTATATTTCACCAAAAATTTCCTAGTAAGAGTTTTTACTTTCTAATAATTTTTAACTATTTAAAATCCAACATACCAAGATATTAAACCACCAATTATAGATTATTTTTAAACTAACGTGTTTTTAACTGTTTCTTTTGTTATATGTTACATATATATAAAATATATATTATATTTAGTTTTTCAAATCACCATTTTGCTAGGTCTAATACAACTGGGAGATGAATTTACATAAGAATTTTTTTCTTGTTTACAAATTCCCATTCACATCTTATAATATATAAAAGAAGACATGTTGTATTTCCTAAAACGAAATACAGTTTTAGCCAAGAGTTTCAAAACAGTATAAAATTTGAGGAACATTGGATAAACACGGACCTCTGGAAATTTAGAGATGAAACCATAATGCATTGGGGGAATAAACCAATAATTTAACAACCACTTGTTCGGCCCATATTTGCCATTATAAAGGGGTTTGGCGATAGGTTGAAGGAAACTTTAAACCTTAAAACCTGAAATAACAGGTATATTGGAATAGTGGACTTTCAAAAATAGTTGCGTAAAGCGAGGTGGCAAATGAAACAAGTGGCATTATAAAATGGTAATTATACCACTTGTGACAATAACTTTTATATACATTTACATATCCATTGAAATTGCGGTCTTGTGAAACTGAAGTTGAACTTTTCATTTGGTGTATGAATACATAGAACATTTCGTTCCAGTCTTCTTTTTGTTCAAGACACCGTCCGTTTTTTATCAGCTATCTATCAAACTCTAACTTCAATGTATGTTCCTTTCATTTTGGGACTGCAAGTTAAAGGAACGCCATTTAAACAGCATAAATTATCATTTGGTGCTCATGTCTGCTTTTAGGTATTTTAGAACTATTGCATGATTTTAAAGGTACTTTTTCACAGCTTTTTATACGATTCAATAAATTTTTTTTCAATCATTAAACGTATCTATTGAACATAAAATTGCATCGGTTAATAAATTGAATCCCAAATCAAGACGCATATTCGGTAATAAAATAGAGCTATTCTGTCTAAGGCGCTGTATTCGGACGTAAAGAATAGTAAGCCCCAGTAAATACAAATGTATTTACACATAGTGGCTAGTGGACCGTTTGAGTCCCGAGGGTATACATGAACCCAGTACCTGGTACTTCGGTTCCAGCTTATTATCTTATACCTGAGCAATATATCGTATGGATGGCATCATTTAAATTCGAAACTCCTCAAAATCTAAAATTAAGGTTTGGTTATGTGTTTTGCCTTGTATGATACCAATTTTTGTCTCGGAACTTTTTTCAATTCAAAATCAACTGATGACGTTTTATTGACAAAAACTGTCGTCTTGAGCATTAAGTTTGGCGAGTTTTGAAAAATAATAATGTATGTTGCTGTATAGGCATGAAATCTCAGATGAGATTGATTATCGTCGACATTCGACAACATTTTCCAGAGTTATGGGATCTTCAAGGATGCATTGTCTCTCCGGGTATTGTCTTGTGTTGCTTGCATTGAAAGCGACAGTACACGATATGTCTGTTTTCTAGACATCAATTATATAGCTAGATGGAGTGTCCGTACATTGACCGGACAACATTGAATTTTCAATTGTTGGAACACTGGTGCTTTAATGGCAGTAAAAACGTCATTTGTAACAGGATTTGGATGCATTGATAGCAGTGTGACTAAAAACTGCAATTACAGATAAAAAGTGGGAAGTGAAATCACTTATAGAAGTTATAGGCTGTCAGAAAACATGGATGGCACGAGAAAATGACAACAAGTTTTTGACTTGTAAAACTGGACAATGGTAATATATCCAAAGCCATGCAATATGATTACATGTTATATCAAAAAATGGAAATGAAAGTAATGACTAAATTGAGTGAAATAGTAAAATTCGCTTATATATATATATATATACATTGAGTTAAGCGAATTTCACACACACACACACACACACATATATATATATATATATATATATATATATATATATATACAGAGAGAGTGAGAGAGACAGAGACATAAGACAGACACAGACAGAGGCAGAAAGACAGACACAGACAGAGGCAGAAAGACAGACAGGGGTACAGATAGATAGATAGATAGATAAAGATTTTAAAAGAGAAAATCATTTCAATTCGACAAATTTGAACTTTCCCGTAGATCTTTATTTATGAACACGTGCACAGGATCATATTACATGCTTTTTGTAATGTATTTGATAGATAGGATGAAATTTTTAATATTACAAATCTTTCGAATTAATACACGCAATGAAAATCGAGTCTAATGGCTAAATAATTCCATCTTTCTCTCATGAAATATTTAAATTCTACATTTATATTATACTGTGAAATTCATTGGAAAAAGTAAATATATGTAAAACTGCCGTCTGACAATATAGGCTTGGGAAGCGAGCGTCTCGGCTTTGATAACACTCGAGACATCTTCCAAGCAAATCTTATCCTCAAATATTATGGTAGGTCACGAAAATCACTCGAGTTTAAACAGCGTTTAGCTGTATGCCTGCACTTATTGAATCAATGGATTTCAATTCTTTGTCATTGTTTAGCGTGTTCATAAATTAAGAGGTCGTTAATAGCATATGCTTCTGTAAATATTTGAGAACAAGCTATCGTATTTATGTCAAATTTTATTCAATGATCAAGCTTTTCCGAACGTCTGTTAGAAAATATATATTGCCATGACAACTTAAAGGCTTCGTTCCGGTTTATGATGGACATCTAAATATAACTTGTTAAATGTGTGTATCTCGAGTCAATGGCTATTACACAGGTCTGTGTTTACTTTAGTAATATTTTCCAGCGAGTATTTGGATCCTGTCTCTTTTGTATTGGATTTGTTGTATCAACTCTCTCTCTCTCTCTCTCTCTCTCTCTCTCTCTCTCTCTCTCTCTCTCTCTCTCTCTCTCTCTCTCTCTCTCTCTCTCTCTCTCTCTCTCTCTCTTAAAACTTCATTGTTTTCAAAATTAAAACAAATTCATTGACATTAAATTTCATTGAAATAATTGGAAAAATGAAATAAAAAAATGAAATAAATATTCAAATCTGGTAAAACTGGACAAACACGGATCTCTAAAAACTCAAAAAGTGGGATCAGGTACCATGGAAGAGTAAGCATCTCCCGTCCACTGGTCACATCCGCCGTGAGTCGACAGTCAATATAAATCTGGTAAAACTGGACAATTCCAGATCTCTGGAAATCAAGAGGTGGGATCAGGTATCATGGAGGAGTAAGCATCCTCTGTAAGCACATCCGCCGTGAGTATACAGTAAAATATGTATATATATGACAAAATGAAATCTTTGTTACAATATTTATAAAATCTTACGATGTCTGTAGCTCCTATTTGAGGATATCTACATCGTACTGTGTGGTTTTGTTATGGATGGATAGTATGACCAAACTTATTTTAAACATATTTATGAATTACCTATCTCGTGACACTTATACATAATAATTTATTTGTTGAGCTCAGGAAAACATGTCTGATCTGTTCAAAACCAAACATTTAACCATGTACAAAAATGTTACAGTGTATAGTCTCATGGAAATAATATTGCACTTCATATTAAATATTTCGGTTCTAAATTAAATTGTCATTATATTTGATATAAATAAATTTTTCTCAATTGTTAAAATTTCAGTTTGTTTTGTTTAACGCAACAATCATCAATTTTTCAGTCAAACGATGGCATCTTTTTTCTTTATCTTTAAGTGCTGAACAACCCCCCCCCCCCAAAAAAAAAAAACAATATACCTATGTAAAGATCACGAACCCAGTTAACCCAAATAATCTGGTCGTTGTATTTCACTTACTTCGGTTTCTACATTTGCCGTAAAAAGGCGCTGTAATTATTTGAGTAAAATTCCTCCGCAAGTAAACAGGAGACTTTTGAACCTGCATCGGCACAGGTTAAAACGGAATCTTTTAACCACACGCTCGAAATCAAAAAAAAAAAAAAAAGAGACAATACACGTATTTGCTTTCGGGGGACATGTTCTAAAACAGAATTTCAATCCGATATGCAGACCTTTAAGGTCATTGCCTTTGGGTATTCTTTCCCAGTAATATTTGAATCATTTGGTTGTGTGTTGCATCATATACAAAGTTTTCATAATAATTTACTGATAAACATTAGAATGAGTTCCATAGAATTGCCATCGACAAATCATCAGGAAGCCGTGATGTCGTCAGCTTCTAAACGTCTATACCCAGCAATCGCTATGAAAGCTTTATTTTGCAAATACTCTAATAAGAGTGTTGTACAAATACTTGTACTTGCAGTCGAGTACCAATGTAATCTCCAAATCGTCCGATGTCGTCTGAGGTGGTTGGCTAAACGATATGGTTTTAGAACCTCTTCATAAGACCGAATCAGAATTAGTTGACATGCGAGCATATTAAAAGACAATAATATTCGAATGATATGATAAGATTAAGCAGATGTAAAATATGACAAGGCAATATGAACCAGCAGGGAATTATCACAGTATATGGTATCAATTGACATACTCGTGAGGTATCCAAGGTAATCATACACCAGGTGGAATGCTGCAGTACCCGAATTATCACAACCACAAGAGGATGAGTACGGAAGATTCCCAGATTGGCGAAATTCTATCTGTGTCCATCGAAACCAATTATAGTAAGTCGTCTAATTCTTAGTGTTCGATGATTTAGAAATGAAAAAAATGTAAAATTTACTCTGAAACTGGAATTATAGTTTTATTCATTGCATAATTTTACAGCACATAAGATTCATACTGTTAATTGAATTAAATACTTTCAGAAATGTGAAAATTAAGTTGGTGAGAATTTAAAGTGTTATTATATGTTTTCTTATCCCTATAATATAAAAATATCAGATACCAAAGTATAAATCAATAGAATGTTCAGGACATAGATACAAATCCGGTAAAAATGAACAAACACGGACCTCTGGAAACCAAGAGGTGGAATCAGATGCCATGGAGGATTAAGCATCCCCTGTAGATATGTTATATGACATTGGGTTAAGAAAAGCAGTGATATGTTTAAAAGTATAAAAATGATATTTAAACAGAATGATTGTGGCGATGCAGTTGACCAGAATTAGTAATGAATTGGGACACTGGCATTGCATACCAAAAGCTTATTGGATGAAACGACAAATAATTCCAAGAAAAGAAAATTACAAATTTGGTTTTCCTGAAACATGTCGGTCGATAGGGAACAGATCTGATGGTAAATCACGCCAAATCACAATAGTTTTGTTTTATCTTTCGGACACCCCGGAAGAAACAGAAGAGTCCAAAACAAATGCCTAAGACGGTCGTTTGTGTGAATAAGACTTTATCTGTTGAGCTCATCAGAAATGACGAATTCGAATGAGTCGGTATCTGAATTTGTATTAATTATTTTCAATAATGCAAGAGCGGTGATATAAACACCATTTATTATTAATCAGTATACGTGTTAATTTTTATATCTTGCTGTTTATTACTCTGTTGACAAGATCTCCAGATCTCGTAAAAAAAATTTGAATGAAGATTTAGAAATAACGTATCGTGTCGATAAAGGTTGTGAGAAATACATATAATAATAACAACATAATTATCCCGCCATTTATAAACTCCAATAATTACTGGAACATCGGAGTACCATTATAACTAACAGCTGACGGCAATAAAATATCTTCAATGACGTTTTGTCCGACTCCATTGTATTTCAAATTGCAAGTGATTTTGATAAAAGACGCCATATTAGAGTATCCCAATTTTTGTATTTATGTCGTTATCATAATTTTCTGACTTTGTCTGAGTTTGTCTGACTTTGTCTGACTTCATTTCTCATAGATCGGACGACATATATGCTATGATGATTCATCGCATTGTTACTTTAATTGTTGTTTAATGATTTTACCACCCTCTGTTTCATATTGATGTAGTGTTTAACAATTTGAAAAACCAGGGTCTAAAATAAAAAAAATACGGATACTTCAAATCAATAAATTCATGTTTAAAATTTAATATTTTAACAAACAAAAACAAAATATCATATTAGAAATATTATTAACAATGCCAAAGTTTACAAAAGAGCTCAAAACAAATGCTTAAGACGATCATTTCTATCAATAAGACTTCTGAGCCCGAAGTCACCAAATTTACTCAATACTCAAGCTCAAATTTGACTATTTAATCGTTTGTAAAATGTTTGAGCTTGAATGATTAGGAAGCATATTATTATTTTTCATCATTCATTTATAAATTTTTGCATCACACTTATGATTTTCCTGTAAAAATTGAATAAATACGTTGAGTACGGTATTCAAAATTTGAGTACGTACTCAAGGAAGTTTTTAATATTTCTGAAATTTTCTGCAAATGATAAAAAAGTTTGATCATTATTTACAATTGTATGCCGTCAATATACAAACATGTCCAGTTACAGAATAATTTTTGCATATTTTTACTCTAAAATCATGAAAAGTTAGTTGAGCTTGAGTACTGAGTAAATTTGGTGACTTCGGGCCCTGATGAGCTCTAGTTTAATATATAATTATGAATGTATGATTAAACAACCGCCTTTAATTCAATTTAAAAAGTAAATTGATATTTCTCTGGGAACGATTGTAAAGATATAACAATCGTTCATGATAATGTTAATACCTTATAAAGAATGTGTTATTTTTGTTTGTTTTGATGGTATTTATGCCACATGAGAAAAATCATTTATACAGTGGCGGTCATTTTTTTATTAATAAGGAGAAAATCTGATTTCAATAATTCCGTAAAAAACCAACCAGCCTTCTGCAATTGGTTTGTTTGTTTGTTTGTTTAAACGATGTTTTATGCCACACTCAACTATTTTTCAGTTCTATGGTGGCGACGAGCTTTGGTGGTGGAGGATAAAGCCTGAATATAATGTACCGGGACCACTAGCCTTATACGATCATTTCATATTATTTACGAAAAATGGTCGTTGATGAACAGTGACCTGACAAACCTCAAATATTCGAAAGAAAAAAAATAGTTACACAGAACAAATGAATGGATAAACATATTGAGAGGCATTTACATTGTCATATAGCTTTGAGTTTTTATCAATAAAATGTCTCATACCGAGTCAAGTTGATTGATATTTTATAGCTCTGCGTGTTTTCTACTTAAAGAATAACCATCAAACTCCTTGATGTATTATTACGCATTGGCGTTACTATATTGCCATCACTGACCGTGTTTCACCGTGGATACACACTGACCTCGTCGTCCTAATATTATTAATTCTTTCTCCTCTTATCATAAAATTGTTCTGCAGATTTACAATCCTTCATATATCGGGTCTTTTGTCAATAACTCCATCCGGTTGGAACAGTTTTATAAGCCATATACTAGATTATAAATTTGATGCAAGAATGTACGTACAGATTACATGTTTAAATCGTTGATAAGTCATCTGTAATAAATTGTTGACAGATGAAATTTTGACTGAACAAAGCTCTCTTGATCCCATTTAGATTTATAAATATTACTTCAGATGTTACACTTTTATTTAGCAGAGTGGTATGATAAAACAGGGGGTTTCCGTAAACAAGAGTTTACATCCCTGTCGACCTCGTAAATAGACTGCATGCATGATAATTATGATTGCTAAATACTAAATTTCAAAGAATTAAGTTTTCGGTTTTAATTTTATCTAGGAATCGATATTGCAAACATAAGACACATTCACATCTATTTATAAAAATTATTCACATATTTTGATCATCTACAAATGGACATGAGTGTGAATAAAACAGTCCTGCAATATATTGTTCCTTACAGAAGACATGTCCAGAAATTTGAAGATACTAAATTGATTTATTTGCAATATAGATATGGACTAGGCATCATACAATTTCATTAAAGTCTATGATTTCAATTTTAAATTGTTTATAACTTTTACATTCTTTAAACTTTTAAAATGAAGCATAGAATACTGAAGGGGTATACTGAGTAAGAGAATGAGAAATTGATTAAAATAATTTATTTTCGTCAAACGATTGATTTCAACATCATCATAACTTCCACGAAACTTGTGTCATAATCGTAGTGACAGAAAGAGAGAGAATTAATGTTGAACCTTAAAGATCTCTTATTGAGATTCTAAATTAAATATTGGAGTTAAACCACACACACACACACACACACACACACACACACACACACACACACACACACACTCACACACACACAGAGGAACATTGAGAGTCGGTATCAGGTGCCATGAGAGGTATCTCCCGCCGACCGGTCACAACTTTTTAATTACTTTATGTGTATCTGTATGTGTATATATGTATTCTTAACTGCAGATATTAGGTAATTTAAAACAAACATGTCGTAATATACATAACTGCTTTCTTACAGATGACTTACAGATATCATTAATATATATATATATATATATATATATATATATATATATATATATATATATATATATATATATATATATATATATATATATATATATATATATCGGTCGATAAATGTACTTTCAATTGTGAGATTTAATCAACTTTTATTTGTCATTTTACTTATATACATGGTTACATTATTTTTAGGTCATTTAACCTGAAACGTCATTCAGAGATTTGTTTACGTAAAGTAGGTGTCCTCCTTCTATTCCAACATAAAAAAATCAGAATGATCTCATATTTCAACATTCTCTGTACAATATATATTCTAGGAATATATATATATATATATTGGTATTTGGTAGGTATGTTGTATTGGCAATTTTAAACGAAATTCCTATACAGGTACTACATAGGTGAATTTGGATATTTTTAAAAAAATTTCCTTTGACAGTTTCATTGGTTGTTGTTTTTTTCATGTCCACGATTCACGATGCATTGTTATTTTGCATCATGACAAATATTTTACAAGCATTTATATATTGTAGCTTGCACGATAAAGTTATCAAACGCTTTTTGTGTTTGTTTGAAGTTTTACTGGGCTTGCATATAAATTTTATATACGATAATATTGTTACATTTTTACTTGTGTTAGTCCGAACTAGACACTCGTACTGCATGTTTTGTACATCCGGGCCCGAAGTCACCAAATTTACTCAATATTCAAGCTCAACTTTTATTTCATTATTTTGACTATAAACTTGTTTATAAAACGTTTGGAATTTAGTGATTAGGAAACATTATTATTTTTAATCATTTACAAATAAATTTTTGCGTCACACTACTCAAGATCTGAGTACATACTCAAACATTTTTTTAATATTTCTGAAGCTTTCTTCAAATGGGCAATAATTTTTATCATTACTTACAATTGTATGCCATCAATATACAAACATGTCCAATTACAGAATAAAGTTTGCATGTTTTTACCTTAAAATTGCTAAAAATTAGTTGAGCTTGAGTACTAAGTAAATTTGGTGACTTCGGGCCCTGGTATCAATATGCTTAATTATTGCTAAAGATGTATAAAATAAAACATTTCTTCAATAGAAATTTTCAAATATGATGCATGAAATGTTAAAGCTAGAAGTTTTCACAATATCTTTATAACTTTTACTCAATTTCTTACAAGAATTTCCGCCTTTCCATAACTCGACTCGGACCCATACTATTCGGGTTAGCTATTCCAACATACAGATTTACCTTTAACTCTCCGACTTTAATTTCAATACGTCGATATAAAATATAATAGAAGATATCAATCAAAACTGTATAGATCAAAGGGATTCGTTTTTTTTTTTCGGACAAAATGTAAAATAAACATTTAACACCTTCCTGAAAATACAGAGGTGGTGATCTTACCTTGATGACCAAATATCAAATATTTTGCCTACTTACTTTGCACCCTTTCACCCCTGAATATCTGAGTGGTATGCTATTTCTATTGTTTAAGCTTATTATGGTCTGTAAGGTTGAAAGGGTTTATATGTCAACAGAAATGCTCTTCGAGTCCAACATTCCCGGAAAAGGGACACCATATACATGTTGCTTTAGTATTTATGTAAAGGCAGGAAACAGAAAAGTATAATTAAACAATAAATGAATGAAAATTCTTTAAAGGGGCATTCGATGCGTTTTGATATACAATAATAAAAAAGAGCTATACACAGGCATACAAATTCTTAAATTCCTAATACATTTTAAGAAAATTGTTTCAGAAACCGTGTTTGGTACTTTTTCACTTGCTGCTAATTATATCAACCTCACTATATGCATACAACACTTGACCCAACCTTATTTTCATGAAATATATAGGAAAATCTCATTTTTTATGCCTGTTTAGAGCTCTTATAACTACTTGTACATCAAGCACAAATAGTTAAAGTAGAAAATTTTGAAATAATTTTTGTGATAAACACAGCTAATGCGCCTTTACATTTGCATATAAAGAGATAAAAAATAGAACTCCGGTGAAGGCATAATGAATGACAATATTTTAAATTTTCAGATGAAGACATGGAGATAGAATTAAAGTTAATCTATCAATAAAGTACATATTTTGTAGGAATTTTTCAGTAAATAAAGATAATTTGCAAAAAATATAATAAATAAATAAATGATATAAAAAATAGCTGCAGCGAGTGTACAACATTGGGATAATAGTACAACAAAATGTTCATCTAGTTAGAAGATACCACATACTAGAACAAACTGGTATCAATATTAATGTCAATTATGAAACATAAAAATCACAGAGAAGGTCCAACAGACCATATTCGGTAATCATTTTCCATGGACGTCCGGAATATCCAGATATTTCCTGTTGAAACGATAATCAGGGTTTGGTGGGGATTATGATACTCTGAATTGTTAAGACAAAGTCAATATTAAACCATAAGGACCAAACAAAAGGTTGAGACCCAATATGACCGTACGAGAACATACTACTGGACCAAAATCTAAACGTCAAAGTCATGTGACACTCTTATTAAAAATCAACAGAAGCTGCACAAAAAGTTTCGTACTCTTTATGCATAAAGTAACTAGAAATCATTTGAATTGAAAAATATTTAGTTTCGTACTATTAATAAATAAAAGTTGTATTGAGCATTTAATTGATAAAATACAAAGTAACTAGAAACCATATAGTGTAAAAATTGAAATATACTATATATGTCACTTAAAAATGACGGATAGCTTTGTACTTCTATGTCATTAGGATAATTACGGATAATCCAATTAGGAAAGTCAAATACCACTATCATACAAAAATCTTATTATTTACAATACCGGTCTATAACATTTCCACGACTGACTGAAGGAACAGATCTCTTGTCGTTTTGTGTTTCTCTGGAGGAACGTACATCAGAATATATGTATATTTCAAAACAACCGTGAAATTGACATTACAATTAAACGAATGAAAATGCTCCAATGGATCTGTGTCTGTTTTACACAATGGGTTGACAAAATAAGTGTTATCTTCCGTAATTAAAAGAATGATCTGATAGCAAGATTAAAACATTTTTTCATTAAATAAATCATTGCTTTTTGTATGACGATTTTAATTACTTTCTAAATCAGGTGAATCAGGAAACAGATATTGAAAATCGTTTGTACGTAGTATTAAGCATACTAAACATCTGATTGGTTGTTTGCAAAGTCGAGGAAAATTGACATTGACGTATTTATTCAGTTTGATACGTAACCTGTTTCATGTGATGTAAATAAAAGACATTTTTGTAGCCTAATAATATTGATGACTTTAGTACAGAGATACAATAATTTGAAAGTCAACCGTTTTTCGAATGAAACTTCAAACTGAGGCTCCAGTTATTTCGAACGCAACATAACCTCTGACGTTGGTTTCATGTTTATATTCACATCCACTTGGTCGTTATTGTTTGATGGTGGACTGTTTTTAGTTCCTGGAGGTAAAAACCCTATATATATGTTTTATGGTAAGTGTTCTTTCGTTCAGGTAGTACTCTTAATTACAATTAGATTTAGGCCTAGTTTTTTACCTTGGCTCCGGTCCAACGGATGAAGTCTTAATGGCAGAAACAAAAGTTTGAAGCAAATTTTTCAGCTTCACTTTCCATCGTATACCCTGATATTACGGATATTATTATGTGGAACATGTCCTGGTTATTCCATTCCGTTTAGTTTTTTCGGAATAGTTTGTACTCAGATCATGAGACGGAAACAAAATGTTAGCTAAATCACACCCAGTTTCGTTATACAGTAAAACCTATATATAATGTTCCTCGTTTCATTTGCCACTTCGTTTTACGTCAGAAATGTTGAAATTCAACTTTCCCACTTTCCCCTATAATTTCATTTAAGGTCCTCTCAACCTATTGGTAAACCCCTTTAAAATGCCAAATTTGGCCTGAACAAATAGTGGCAGTATTACTGGACTGTACTGTATTTACATTGACCACATTCTTGTACCCAGTTATCTTTCTTGTAAAGATTATATTGCCATCCCTTTCCTCTACACGGCTTTTCGAATCTGGCCTCTACACCGCCATATTCCTGTCATATATATGATATGATATACTGCTCAACCGGAAGTGATGCAGCCTACATTTATCTTTGAAGCTGCAATCTGCTATGATGAACCGTGATGGAAACGGTACAACAGCCAAAAAGTATATTCTTCTACTCATTGTTGTTAAGTGTTCCGTGATGTGAGACGAAAAAAATAACAGAAGAAAGTTATTTAATTGTGTGTGTTTTAATGTTGTTTTCGCAAAACTCAACAATCTTTCAGTTATATGCTGGTGGCCTAATTTGATAGTGGTAGCAAAATTCAAATTAAATTGTTACCGAGAAATTGACAGACTTTATAACAAAAACAGCTTAAATTACAGTGGTTCGAACCTAGGACGAAAGGTTATCAACCGGTCACAGAGTACCCTGTTTTCAGTTAAGTGCATGTGAATTGTAAATTAATACTGTACTTAAAGGGCATTAGCTGTTTATTTCAAAATTTTGTTTTCCCATTTTTACTACATAGATTGATATACAGTAATAAAAACGAGATAAACACAGGCATAAACATTCTTAAATTCCTTTATGTTTTGTGAAAATTGCTTGAGAATCCTGGGTTTGGTACTTTTTTCAATTGCAAGTTATTAACCCAACCTTAATTTTTGTATATGAATACCACATTGAACCTGGCCTCATTTTCACAAAATATATAGGAATATAATATATTTTATGTCCGTGTATAGCTTTTATTTGTTATTGTACATCAAGTACATTATTTAAAAGTAGAAAAAAATCGAAATATTTATGATAAACACAGATAATGCCCATTTAATCATTAAAACATAGAAATAAAATATATATTCATCAATTTGTCATCTCTAAATATGACAGCAAACCGAAAATTCTCTATAAAATGTAAACCAAGTTCTTATTACTTATAAAATTTGAATTTGAAAAAAATAATCTTTTCAGCATTAAAATTTCAAACAAATACAATTTGTTAAAAAGTTCAAGGTAAACATGGAATTATAATGTATATCCGATCAGTAATAAAATATATTTTAATACTATGATAATCTTTTGAATACAACTCGTGTAGACATTCATAAACAGGGATATCTTTTTACAAAAACTTTGTACTCGTGCTAAAAACATGCGCAAAGGTTTAGCAATTTTGTCATTGAAAAAGGATGTTACTAAGTAACGTGCATGCATGTTCCCACTCACTTACCTTGTGATGTATTAAACATGAGACCACGAACATTTAAAATCACAGGACAACTCGTCGAATATATGATCTGTTTGTGTATGGGCGTATTTTTTCTTTTTTATGGGTTTATTAATACTAAATAGATTGATTTCTGAGACTGACGGAAAACGATGGTCATGGGAATTTTAGATTAACGATAGTAAACAAAAGTTCGGGAAAAATAGTTTCACCTGCATGCTGAATGAAATATAAGTACAGTTTTGATCATACTTTGGTATTTATTTTTACACATATCATGAATATGATTTACACTGGAACCTCGCTATTAAGACCAACTAACTAACTGACTAAAGTGAGGTGGTTCAATCAGTGAGTATTTGTTCTTATTAAACATATCTGAAGTAATTTACAAGAGAATTTGCGGTCTTAAATGCTAGGTGGCCTTTCGGCAAGGATCCACTGTATATATATATATATATATATATATATATATATATATATATATATATATATATATATATATATATATATATATATATATATATATATATATTGAAAGATTTGTTCTGAACTTTCTAAAAAATATTTATTTTTAAATTTTGATATATTTTTTCATGCATGATACGTACGCCATGAGAAAATAATCATTGGAAATCAATTAATTATAACCGCACTAATTATGTTCCGTTTTCTTTTCTTTTTTTTTTTAAATTTCTTTCTTTGTGGTGAGACCCTTTTATATCAAATTTGTCGTATTCTTATGGATCTAGGGATCGTTTTACGAAAGATCCTAAATCCTAACTTTTTGTCCTAACTATCATGGCAACGCATCGCTGATTGATCAGTCCTATGACAATTAGGACTAAGATTTAGGATTTAGGACTTAAGATTCTTTTCTAAAACGAGCCCCTGTAATTTTGATTATCCATCAGTACTTCAAAAGTTGACATTAATTATAGAACATCTGACAAAATTACAATCATTCTTTATCCACTCAAATTCCATAGAGTTTTGTACATTAGTACGTGTACACATAGCAAATAAACAAATAAATAAACGTGTACACATATCATGCCGCATAGAATGTGAACACAGACAGACGTTTTACATACACAATCAAACTTGCTTTAAAGTCAACTTCTGTATAAAGGACACCTACTTATGAAAATCATTCAAATATAACCTTTGTTAACTTTTCTGTAATGAATAAACTTCTTAATGAGGATCACCTTCCTATAACGGCTATTTTTGCTTGTTCTCCTAAAAGGACCTTACAAACAAATTTTACTGTATATCAAGTTATCTTTAAAATATATGCATACATACAAGCCGGTCCATTGCAATGCTTTGTTTCAACGATTTTCATGATATTTCATTTACTAACTTATCTATTTTTTTACCATACAATATCACTCATTAAAAATTCAATACTACATCGCCATTTTAGACACATTGGATTAACAAAAGAGTTATACCATCTAAAGCTTTTTGTGAGTCTCTCATATAGACAACATCTACATGTATAATTACCCATTCTGAAATCGCTGAATAATAGGTCACAGTCGACTCCTCTGATTTGCGTAACTCAATACTGACATTATCCTATAAGAAATCAAAACACAATATCATTTCCTTTCTCTTATATTTAAAATATTCCTTTTAATTGTATAAGTTTAAACATTTAAGTATTTCTCTTATAGTTAAACTATTCCTATTAATTGCACAAGTTTAAACAAGAATTCCTCTTGATTGAGTAAAATATTCCCGAGATTGAGGACAAATGTTTCATTTACAGAAAAAAGTGGTTCGTGGTAATACTAGATTTATAGATATCAGAACATATCAAACTGATATTTGTATTTGCAAATTTGACCTCTATGACATCTATTTATATTCTACATTTTTTAAACTTTATTATAGTACATGTGTCAAATATACAGTAGAAAAAATTAGCTTATATCATTGTTCACTTTTATACACGGTTGTGTTTCATATTTTTATTATTCTGACATGCAAGTCAAGAGAAATCCACCGTATTTAATTATATACATGTTTGTTCACCTCTTCATATAATGACAACAAATATCAGCTAACAGTTTGTCCATACACACGATATTCTATCAAACGGAACCTTTATATATATATATATATATATATATATATATATATATATATATATATATATATATATATATATATATATATATATATATATATATATATATATATATATATATATATAGTAACTCATCGATGAATCGAAGTTCACGGCACCACCTAGAAAAGTTAGAAACATTGATACTTCGACTATTGGATGATAATCGAGAATCATCCGTTTTTAGTTTCAGAGGTTCTGTTAGGTGTATATGACTGCTTCGAAACCATTTAAGACATATACGGTCATTAAAATTAATAATTAGGGCCTAAAATTAACTTAAATTTCGTAAAATTACAACATTGAGTATTTATGAGAAGAATGATCATAGGGTGATATTGTTTACATGTAAATTTTAATTACAAATTATTTATTGAAATTTTCGTTCTTTTTATACAAATGTGTCCAAAACTAATATAAGTAGCATATACATCAGCAGAATGATAAAGTAACAGTTTTGCAAGTACAGGTCAAATCAAATGCCTAAGACGATCTTTTTGTTAATAAGACTTCATCATTGGATCTCAAATATACTACAAACATTTAACAATTTGTTACAAAAAACCATCTTTGTCAGTGTTAATTTTTTTATTTGTGAATAGGGACATACGACTGTTTTGTTTTCTTCCATCTTCAGGTCAGTAAAACATAACATATAACATCTTTTATAGTACACGGGTCTTAATTGTGGTAATTGAAGGAAGATAAATATGTATGTAATTTCACAATTGTCCCATAAAAATTCTCACTCTGTTTCTGTTAAACCACTAATTTATCCTATCTCCCATTAAATGACGTGCTTCTTCATAGTACATCAGGCAGATGTTTTATTTGATCTAAGCAGTAAAACCAGATGATTTTTTCTTTGTTTACATTCAAGATTAGTTTTTTATTCAAATTTAATCCTTGTATAATATGTCCTTAAACACACGCTTATACCCAACATTCGGAGCAATGACTCCACTCCTTTAACGGTGACATTTAGTACCCAAGTAAACTTTTAACAAGAGATTCTCAAAAGAACACTACAGTCTGGGCGTCATTCTAGAGACGGTAGCACTTTGGACCGTAATTTTTCGCCGCTTTGTTCAAATGGCAAATTTTCAGCTGTACGGCATTTTCTGTCATTAATTTTTTTCTAAGAATATTCCTATGTAAAATAAATTAAATAAATTAACACGTCAAAAGAAAGCATTTATAACTTCAGATAACGGTTGAAATGTTTCACTGTTCATAATTAAGGCATTGAAACTCGTGCAGTTGGGAAATTAATTGATCGTCATTTTAGGGTGGATGAAATATAACCATGAATACTAAAGAAGTGGATTTTCTGTTTTTGCAATTAAGATAGATAGATAGATAGATAGATAGATAGATAGATAGATAGATAGATAGATAGATAGATAGATAGATAGGTAGGTAGGTAGGTAGGTAGGTAGATAGATAGACAGATAGATAGATAGATAGGTATGTAGGTAGAGAAATGTTCATACACAGAGTTACAGTTGGACCTCGTATTAAGACCATCTCGCTTGAGGGTCCAACTTATATCAATTTTAAGACCGCAGTATGTCTCTTAAACATTTCCAAATAACATTGATATTAAACAAGAATAGATTCTCACTTAAGAGATCATGTCTCATAACAGCTCATTTTTAGGCAGTCAGTAAGGTAATATTGATAGCGAGGTTACACTGTATATCTCATTCATAATAAAAAAATTTATGATACGAGTTCCATATTTTTCATTTACATCACACTCAAACATAGATTATCACTTAAGATAAGATTTTAATGTAATATTTTATATCCATCACGAAATGTAAAAAAGGGGTTTCTAAAGTATTGAAATAAAGACATAGACATTCTTATGTCGACGTGGGTTTTTTCTCGAAAAGTTATTGTCATTTTATATGTTTGCATTAAAATTCAATTAGTCTTAACACTCATGAACACATATATGCAAACACACATACAAACACAACTACCTACACATTCACATAGCAAACACACACGAACATTAGAATACATATGCACACTAAAATAAACTTTCTCTCACGTGAGTCGACTCAGGAACTTAATTAAGTTTCAACAAATAGAAAAGCGTAAAAGTTACCTGTTCCATAGCGGTTGTTGAGTCGTCTATACCAATTGTGACGAGGATTTATTCCTCATTTATTTCATTTGAATTTGAATGTGGACTGGTCAACAGGGATGCTTACTCCCCCATGGCACCTGGTCCTACCTAATGTTAAATTAAATGTTAAAATCCAACGTCAACTGACATAATACATTGAATATTGAAATATAGTTGTTTCTGATTTGATTTACCGGAAAAACATATATTAAACTTCATTAAAACATTGAGTGGAGTCAGATTTTATTATTTCCTCAAAATTTGAGTTTGTAGTTTTCTCCAAATTACAAACCTACTCCTATTGTCTAATGGAAGAACATTGACTCGCAAGCGGAATGTCTTGGGTTCAATTCCCGGTACAGGCAGATACCAAAGACTTGGTAGTTACTGTTCCTTTGCTAAGCTCTCGGTATACCAGGGACATACCAAAGACTAGGTAGTTACTGTTCCTTTGCTAAGCTCGTGGTATACCAGGGACATACCAAAGACTTGGTAGTTACTGTTCCTTTGCTAAGCTCGTGGTATACCAGGGACATACCAAAGACTTGGTAGTTACTGTTCCTTTGATCAGCTCTCGGTATACCAGGGACATACCAAAGACTTGGTAGTGACTGTTCCTTTGCTACGCTCTCGGTATACCAGGGACATACCAAAGACTTGGCAGTTACTGTTCCTTTGCTAAGATATCGGTATACCAGGGACATACCAAAGACTTGGTAGTTACTGTTCCTTTGCTAAGCTCGTGGTATACCAGGGACATACCAAAGACTTGGTAGTTACTGTTCCTTTGCTAAGCTCGTGGTATACCAGGGACATACCAAAGACTTGGTAGTGACTGTTCCTTTGATCAGCTCTCGGTATACCAGGGACATACCAAAGACTTGGTAGTGACTGTTCCTTTGCTAAGCTCTCGGTATACCAGAAGTGAAAGTCATCTTTTGGAAAAGACATTAAACGTTACGCTAATCACAAAGATGAACTTTCGCTGCCGTCAGTCCATGGCACATGTCAAATTTATGGAACTTCACCTATAAGTGTGAACAGTTTTGGCATGGATTTGATGTTACCGGATCTTTGTGAAGACTACACAAACGTTTTCGATTTTTCTTTCATTTTCTTTACTTCCTGTGATTGTATGTCAACATATACTGAGGTTGTCCATTTCACACGAGGGGTCAGATGATTTACGCTCAGTAACACCCCATAATCGTAGCTAATATACACCAATATTGAAAACACGAATTTGATTAAATAGTTTTAAACCTTTCTTTATCAAAACGACCTTTGTCATATACTTACTACAAAGATAAAATAATTTCTTTTTTCTGGCGTCATAGTCTAATCTATTAAGGAACAATACATTTGTTGAACATCAAACATTGAAATCATATAAATATTCGCAGTATATCTACATGATGGAAGAACAGACCAATAAATTGTTTATCAGCGTTTATTTAGTTCTTATCCTTGAATACTGAGATGAAAGAGGCATGAGCTGTGTTCTGTTTTGTTTTGTTTTTATTTTAAATTGGTTTTTTTATTACTTATATCAATAAACAACACCAAAAAAGAGATATACACAGGCATAGAATCACTTAAATTTCTATATATTTTGCAAAAATTGCTTGAGAGAGTTTGAAAATTATTCATTTGCAATTGATTTATTCAACCTCACTGTTTGTATACGAATGTCTTATTGGACCTAGCCTATCTTCCCAAAATACCTATGAATAAAAGATATTTTATGCCCGTGTATAACTCTTATTTGTTACTGTACATCATGTACAAGTAGTAAAAGTAGAAAAAAAATCGAAATATTGCTAATGCCCCTTTTAAATACATTAAAGTGCAATTGTATTTATTTCACAAGGATTAACAAACAAGTTATGTTAGTGTCTCTCGTTGATTCTAATGTTGGCGTAAAGGGCGCTTGCTGTTGGAGGAAACCAGGATAACCGAATAAACCACACTTATCCGATTTGGCGGCAGCTGTACCATCTCCCATACTCCCCTCAGTGTCCAATCCGGGAATCGATTGGTGAGATGCGATATATATATATATACAAACTTGGACACGAGGAAACGGATGTCATAGAGGAACGGATACGGAAACTGGCTTCTTTTTCAATGTCTATGTCAATTAATAAATTGTAAATGATAAGTTTATCCAATATTTAGCTCGGTTTATTATTTTGGTCTGAGGACGCAAGCTAATAATTGAATCAGTGTGGAATTAGCTGATTATTAACCATATAGTTATGAACTAATAAAACGTCTCATACGCTATTTTTGTACCCTGAGCATGTCAATGGCGAAATGCAATTTTTTAACAAAAAAATGCAGTGAAAGCTATTTTTAGAAAACACATGATAAAAATATGGATGAAATATTTTAAAGCTTTTAAATGGGGATCTTTCTGAGGGAGAATGTCAAAGACTAAAAGTATTATAAAAGTTATTATTCTCTCTATACATTTTACACTGAAAATTGTCATAATGGCCGTCTTGATCTCGGATATGATAAAATTATACACAATGATCGCATTAATACTTTTATACCTGTAAATAGTGAATTAATATGAAATACTATGATATTCATTTGAAAGTGATATTATCCTTGACAAGCGCGGGCGATTCACATTGTCAGTTTGGTAATTCAACTTTATGATGATATTCAGAACAACCTACACTATTGATTTAATTAAAACCAAAGGAAAGACACGTGCATCGGAAGAAATCATTGGATGATTTATTGTTATGTTGTCCGTTATGAATATTGTATTTGACATAAAATGATAACAATTTTCAATTCTTTTCAACACATTTAGAATTTAAAGTTTATGTTGCATTTACACAATTTACAAAACAATCCTTTTAATTGCGATGACAAAGTACATTTTCATTTGATATGTTCAATACTTCTTTGTTTTATTTCAATGCAACATATTATTAAAATAAGGTATTTTTAACGCCTTATCGCCCTCAAAGCGAGGAATGACAGAAGCATTTCATTTCGATTGTCTTTTACAGTTAATTAACTGTTTAGCTAAAGCATTTATGGTTTTCACCGGAAATGCCAACTTGAAGACAAGAGACCGGAAACGGAAGTTTTACCCAAACAAACAGCATTTTCTACTTGAACGTACATGCTAATATGACAAGATGTTGTATTTTCATGAATGCATTGATAGTGATGTAACTCTGGCAAATAATGTAACCATATCGATTTGATGAAGTATAAACTTTATTTTGCAAATATATTTCTCATTTATATTCTACGACCCCTGTGGCGACATTTGGACTCAACCATTTCAAAGGATAGTAAAGTCTACTGTCAGAATTCGGGAGTGCATGGTTTAGAATCCAAATTTCAAAATGTTTTACCTGCAATATTAACTTGATTGCTGCTGGGGTTATGGCATTAGACCATATAATTTATAGATTTGTGTGATTCTATATTTTACCAAAGGAGTTACTGAATTAAGGTTCAAAGTAAAACAATGAAAAGGTTACTGTAAAATTGTAGTTTCGCTGTTAATAGTTATTTTCATCTCCTTTATTCATACCTTAGCTGTTTTGTAAGCTCACTGAGTCTTATTTTAGTACAAAACATCAAATTCGTGGTCTCCTTCTTGGCACATTGTAACTGGAATATTTTCTCCAAGATTAAAAACTGTCTACCGCCATATAACCGAAAAATTGTTGAGTGTGGCGTTTGACACCATTCAGTCAAACAAAAAGTAAAATTCATTTCCGGTAGACCAATCGAGCAAACAAAATGACCTTGTATTCCGTACTTCTTAGTATTGTACATACGATTTGCATGACAATTTTGTGTTTGTCCTTTTATATTTCAAAAAAAAATTTATCATTATTTTTTTTTTGTTAGATTTTGCAATGGCTCGTTCGTAAAAATAGTGTATACATAGAAAATATCACAATTTTTGCCCTTATATCAGAGGTTGAATTTGAAATGATAATGAAATTTTCAAGCTAAAACACAGATATAGATGATATCTTTGAGACTATGGTGATTAAGGTAGAATATAAGACCCGTCGAGTTGAATATGTTTTCTCTCGTCAAAGGGCGAAAACATTTCCAAGTATACAGCGTACTCATGTTTGATCACGTACAAGTGCACAAGAAAATAAATTTTGCTTTTAGCGTAGATTTGTATTATTAGTACGTAATAATGTATTATCATTCATTACATGCATGTGTAACCATACAGTTACAATACAGAGTTCAATACACGCATGCAATACGTAACGTGGTATTGCACTGTAGTTTGATACGGAAAATTCGCCGGAACTACTTTTCTAATTGGAAT
>BROG01000815.1:152500-297805 GCA_030159075.1 Atrina japonica
TGTGCCTGTAAGCAAACACGAGGATTTGTCAGCAGTGATGGGAAACACATTTGCGTAATGCCTCCAAATTGGCTATCTAACTTGCACCCATTTCTTGTTCCATAAGAAATATAAGCATACCCATCAAATGTAATTCATGTTCAGTGTTTGTGTTTAATGTGTAATATTCAAATATAGGCTTGAAATGTTTGCTCTCCTAAAAATCAAACAATTTTACGGTTTACAATGTTAGCGAAGTAGGCATTAGTCTTTTGGAGTTGAGTTTACATAATTTTGAAAAGTTTTTCTTTTCTTCCCCGGAATAAACGTCCGTGATTAATTGCGAGACCACCTAAATTGACAGACCATTTAAAGAATTTCACAAACTCTTAATTGTAGGGCTAGAAATGTAAGCACTGTGACGTTTCCTCTGTTCAAAATCGCATGCAATTTAGGCTAATCGAACAGCGCGCTGCTTCTCAATATTTTTCCCTACAAGTATGACTACTTATCTGTTGTTTTATTTAACTCATCAACCCCTGAAAATAATGGATGCTTCTGTAAATCAATCACTTCGACCAGTCCAAATTTATCTTTAAGAGTGAATGAGTTAACAAGATGAGAAAAACGTTGAAGATGAAATGCTATTTAACAAATTTGTCGTTATCTGAACGATGGATCACTGCAATAACAAAGTATCACTTAGAAGTGTATTTTATTTAATGATTCTTCTAAGTGCTTATAACATAAATATCCGTTCATATTCTCACAAAATTCAATACAATATTGAATTTGTACTTCAAAGTAAGTAGCAACTTAAGTATCGCTCTCCATTGCAAGCACTTGTTGTTGTTTACCAATACTTATTCTAACTACCGTTTACAAGCGACACAGTTGTAGCAAGCTTTTGTTGACAAACCTTTAAGTGGATCTCGACACAGACATTCATCTTGTGTATTTAGCACAGATATTTACCTTCATCAATTGAATATTTTATAACATAACCGAAATAAAGTAAAATACAAAGAATCCAACTTTGGCATTTGGAAGTGCCAGAAGTGGCCTCTTAATTAGCACAAATGTTCTGTAATGCGACTCTAGGCAACATGTAATCTTTGCCACATTTAAACAGAACGATAAAGGGGTGTTCAATTCCCTTGTCAATCACTCGGTAGGAACCCAACACGGGTTCAACAATAATCGATAATCAAATTCCGGATTTCACACTTGATGGGGAAATACACCTTACGTAAAACACGTTTTATAAAATGTCGAATTGCAAACTTCAATAGGTAAATTGAAACCTTTTAGCTAATTCCGTTCGCAAGTTTGAACAATAATCAGTTGCGTGTTAAGGTGTTTTGTCAGCAAGTAATCAATTAAAAGAATGCTTAAATCAAACTTGTACTCTTCAAATAAAAAGCAGCGCTACACTCGCATTTACAAATTCTGTTTACAAGGTAACCATTGATCTGTAAATTGCAATAGACCGTTAGTTTTATTATCCAGAGAAATCGTTCCACAAACAGAAATTCTGTCAATCAAATTGAAATTTCATTTATCGTGTCTTCAATATTTAGTAAAACGCAGTACGGCATTAATTGTTTTCTTAAAATACAATGTGAAATATCATCATATCATGAATGTTGTAAAATGTTGTTTCTAATTCTCATTATTATTATTATTATTATTATTATTATTATTATTATTATTATTATTGACATTATTATTATTATTATTATTGACATTATTATTATTATTATTATTATTATTATTATTATTATTATTATTATTATTATTATTATTATTACAACTGTATTATTATTGTTGTTTTTGTTGTTGTAAACTTTCATCTGTGTCTTTAATAGCCTTTTTAGTTCGAACAAATTGTCAAAAATATGCTATAAAAACTGGGGATTCTTAAACACCTCTGTAAGGTTTGTAACTATTTTAGCACCATCACACAACATGTCCAATTCCTTTTTCCTAATTTTGTCTCATTTAAAAAATGGACAAAACTATTTTCCACATGGTTATTTTTTTCCAGAACAGAGAAACATATTCATCGAAAAACTGAGAAAAATTGGAGTCATGTATCTTTAGTTTATCCCCTTAAAGATGTGAATGCTTTAACCAATTCTGACACTATTGATATCAACGTTAAAATGATAAATGAATATAAATGTATAAACTGAAATCTATATTGAAAACAAAACAGCATTTAAACAAGAAATTGTGTATCACAGCGCAAACTATAAATTTTAGCTATATAGATTAAATTTTCCATATGATTTCTGACCGAAAGACATTTTTAAACCAACATAAAATTGTGATATTAAAATGTCCTTAAATTACTAGTAAGATGTATGGCGTTTCTGTAATGGGCTTTCAAAAAATCCTTGTGTAACAGTATTTCACATCTCAAATGTTGCCTTCTGTAAAACGGAAAATATAAATTTGCAATTCCGTGTTAATGATAGTAATGAAAATGGAGCTGATCTGCATACTCGGTGATACATCAGCCATGAAATCCTTGGAGCGTGCATTTGATACGTTCGTCTTATCGGCGTGACTTAATGGTCCTACAAGAATATTTACCGATTTTCAAAGATATCGTATAGCAGGAGAGGAAAGTGGAGAGATAAATAAACAAATACGTGTATAAATCACATTGATTAGAATTTTCATTATTTAGATAATTTATGTCACGCTTAGAGAACCCGCTGTTTGTCATTTGCTAATTAATATAATGTCCTGAACTTGTGATTTCGTAAAAATCAAAAAGCTGGTGTCAATATTCTAGAGAATCTTGAATTAAAAATCAAAACTGCATAACAGGATTTCAAAACAAAAAACATTGAGTCATATACATCATTTTATATATATATATATATATATATATATATATATATATATATATATATATATATATATATATATATATATATATATATATATATATATATATATATATATATATATATATATATATGTGTGTGTGTGTGTGTGTGTGTGTGTGTGTGTGTGTGTGTGTGTGTGTGTGTGTGAGAGACCATAAAAACTTTTTTAAAACGAATGTTTATTTAAAATCAATACAAATAATACAAATACATTTTAGTTTTTCTTTTTCATATTGGTTATCAAGTTAGAATTGTGAAAACTTCAAAGAATTTTAAGAGCATATAATTTCCCCTTTCTCTCTTTTATTCTCGAAGATTAGTGAAGTCACAGATAATTAATTGGGAACTAACAAATGTATCGATGTAATTTTATCTACGGTTGTAAAATGATTTATTTATACGTACTGTATGATTTAGAAATAACAAAAGTATCTCTGTAATTTAATCTATGGCTGTATATTTTACTATTTATATTATCCCTATTAACTCCTACCCACTCCTCGTTTGTTGTGATAGTATCTGTCGATTTTACCTTATGACAGGTAAATCATATATAACCTGACAATGTTATAAAACTGATGGCATTGGTTTTATTGTGATAATGGTTCAGTTTTATGACAATAAATAACGCTAATCTCTGTCGCTGCTTTCCGAAACGTTTCTATGACAAAGTCTGTTCCTTCAATAACTAATTAATTGCAATAAAGTTCAAATCGGCGAAGTCATAAATGATAAGAATTTAATCGGTGATTTACAACGCCACGTGCTGAATATTAGACGTCAATATATCACCACGATTTAGTCCATAGAAATTGGATGCTTTCTTCAATAAGTTGCTTTTCACATCATATATTCGATATGAGATTATGGTAGTTCACAAATTAGTGGCTCTATTGATTTAGGGCTCCGAAAGAGCTTTGCTTGAAAGTTATTTCCGCAAGACGCTTAAACCGTGCTTCAAGCCCATATCAATCAATTAACGTTTGTAATTTCCAAATGGATTATTAAAGAATGACGGGAAATAGTTCCTACTTCTATTGCCTTGATTTGTTTATACGACCCTTCATACAAACAAATTAGAAACACTTCTGTACTGGAGAGCCTTGAATAAACCTTCTCCATTTAAATCAGCATTAGTTAATACAGCATAATGGAAATAAACACTTTTGCACGTAACAGTTAAAAAAACCTGGAGAATTTGTATCATCCAAGTTAATTGTAACGTTCTCTTTCATGTATGATAATGTTTATACTACGAATGACATACGGGTATTGACAGTCTTTATTCAAATTAACAAATAATTTACTAGGTATATGCCACAAACTGTCAATCTCTCTAAACATAGCAGGTATAAGTATTCATCAAATATCCAAATATTTTATTTAAAGATGTGTGGATATATTCAAGACTTGAGTTAGGGTAGGGCTGATAAACTGGTACAAAAAAATGTTTTAAGGCAATTAAATTCAGTCTTGCGACTTGGACTTACAATTCTTCTATATAAACGGGTTCCTTGTCTCTGGACGACTGTCTCTGTCGAAGAATGTTGTAGATAAGAGATCAAATGCAGATTATATAACTGCGAATTCATATGACTGTAAAGGTACTGAAAATTGCTAAAATACAAAATATCATTTTACAAATCATAAGTGATAAGTGCCACGTGTGAAGTATTTATGACTATTCACAAATCCTTTGATCACTAGTCAAACACAGACCAGTAGCTCTTTTAACAAAAACTCTTACGACCACTCTTACGATTTTATCATACGATTATAGTAATATTTTCAATTGCAATAGTCGTAATCAATTTCACAAAAGCACTCGTAAGATTTCGTTTTGCACTTACGACAATCACTGAAAATACTCTTATTATTTAATTTTACGATAAAAACTTTAGGAACTCTTATATGTGGAGATAACAAAGACACACCTAGCAACAACAGTGTATCGCTGCACATGCGCAGTGTCGTTTTCCGGCGTGTACAAATTGTCTACATTTAGTAATAAGTAATTATTATATTAAATATGGATAAAGCGATTGTAAACCTTAAGTTAGATATCATTCTAAATTACTACTATGTAGTCACGTTAGTTTTGCGACTTTTTCATTATACCACAGTGTTCTTTTTTTCAAAGCAATTTAATTAATTAATTTGACTAATCACACTACACTGCATTTAGAGATACATATGGAAACTGCTGTCATTTGAGGCTTACCTCCTCACTTGACCGGCCTCACCATCTTGGGTTCCTAGTCAATTCAAGATACAAAAAGGGTGTATAATTCCAAATAAACGCGGATTTCTGGAAATTCAGGACGTATGAACAGATGAAAAAGTAAGCTCCTCTGACAGCACATCACATAGGCTTTGAGCAATTTTGTTGTTGTTATTGATGTGGGGTTTTTTGTTTTTCTTTTTTTTTTTGTTTTTTTTTTTTGGTCATAGTGATTGATTTTGTTATTGCTTTTGTTTTGTTTTTTGTTTTTGTTGATTTGACTGCTGTTTTACGCCACATTTTTTCAGTTTCATGATTGTGGCCAGTATTTTTATTAATTCGTAGGCAAGAATCCGGATACAGTGTTCCTGGTATAGACCAACGGTGTTCTGAGAGTAATCTGGCAAACGTTCTCATAAAATCCAGCTGGAATGAAAGAAGGCCTTTAAAATCTATATCTCTGTATACATTGTATTTCATTAAGACTGTTTATATGTTTTTGAAAACTATATCCTTTGGACTCGAAAGCTATGTTAAGAGTATTTCATTAATTTTTTTCTGTTATTTACGATCAAGCGTTGAGACGAGTAAACGAATCGACTATAACGACATTTTTTTATTTGTTAATGCATTTCTCGCCTTTAATACGTATCTATAATACATATGCATATTTAAAGCGACCTATAGCGTATTACATAGATAAGGTTAATTCTATCATTTTAAAATATGCTAAAGTACTGTAGAAAGGATAAGAAAAAAAGAAAATTTACGTTTGAAACATAACAACTGAAATCTATAGTCTCCAAGAATAGTGGTAAAATGCTGATTTCCATGGTCCCTTACTAAGAAAAACCGAGTACAGGTAAGTAATATTCTTAACATATCTCTTTGATAATCAAGAAGAGAGCATTATCTTAATACACAGAATGATTCTGTTGTGTTTGTACTCAGTTTCTTCAAAGTGTCGCCGGATACGTTTTTGTCGTAAATTAAGAAAAACGTGCCGATAGAAATCCAGAATACATCGCTGGAGAAACAGGTAAGCGATATATCAGTGTGTAATACTCCTTTAATTTTGATGCCTTCAACAACTGACACCGTTCAGTAAGTTACAACTTAAATTACATTATGGAGACGTAAGTTCTTTGTTTGATATCACGAGCAGCTAACACTCCGATAAATAACATGACGGGAAAATTTACATATCATAAAAAACGAATCGCTCCTGTGTACATGCAGTCACAATGATTATAATTGATAACTAATTTAGTGCTATAGACGGTTGTTTAGCCTTTGAGATAAAGATGTACACGGGTTTTACTATTCTTGCTTTCATGGTCATGATAAGGGTCAAAGTTACCACATTTTTAAAGGGGCATTAGCTGTGCTTACAAAAAAAATATTTTCATTTTTTCTACTTTTACTACTTGTACTTGATGTACAATAACAAATAAGAGCTATACACTGGCATAAACAATATCATATTCTTATATATTTTTGAATATATGGTAAGGTCCAGTGTGATATATTATACATAAATATTATGGTTGAGTTACTCAATTGCAATTAAAAAAGGACCAAACCTGGGTTTCTCAAGCGATTTTCACAAAATATATAGGAATTTAAGAATCCATATGCCTGTGTATATCTCTTTTTTATTGTATATCAATCTTACTGGTAGAGAAAGTGAAAAACACACAGCTAATGCCCCTTTAAAGAAAAATATTAAAATATTTTATCGCACTTAGTCGAACTGAAGAGTTAAAAATTTTCAAATGATGATAATAACAACAATAACAAGACGACCAAGAAAATGAGGATGGTTGTAGATAACACCTATACAATAATATCATTATAATTTGTCGATTTATCTATCTTTCATAATGTTATACAAAGAAATCATAGTTGCATATTTAAAACAATATAGCAATTTTCTTCTTTTTCTTCGTTCATTTTTCTCTTTTTCTTGTGACTGTTCTTCTTAGGTTATTAAAGATAATAAAACAGAACATATCATATAAACGGAAATCTCATATAATACAGAAAACATGTTCATCATATAAAACAAAATATATCATGCAAAACAATATATCATATAAAACACAATACATAAAAAACAGAATATATCATATACAACGGTATCGATCGAATATTGCATATACAACGGTATATATGGCATATGCAACGGTAAATATCATATAAAACATGACAAATATTAAGCGAAATATATTATGTAAAATGGAATTTGTTATATAAAACAGAATACAAAATATAAAACGGAATATATCATATAAAACATAACATATAAAACGGATTATATCATATAAAATATAACATATGTGAAACGGGATACATTAATAAACCCAATGCATCATATAAAACGCAATGTAGCACACAAACGGAATATATCACATAAAACGAAATATATCATATAAAACGGAATAAACGGAATATATCATATAAAACGGAATATATCATATAAAACAGAATACAAAATATAAAACGGAATATATCATATAAAACATAACATGTAAATGGAATGTATGATATAAAACGCGTTATATCATATACAACGATATATCCTATACAAAACGAAATATATCATATGAAACGGAATATATCATGCAAAACGGAATATATCATAAAAAAGAATATACTATATAATACGGCATTATTTAAATACTATTTCAAGAGTTTGTATTTGTTGATATAGGTTTTAGACGCTAATTAATGTTTTAATCTATTAAAGACTTCGTGTTATTAATTTCACATATTTGTACTTAAATGTGATGTTGCTGAAAAAAAATGCTGAAACAAAAGGTTTCAGTTAAAATTGTCAACAAGAAAATACATTACTTAGGTCATGTTGGAAATGTTGTCATGTTATAAATTTTGTACTTACACCCACCTAGTAAATTCTAAATTTACAACATGACACCAGGATGGATGGTATTCATATTTTGTCTCAGAATTAAAAACACCAAAAGCCCAAAGTAACTGATTTTTGTTTGTTTGTTTTTCTTTTTATTGTTATTAAAAGCGTTTTCATTTCGTCACCATTATCATCATCATCATCACCATCATCATCGTCATCATCATCATCATCATTATTTTCATCTTCGTCGTCATCATCATCAGCATCATCAGCATCATCATTTTATCATAATCATCACTTATGTTGTTATTATTTGGGGAAGTTGTTGTCTTCATTTCTATTCTATGAATTTTCATTTGATTAATCCGTTTTGTTTTGTTTTTATTTGTTATTTAAAGCTAATTTTTGTTTGTCTGAAGCGTGACTAAAAGGGACCGTCAAAGGGCGTCACAATAATTACAAATTACCACTCAAAACTACGAAATCGATCACATAAATAGAAGCGTTGCTAATATAACATACTACATATATTTAGTACCAACAATGAGTTTGATTGATCTACAAAAGAGCAAAGGCTTACTCATATGACGTACAACATATAGATACTGACAGTCAATCACGGCGCGTAGGAATACCATATGTCCAAAACACAAAAGTGATAAGACGGTCCTGATTTAGGCTGTTTGGAGGCAGATGAGGCGTTTAACAAATCAGCACATGCCTGATTCACTACGTCTTTGAATACGTCAAGTACCATTTTAGCATAAAAAGCCCGACATCTCAATTAAAACAGAATCAATCATTATGTATCACATCAAGTGTCACGGCGTTATTAAAACTTTATGTTCGTAAATCATTTTATTGCTATGGTGAATTACAGAACTACTTTCAAATTCAATTGACCGGAAAAATTATAAAACGTGCCAAAATTAAAAGGCGTTGAAATTTATAGATTTTTGTCAAACAAAGACCATGAAAGAAGATGAGTTTTTCTACTAAAGACAAAATACAGCAATCCGTTCGGAAAAACACAAAGAGAGAATTAGCACTTCAATTATCCATATATCATAGTGTAAGGGTATGCAAATTAGGTTATTTTTGTTAACCGCTTAGCAAAGTAAATGGACAATAAAGAATCTGAATCAAGACAAGCCATTAATTCATGAACGTTATTTGTTCCCTGTTAAGTTGAAGTTACATCAAAAGATTTCAAGAAATTGCTAAATGGAACAATGTGTTTCAGTGTCGTTATGTCGCGAGAGCGAGCAGACGATAAGTCCTATAACATTATAGTGTACTCTTGTGATAGAGTTAATGATGAAATTGGAAAAGTTTGACGGATATTGTAACTATGAACTTTATTAGATGGTACCTGATTTTGTTTGACGGTCCAAGTATTGAATACTTTAATTTTTTTCTCCGCTTACATATCACCTTTTTTATCTTCAATGTTAAGGGCGAATTCAGAATAAAAGCTAGAAATTTACAAATTTCTTATTCGTAAATCTTTTTACAAACATCTTTAGGACGCGCATGAAACAATACGTGTTCATGCAATAGTGAGAAAAGAGAGGAGCGAAATATTGCTAAAACTTATCAATATTTATTGACTTATATTTTGTTCTTTAAAACTGTTAAAAACTAGTTAAGAACATATTCAAAATGAGAAAAAATATTATGGAAAAGATTATTGAAGAAAAACAAACAATTATTTAATAAAAAAATATTAATCTCTTTTTAGGTGATTAATTCATTTAAAGCCTTCCCAGAAAACATTAGGACGTAATTTCGATTTTTTTCTTTTAGTTCGTCTCAATAAAGTACTAAATTTTATTTTTTTTTTTTACAAAAAAAATCTAATTGGAATAGCAGTTTTAGTTACCATTGAAAAGTGAAAATATCTTAAATACAGTACAATCAATGTATTAGAGATCAAATCCTTTCGCATGACTCATTCTCAATGTCCATTGAATACTTACACTAAATGACTTTCAAATATTTGAATCAATGTTCAAAACTCCGGAATACATTATTATCGGAATTAAAACATTCAGTAATCTACCTTTATTCAATCAACTTCAATGCTAGCAAAGATGCGGCAAAATCTAGCATTGAGTGATTAGTTTACCGACAATTTACCGACAAGGAGAACAGATAGTCTTATTTATCTGTTTTGTGTAAAGTAGAAAACTACTCGTGATATAATCTCAAACCCACACAAATCTATTTCAATAAACACCACATATAATTTGAAGTTCTCTTACTCTTGAATAATGACAGTGATTTTCGCTCGCCATGTTATACATGATCAGACGGTAATAAGAGGAGATGGATGAACGGCAAGACGAGGTCGGTATTGAATACTTAATCTGAAATCTCGCCTGACAAGATAATTCACGTTATAATGTCTCATTAGGCTGGTGAGGATTAATTCTGATCAGGATAAGCGATAAATCTCGCGCAAATTAAACTAAGTGCAATACATGTTGAAATGTATAATCCCCTCTTCATGCTATGGGGCTTTTAGGGTTGTCCACTCCAATACGAGAGGACTTGTAAGAACATGCTTAAAGTCAAATGTATAAATACAAAGTGTTGAAATGAAGTGGTTCTCCTCACACAAGACAGACCAATTGAAATCAAAGTATCCAAGAAAAGATAGGCTCTGATGTCACTTCAATGGAGTGTTAGTTGTTGGAACAATCACGGTTGATCTGTATGGTTTTGTGACTGAGGTCGGATACAGCGAGAGATGATTTTAAAAGTGCTGATTCAACAGAATTATACAGGTGTTAAAATACAGGTAGAGGTGGTAAGAGTTAACCAGCTTATGAGTAACAATCATCAGACTAGGATTTCTAAAACTGCAAGGATTTACTAGCCGGGAGCAGATCTTCAAGATATTTTCTGTTGATACATTGTAACTGGATTTTCTCTTCCAACACTAAAATCTGGCCACCAGCATATAACTGGGAAAATTTTGCATGAGATGCAAACAAGAAACAAGAAACTGTTGAAACAAGAAAAACAACAGAATGGGAAATTCAAATTACTAAATTATTAACATATGGACGCATCAAACTGTGCTTGATTTCAGAAAAGCTACCAGTAACTAAATCTGGACTTAAAGACTGAATAATCAAACACATCAAGATCCGACAGGAAGCGCAAACGCACAAAATTTCCGATTATATATTCAATACATTGTACTCTTAATATTTTAGACGTCTACAAGACCATGACCTCTAAAACTATTATGACGATCCTAATTAAAACAGTAAGTCCTTTTTTAGTCCAGACTTGTTCCATGTCTAAAGGATCATGTGAATGACGCATAATAATCGGAAAGACGGTTAAAAAACGTTGTTAGTACTTCTATACTAATTCTGTCGACACAGTCTGAGGCAAAATGTCATGTTGCTTTGAACTAGGTGAAAATTTATATATTATTATTATTATTATTATTATTATTATTATTATTATTTCAATACATATATGTTTACAAGACAAGCACAGTATTACATATTGTTGAGACGTCTGTACCAAATGTGACGAGGATACACTCCTCACTTGTTTCGTTGGACTTGACTGTGGACTCACGGCGGGTGTGACCGGTCGACAGGGGATGCTTACTCCTCAATGGCACCTGGTCCCACCTCTTGGTTTCCAGAGGTCCGTGTCCATTTTACCGGATTTGTATCTGTGTCCTGGACATTCTATTGATTTATACTTTGGTATCTGAAATTTTATATATATATATATATAATGTAAACATCACAATACACTAGACTGGACAGTACACAACTGTTACTCACTCTTCTATCCATTCTCGTTCATGTATATTTCAATTGTTTGTATAATAGATGTTTAAATACAGTGAATTTGTGTTATGATTTCCAGTGATTACACGTTTAGGTACATTGTTTTACATTATAGGTCAGCTGTGAATACAAAACATCTCAGACACCAAAGTATAAATATTTAACATGTCCAGGATATAGACAGAAATTTGGCAAAAATGGACAAACACGGACCTCTGGAAACCAAGAGGTGGGACCAGGTGCCACGGAGGAGCAAACATCCCCTGTCCACAGTCAAGTCCAAATGAAATATGTGAGGAATTGTTTCAGATGTACAAAAGCTTATTGAACTCCTCTACACCCCCATTACCAAAATACATGTACTTTCCACTCTCATAATAATTCAGTATATCTTTTTAGACAAGTTAAAGTTATATTAGCACGTTGCTAAGATTTAGAATAAATAAAATATTTTAAATAAGATGATAATTAAATTCAATGCAGTCAAGTTGTTTTTGATGAATTCCAAACAGTCTATGTGACGGTAACATGTGAATATTAATATTAGTATTTTCTGTTATACAATTATTTAATTCTATCCACATATCTCCTACAGGTTTACAAACAACAAGTAAGTGGGTAAATGACTCAGTTTTACAAATATTAGATAATGGCGAGTCCTTAATTTTAATGATATGTAACAGTTTATTTGTAGCAAATATTCTATGAATTATTCTGACTTGGTGATTTTAAAGGAGTTTAAGTAGGTTTGTTTCCAAGAGTTAGTGTCTGGGTTTACTATGTTTACACCAGGTACATTTTCAAAATTTAATTCACATTTTGGTTTTTTATATGTAAAATGGATTAAAAATTCATTACAGCATCCTTGCAGCATTTTTTCAGAAGCCAAAATAATTGATAAAACTGGAGGTATGGAAGATAATTACATTTATTTGACCTATCATTTGAGATTTACCAAACTTTTAATAAAGATTAACCAAGCCTAAATAGGTTGTGAAAGGTAGATGCACAGTAATTGCATAGATCTTGATGTGAAAGTATTTTACCATTTTTATATGGTTTTGTACCAGATGAAACCACTTTTTATAGAGGTTATTAATTAAATAAATATATTAAGAAGGGGGTTATACCAAAGAGGGAAACATAAAATTTCAACTAAAGTCGTGGGAGTTACTTTTGTTTGTAATTCAATTAAGAATTTCTAAACCTCTTTCCAGAAAGAATTCATAGTTTTTAGTGAAGTCTGTACCAAAATGAAAGAAGAGTAATTATCACTATTAACTGTTGTATTAAATATATGTGTCCAAATGCAATCTGAATAAAGAAATCTGCGAATCCAAGTATTTTAAGAGATATAATGATGTTTTCTACCACTTCTGTAGTCTTCACTAATGGAACTTCTATAATTTATTGTTATTCCAAATAAAGTTGTAAACATTTGTTGAAAGTGATTGATATTTTTGTGTCAAGGTTTTGGTAATAACCTAAAAAATGTGCTAATTTTGGTAAAAGAATAGATTTAACGACTGTGATTTTACCAAGTGTAGTAAGATTTCTTTTACACCACGTTTTTATGATTTTAATTTTCATGATTAAGTTTTTCAATATTTTCTAGTTTGGCAGTGAAATTTAAGCTAGTACATTAAAAGGTTCATTTGTCCATATTTAAATTAGTGTTACCACACAGATTATCAATGGGATTATATTTAGAGCAAATCCAGATGGTCTTTATTTAAGTAATGTTTGGTTTCAAGCCAGAATATTTAGAGAATTGGTAAAGTAGATCCAATGCACGTTTTAGAGATTTTTCAGTACCATCAAGTAATAGTGCTATATCAATAGCATACTGTTAAATACAAACATTGTACGGTCCAGTATTTATACCTTTAATCTGTCGATTTTGGCGGATAAGGATCCCCATTAACTTTACACATAGCGAATAAATATACTGTGATACGGGGTCACCCTGACGGCATCCGCACCCTTTTTAAAAGAATTTGGAGAAAAAAATATTCTGCAAAACACGAAGTAATACTTCAGTATATAGGACATCTATCCATTTTATAAGGTTTAGATCAAATATGAAGAAACTTTGTACATAAACTTCCAACAGACGAATCAAAGGGTTTTTCAAAGTCTATTAGGAAGAGCATTCCAGGAATATTCTTTTAGGAAGAGCATTCCAGGAATATTCTATCAGGATGAGCAATCCAGGAATATTCTATTAGGAAGAGCATTCCAGGAATATTCTATTAGGAGGAGCAATCCAGGAATATTCTATTAGGAGGAGCAATCCAGGAATATTCTTTTAGGAAGAGCATTCCAGGATATTCTATTTAGGAAGATCATTCTAGGAATATTCTATTTGGAGGAGCATTCCAGGAACATTCTTTTCTTTGGATTTGGCTAAAAAATTCTATTGTACTAGATTTTTAATACATAAGACTTAAGAGCAGTGATTTCTCATTACGTTTTGTATTTTTTTTCAACTTTTCAACTTTTCAACTTCCAACAGACGAATCAAAGGGTTTTTCAAAATCTATTAGGAAGAGCATTCCAGGAATATTCTTTTAGGAAGAGCATTCCAGGAATATTCTATCAGGAGGAGCAATCCAGGAATATTCTATTAGGAAGAGCATTCCAGGAATATTCTATTAGGAGGAGCAATCCAGGAATATTGTATTAGGAGGAGCAATCCAGGAATATTCTTTTAGGAAGAGCATTCCAGGAATATTTTATTAGGAAGATCATTCTAGGAATATTTTATTAGGAAGATCATTCTAGGAATATTCTATTAGGAGGAGCATTCCAGGAACATTCTTTTCTTTGGATTTGGCTCCAAAATTCTATTGTACTAGATTTTTAATACATAAGACTTAAGAGCAGTGATTTCTCATTACGTTTTGTATTTTTTTTCAACTTTTCAACTTTTCAACTTCCAACAGACGAATCAAAGGGTTTTTCAAAGTCTATTAGGAAGAGCATTCCAGGAATATTCTTTAAGGAAGAGCATTCCAGGAATATTCTATTAGGAGGAGAAATCCAGGAATATTCTATTAGGAAGAGCATTCCAGGAATATTCTATTAGGAAGAGCATTCCAGGAATATTCTATTAGGAGGAGAAATCCAGGAATATTCTATTAGGAAGAGCATTCCAGGAATATTCTATTAGGAAGAGCATTCCAGGAATATTCTATTAGGAGGAGCAATCCAGGAATATTCTATTAGGAGGAGCAATCCAGGAATATTCTATTAGGAAGAGCATTCCAGGAATATTCTATTAGGAAGAGCATTCTAGGAATATTCTATAACGAGGAGCATTCCAGGAACATTCTTTTCTTTGGATTTGGCTATTCTATTGTACTAGATTTTTAATACATAAGACTTAAGAACAGTGATTTCTCATTACGTTTTATAGGTTTTTTTCAATTTTTGAGAGGACCCTCGTAAAATATCCAAATTGGTTGCCAAGTGATATATTTCATATTTTGTAAGCTACCATATTTATACTGGATACCTAAACTTTATAAAACCCAATATAAGCAAAGATCCAGCAAATGTTCTACCAAACCTTTATTTTTACTCCTTACCAAGATAATGACAGTCGTTAAGGAGAAACTTCAACAATACTGTACAATTGCTTATTCCAGAAGCGGTGTAAATCAGATGTGGATATTTCAAAACTCCAAACAGCTTTTAGAAAATTTGAAGGCACACAATTTTTCTAGAATTCACAGTATCAAAACTTATGACTTCTCTAGTCTTTACACAACTATTCCACATAAGAAAATAAAAGAAAGACTTTTTAGCATTATAGATAACTGTTTTTTTACTAGAGGTGGTACCCGAAAATTTAAATATCTAGTGATTGGCTATCAGGATACTTATTTTGTCCAACACCAGTCTGATCTGACACGTGGTCTTTCAACAAACTGTCGGCATTCGTATGGGAACCAATTGTGTCCCTTTTTTGGCCGACCTGTTCCTTTATTCTTACGAAGCAGACTACATTCAGAAATTGCTGAATCAAAAGAAGAAAAAGTTTTGTCAATTAATAATGACATACATATGTCAATGCCATATATCCCAGCGAACTAGAAATTACAGATACAACAGAATCAAGCACACATGCTTCATACTTAGACATTTTACTTACTATAGACAAAGACGGGGAATTAACAACTAAGCTATACGACAAACGCGACGATTTCGGCTTTCCCATCGTCAATTTTCCACATTTAAGTAGTAATATTCCTCAGTCACCCGCATATGGAGTTTATATTTCACAAATGACCCGATATGCCAGGGCGTATATGAAGATTTCATGTACAGAGGTACTACTCACTGACAAATTATTGAGACAGGGATATCGAAAACCGCGTTGAATGTCAACGTTTCGCAAATTTTACGGTCGGTATAATAGTCTTGTTTGCGATTACTCTGTTTGACTAAGTTAAATGTTGAGTTTCCTTTTCGTTGGAGATTGTTGAGATGTCTGTAACAACTGTGACGAGGATTCACTCCTCACGTATTTCATTGGACTTTGACTGTGGACTCACGGCGGGTGTGACCGGTCGACAGGGGATGCTTACTCCTCCATGGCACCTGATCCCACCTCTTGGTTTCCAGAGGTCCGTGTTTGTCCATTTTTACCGGTTTGTATCTATATCCTGGACATTCTATTGATTTATACTTTGGTATCTGAGATTGTTTATGTTTAAGAGATTATAGGCCCATTTATTATACATAAAAAAATCAGCAAAATATAGGTAAAAATTTGGAGCTGCATTTAAATTTGCATTTTACCACAATTTTGATTAGCATTGTTTTGTACGAATCTGATGAGGTAAGATATCTAATATTAAAGGGACATTAGCTGTGTTTTTTTTAAGATTCTTTCCTTTTTAACTATTTAGATTGATTACCATAACAAAAAGATATATACACGGACATAAATTTCTTAAATTCCTATATATTTCGTGAAAATTGCTTTAGAAATCCTGTTTGGCAATTATTCACTTGCAACTGATTGATTCAACCTTACTATTGTTATACGCATACCACACGGGACCTGACCTTATTTTAAAAAAAATAATGCCTGTTTATAGCTCTTATTTGTTTTTATTCATAAGGTAAAAGCAGAAAAAAGGGGGAAAATGTTGTTGGGTTTTTTTTTTTTGGTGGGGGGTGCAGATACAGCTAATGCCCAGTAAGTAATCACTGCACACAATTTTCTAATGAATTTCATTACCATACATTTTGTTTGCCATGGTTAACATTTTGGTTCCTATATGCAGAGCAGTTCGTGCCTATATATTTTACCTTATATACTATATTACCTTTTAAAATACTTGGATTAGCGTTCGTATCGTTTGGTCTCCAGTTGTTTTAGTACTGAATTTTCGTTATTTTTTGTTCATTTTTCGACTTCGTCATGAGTTTCGGTTTGTCCCAGCAGTTTAACCAAAGGGAATTCTTCCTTTCATGTAACATGCCTAACAGATTGATAACACGTATTACATACAAAGACGCTGTATGACAATCAACGTGTTACAGGTGCTTGTTCTCAGGCTATCGAGATGATGATGATGGTGATGATGATGATGATGATGATGGTGATGATGACGATGATGATGATGATGATGATGATGATGATGATAATTGTTGTAGATGTAACCATTACTGTCAATCAATAAGTACTACCTAAAATTACTATCTTCTTCGTCGTTGTTCTTATTGTTGTTTAAGTACTGCTTTTAATACACGCATAACTCATATATCAGTGATGCATCATTTCATAGACACCGGATGATATAGTTATTCAAATAAACACAAACAATATGCGATACTCTTGATGACACAATTAAATATATGAATATGTATATACATATTATAGACATTAAGTGACACAGATAGTCACATTATAAAATGATAATCAATTTCAATGGAAGCACGCTTATCAGTGTAATTTGTCGTACCAGATCAAAGTTGTCACTTTTTAATTTCGAGAGGATTTCCATGTATAAGTACTTGTGTGTTTATTTTGTGTGTAATCTAAATGGCAGTTAATTTAGTATACATTTTTAGATCTGATTATCAAATTGGCAAATTGAAATAAACATCATTTTTACTATCACAAAGAAGAATCTATTATATTTCAAGTGTTGAAACTCGACGGTGAATGTAAATTGATATGCACTCTAATTCATATTCAGAATACATGAAAGGACAAAATACAGACTTATGATGAGTTTCAACATCAAAGCAAATAGGAATCTAGAATACAGTCGATACCTTAATTTTAGAAATTACAAACTACAATCTAGAATACGCAACATACCTTAGACTGATAAAGAAATAATACAGTAGGTGCTTTTACTTTGAGAATGTATAAATAAGAATCAAGAATAGTGTGGATCCATGTCTTTGGTAATTTGCAAATTTAAGTCCAAAGTACACGATATACTTTACTTTGATAATACGGAAACAACAATCTAGAATACAGAAGATACCATGCTTTGTGAATGCAGGAATTACAATCTAGAATACAGTAGAAACCTTGCTTTGATAATACAGAAATAACAGTCTAGAATATAGAAGATACCATGCTTTGTGAATACAGAAATAACAGTCTAGAATACAGAAGATACCATGCTTTGTGAATACAGAAATAACAATCTAGAATATAGAAGATACCATGCTTTGTGAATACAGAAATAACAGTCTAGAATACAGAAGATACCATGCTTTGTGAATACAGAAATAACAATCTAGAATATAGAAGATACCATGCTTTGTGAATACAGAAATAACAGTCTAGAATACAGAAGATACCATGCTTTGTGAATACAGAAATAACAATCTAGAATATAGAAGATACCATGCTTTGTGAATACAGAAATAACAATCTAGAATAAAGAAGATACCATGCTTTGTGAATACAGAAATAACAATCTAGAATATAGAAGATACCATGCTTTGTGAATACAGAAATAACAATCTAGAATACAGAAGATACCATGCTTTGTGAATACAGAAATAACAATCTAGAATACAGACGATACCATGCTTTGTGAATGAAAAAATACAAAAAAATACAAAAATTGCGCTACTTTAAGAATACACCAGTTTGTGACCAGAAGTTATTCCTCATCTGTTTGATTTGATTCTACATATGAAACGACTTCTAGCTCCAAAAATAATACAGAATTTATAGAATATACTTCAATAAGGTAACACTGCATTTGGCTTCAAATTTCCGGGGAAAGCTGTGACTGCCTGAATCACACACACACACACACACACACACACACACACACACACACACACACACACACACACACACACACACATATATATATATATATATATATATATATATATATATATATATATATATATATATATATATATATATATATATATATGCATATACATAATGTATTTCTATGAAAAGACAATGACTACCATATATATGTATGATACAAAACTTATAGAAAATTTCTTAAATAGGTGACACTACATCTGTCTTCACGATTCTGGGGTAGGTTTGGTGATGGTTGCCTGCAATACAGATAACGTATGTTTACTCACCTTCATATATATACGATAAACTATGATTGATTAGCGTTCCTATCTGTCCTATGATAACGTAACAACTTAATCTAACAGCGCTCATCTTCTTTATCATCAATTCACGCAGAATTATACCCCTCAGTGCGGTATAAGTGGAACTCTTTTCTTCAGAAGATAACAAATAAACATATACGAACCAGGGGATGGTTGTTTGCATGTCCGACAGATGTAATTACATGGGTACAAAGTCTATCTTAAAAATAAAGATACAAAAGACACAGATGTGTATTGTCCTAGTGTTGCAGGTGATGACCTTTTTTAAGTTTCGGGATTTTTTTTATTTTAGTTTATGCTTTAGTTTTTGTCTTTCGAGGTGTATTCATAGTTTTATTTTGTTTTAGATTATGTTGTTGATTTGGTGCGTGTGTTTGTGTGTCACGTGTGTATTTTGCGATTTGGGGGCCTAATTTTGAAATATAGTGGAATTAAATTGCGGTACAGCATACAGTACCTTTAATATTAAAAAGTTATAAGAGAGATCTATCTTGAATATGAAAACAAATGTTATTTTGAGTGAGATAAATATCATTTAAGAAAACCAAAGTTACAGTTTTACAAATAGACCAAAACAAATGCTGAAGACAATCGTTTCTGTCAAATAATTCCATCAGTTGAACTGATGAATATTGTACATGTATTAATACAAAGCAGATATTATTAATCGTCAAGTACTTGATTTAAGAATTGGTGTTGTATCATCATTGATCGACGTTTTGTTTGTTTGTTTTATTGGTGTGGTTACATGATGGCGACCTGTTTAGTGACCACCGGCCTTCTCCAACTAAACTGGCAAACCTTCCCACAAAATCAGCTTAGCTTCCAGTGGGGTTCTTTCCTACGCTGACAATAGGTTAGAAACCATCGTAAAGAAAAAAAAATCCACTGGTCATTGTAAGGAAATACCATCCAGTGACCATTGTTAGGAAAAACCATCCAGTGATTATCGTAAGGAAAAACCATCCAGAGATCATCTTAAGGAAAACCATCCAGTGATCACTCTAAGGAAAAACATTCATTAATCATCAGAAGTGAAAATCATCTGGTAATTATCGTATGGAAAAAGCATCCAGAGATAACCGTAAAGAAAAACCATCTAGTGACATTCGTAAGAAAAACCATTAATGGTCATCGTAAGGAAAAACCACCAAGTGATCATCGTAAGGAAAAACCATCCAGTGTTCATCGTATGGAAAACCCTTTATTAATCATGGTAAGGGAAAACCATCCAGCGATAATCGAAAGGAAAAACAATAATCATCGTGAGGATAACATTCAGGGATCCTCGCAAGGAAAATACATCCAGGGACATCGTAAGGGAAAATACATCTTCATACAGAAAAAATTATCCAGTGATTATCGTAAGGAAAAACCATCCAGAGATCATCTTAAAGAAAACCATCCAGTGATCACTCTATGGAAAAACATTCATTAATCATCAGAAGTGAAAACCATCTAGTAATCATCGTAGGGAATATCGTAACCGTAGGAGAAAAACCATCATGACCTTCGTAGAGATCATCGTAAGGAAAAACCACCAAGTGATCCAGTAAGGAAAAACCATCCAGTGATCATCGTAAGGAAAAACCAGCCAGTGTTCATCGTATGGAAAACCCTTTATTAATCATGGTAAGGGAAAACGATAATCGAAAGGAAAAACAATAATCATCGTGAGGATAACATTCAGGGATCCTCGCAAGGAAAATACATCCAGGGACATCGTAAGGGAAAATCTCCTGGAATCTTCATACAGAAAAAATTATCCAGTGATTATCGTAAGGAAAAACCATCCAGAGATCATCTTAAAGAAAACCATCCAGTGATCACTCTATGGAAAAACATTATCAGAAGTGATCATCTAGTAAGTAGGGAAAAACCACCCAGAGATAACCGTAAAGAAAAACCATCCAGTGACCTTCGTAAGAAAAACCATTAATGATCATCGTAAGGAAAAACCACCAAGTGATCATCGTAAGTTCATGCTCGTATGGAAAACCCTTTATTAATCATGGTAAGGGAAAACCACCCAGCGATAATCGAAAGGAAAAAACAGTGATCATCGTAAGGATAACATTCAGAGATCCTCGTAAGGAAAATACATCCAGGGATCATCGTAAGGGAAAATCACCTGGAATCTTCATACAGAAAAACCATCCAGTGATTATCGTAAGGAAAAAATCGTCCAGCGATCACCAGGCCTCCTAACCGGCTGGGTCATAGAAATTTTATAAATATTAATATGAAAAAAAAATGTTTTAGATGGGGGATTTTAATTCGGCATATAACTTGGCTTTTGTGCAGTATTTCATTTTCATCAATTATGTAAAAGCTTTTTGGTACTTATTTTGGGGTATATATATATATACAATTTATCATAAGTTACAATGTATTGATAAGTAATACTTAGTGTGAAGTATCTTATAAGTACGGGCCCTTAACGCTGACTTGTTAACACTGACACAGTTCAGACTAATCTCACCTGATAAAGCAACAAAAAGAAAACATCATCCATCTAAAACAAATATGGTTAAGGTATTAATTTCTCGGATGAGAGGTACTACTAACCAGTAAACAGCATCACATACCTGAGTTCAACAGGTAAATTAGAAACCAAATAGCTATTCTACCTGGAAAATTGTATCCCGCTGAAAACGTCAGTTTCAGAATATGTGCTATATATCCTAATACTAAAAGAATACTTATTGATTGAGATTATACAAACAGTATGTTTGAAGTTATTATATGGCCGTTGCCATATTTATTTTGTAATAAATGGAATGGGACAGAATATCAGGTATATTTTATCATTTACCTGTACCCCGTACGTCAGCTGTTGAACGTTATCTAGGAAGCTATGTGTTGGAGGTTAAGAACAATCTAATTAAAAGACAAATATAAGGCCGTGCAAAGTTAGTTTGTTTGTTTGATTTATTTTATTTTTTTACATCCCGATAGGAATTTTTAACTTGTGTGGAGATGGCACCATTTTTGTTGAATATCTTTTTATTTCTTTATTGAATTATATGTACATAATACATGTACATTACAAATACAAATACAGAGGTAAATGATAATTCTTCCACACACGCTTTTACACAATGTTTATAGCATTTACTACATTGCTACAAAAAATCAGATTTAACGAAACTTAAAAACTTAAAGGAGCATTAGCTGTGTTTACCAAACAAAATTATTCCATTTTTTCTACTTTAGCTACTTGTACTTGATATACAATAACAAATAAGAGCTATACCCAGACATAGAAAATCTTATATTCCTATATAGTTTGTGAAAACTAGGTCAGGTCTAGTGTGTAATTCATATACATATAGTAAGGTTGAGTTAACCAATTGCAATTGAAAAAGTGCTGAACCTCGATTTCTCAAGCAATTTTTACAATAGTAGTAATTTAAGAAATTTTATGCCAGTGTATATCTCTTTTTTGTTATTGTACATCAATCTAAATAGTGAAAAGGGGGAAATTGAAAAACACACACACACACACACACAGCTAATGCCCCTTTAAATTTAATAAAAAAACAGCCATTTTTGTTGAAGGAAGATACTTTATTCCGAGATTCAGCAATATATAATTCAGTATTATTTATTTTATTCTTTTTAGTGCCTAACAAAAAGTTGGAAGAACCTTTATAACTTTACAGTGAAAAATATATTTTTGCTAATAAAAATAATAAAATTTTCAAGAAAGGTACCGTTATGATTTCCAAAATCATTTTACACTGAAATGTCTTCATTACATCATTTTACATATCAAATGAGTTAAAGAATACTACCCTCTTTCAAACTTGTTCAGTTACTGTCTTCTCATAATGTTTCTGAACGACATAACATTGGGAATTATTTATTTAATGCTGTGACAAAGATTTGTTTTGTATGTAAATGTCTCCCCAATAGAAATGTCTTGATATCAAAGTCAAATATTAAAACTAAGATCTAGTTGAACTAAATTCTACTACAATACAACAATTTGTTGTTTTTTTTTCATTTTTTTAATTATCTTATGTCAACGATATATATATATATATATATATATATATAGAGAGAGAGAGAGAGAGAGAGAGAGAGAGAGAGAGAGAGAGAGATTTTCCGCTGTAAGTACGTATAGAAGTGAAAACACCCATTTACAAAATTTAAAACTATAAGAAATTTTGTTCCTCAAATATAATAAATTTTAAAACTTCAATATATATCCAAAACGAACCAACATCGTGCTGTTATTTAGGTATAGGATTCTTTTATTTGCAAGTGGTTGATGTAAAATTAAAGAGCTGTGACTCATACAACTTTGTGACAATATGATAGTATAAATATATCCGTGATTAATCAGTGATTTACAGCATTGATAATTCGTCGAATTTCCAAATGCAAATATTTGTAGTACCATGACAAAATTAATTCATTACGCTATGAAATTCAGTTGTTCAAATAGGTTTTTATCAACGAGCCTTGTGCCATCAAACCAGTTTTCTGTTGGAAGTATTTGAAAACGTCAATAGAATTTTTTAAAAATGTTTTAACTCCAAAAACGAAAATAAGAGTATGGCAGGCGTTTATATTCATATCTTGTACGTTACAATGACTGAAAGTGTATTTTTGATAGATGTTAACATTGTAAACTAATGCTACACGTGGAAACTTGGATATAACTAATCCTTCTGACCATTTCAAAAAAAGCATTTGTCAGACTGGTCAAACTGGTCATCATAATAAGTTCACATTTTGATCATACCTGTTCGATAGTAGATGTTGAATCGTCTTTACCGAATTTGACGAGGGTTCATTACTCACCTGTTTTATGTGAATTTGACTGTGGATTCCCGGCAGGTGTGACCGGTCAACAGGGGATGCTTACTCCTCCATAGAACCTGATCCCACCTCTGGGGTTTCAGAAGTCTGTGTTTGTCCAATGGTCACCAGATTTGTATATTGTTCCCTGAACCTCCTGGCGATTCATATATTGGTATCTGTGGGGTTAAATGGTCATTCGGGGTGCAGACATTTTTTTCAGAAAAAAAATTGATAACCTTTATTGTCATTTTCAGATTTTTCTATAGGAAGATGATAAGATATTTAAATCATATCTGGTTTTAGGTTACTGGCCGCTAATTTCAAATGTTGTCAGTTTTAAGTACTATGTAGACAGTTGTGGGTGTATTAAACAGTGGTGGGTGAATACATTCATGCTTATAGTCCAATATGGCCGAGATACGCAGAACAGGAAACGCATTTTATACGTACATTATTAGTAATTAGGTTTGTTACTGACCGTCCATGAGAACTATATTATCATTTAATAAGTATCGTCATTTGCCACTTTACACAGAATTGTGAATCATATCATCCGCCATTGCCGTCTATTGTTTGCCACTGATGGTAGAAATTATTTCAATATTATTATATTTAAAATGTCGATTATTTGCAAATCAGATTTCTAGCTTAGTTACAAAAGCGTCATTGCAATCAATATTGAACGTATCAATGTTTAAGATATGGCCTGCACACACACACACACACACACACACACACACACACACACACACACACACACACACACACACACACAAAACAACAAATGAAACAAAACCAAACCAAAAGAAGCAATAACGCAAAAACAAAATTAACAACAACGTTGAATACATTGCCAAGCATCTTTGGGTGTTAACATGTATATCTTAGCGACAAAAACGTTTGAAAATACAACAGAACCAAGTAGGCTTCTCACGCAACTTAACATTTATTTCATATAACGAACATTTGCAACTTAAAAATACGACAAACGGGATGAATTCGTTTTCCCTATCGTCAACTTTCCACAATTAGATAGTAACGTTCCTTTATCACCTGCATACGATGCTTTGTTTCCAAAAGGATCTGTGCCTGTTCAGCGTGACATCATTTCATATACATGCAAATAACTTGATTGAATCATCGTATTTAAATTCAACATTGCGCAAACGTGGTTGTTTAGATTGTTTGTTGTTTTACGTTCCGGCAGTCACCGTGGACGGGTGGTTATCTAGAGCATCGCGCTTTAGACAATGAAGTCTATCATCTCTTGTAAGCGCGGGTTCGTGTTACGCTGGACCATAAGCTCATTTTGTGAGAAGGTTTGCCGATTTATTTCCAGAAGACCGGTGGTCTCTCCCCGGGTACATTGCAACCGGGTTCTTTCCTCCGCCATTAAAAATGGCCGTCACGACATCACTGACAAATTGTTGAGTGTGGCGAAAAACACAAAAACAAACAAACAAAATAAACGTCCCATCAATGTTCTTTTTATCCAGAATATGTAAACGTTATCAGCTCTAAGTGACATTGCCTCTATTTTTACCTAATAAAATATGTTGTGGATCAATACACTGAACTACATTGAGGAGCTGTCACCCCTTTTTAAGCACCAGGTATGACTCGAAATCACAATCGAACATGCAATCTTCCAAATGAAATTCGAACGTATCACCACAAAACAACCGTGAGTGGTGCCGACATGTTTGATCGTCATCACCACAGTCTCGCAGCGTCAAATGTAAGAAACCATTAGTTCGTCTATATCCTTCCTATCAGTCACTGTAGTTGCTTTATTTTTATCAGTTATATTTTATCGGTCGGTACGATTTGATTCGGAAACCACTGACCGAATGTTCTATGACATTACATATAGACATATAGACATTACATATAAACTTTGCTGTATCCTTAAATCACTGAACCTTTCTCGGACAAAGCAAGATTTCTTATTCGGATTTGTTTCCACACCAGCTAAAAAGTTAAAGGTGCTCTTTGAATTTTACCTCTTTAGGATTTTTTTAATGATAATAAATAAATCTAGTACAGATTTTAAACATAAGCCTGGTTCACTAGTACTTTAAAAGTGTTCATTTTCAAAGTATTTTTGACATGTGATAAATAATTAACTTTAAAATGAAATGGTATAGACCAAAGGAAGAGCCATGTTCGATGCGTTATTAGCCTTTCAAAAAGTTAAACATGCGATGGATATGAGTGGATTAACCTATATGCCCGACATCAAAGTATTTCAATTTTACGACGGTGAAATTTTGTTGAAAGCGCCGTGTGCAGGTAAACTCTGCTTGATTGAAAATGATAAAATAAGAGCGGGTAGTTATCGTGTGATATTAGCATTCTGTTTTATGCACAATTAAGCGATACAGGTAACTCTAGTTATAACTGATAAAATAAGCAATTAACTGTAGTCGCGCTTGACTGACTATGCAGTTAAACACGGAGAGATAATAGTTACGGGTTATCGCCACAATTTCAATTTGATGCTGTTTGTTTTTAATGCAATAAGTGAATTAAGATTACAGCCTGTGAAAAGTGATGCAAAATCAAATTCTCTCTCTCTCTCTCTCTCTCTCTCTCTCTCTCTCTCTCTCTCTCTCTCTCTCTCTCTCTCTCTCTCTCTCTCTCTCTCTCTCTCTCTCTCTCTCTCTCTCTCTCTCTCCAAGCAATGCCGCCACACAAATGTTGAGAAGCCGTGATATTGAGATATCGGGTGTAATGTTTTATGCCTTTTTTATCCTATCTAACTACAGTTATATTTGCATTAAAGGTCACCTCTGTATAAAGGGCACCTGCCCATCAGGGCCATTCAACATAAGCTTTCTTAACCCTTTTTATAAAAGGCCTGTCTATAACACAGCTACTGAGTTTGCCTGTTCCCTTTGTGAGTGGTCTCTGTGTGTGTGTGTGTGTGTGTGTGTGTGTGTGTGTGTGTGTGTGTGTGTGTGTGTGTGTGTGTGTGTGTGTGTGTGCGTGCGTGCGTGCGTGCGTGCGTAAGCATGTAGTTGAATATTGACGGCATTCAATTTAAGGGCGCTTTTTCACAACTTTTCTGGAAATTGTATTCATCACTTGATATTTGTATCAATTGAAAAATGTCATTCTTAGCATTTTATATAATCGTCAGTTACAAACGCCCGGTTACGGAGAGCCTTGTGCAGAGCAAAACTGTTTTTGTTTAAACTTAACTTTTTAGGGGTAAATACTAGTATTGAAGTAAAAGCCAAAAAAATAAGTTTAAGTGAATATAACATTTTGATCCGAAAGACAACAATTGGTACAATGGTAACTTATTTTAATCTTGTTTCGGTGTTGTTTTACTGGCCAGCCAAAGAGCAAATTTATGAAGACGTTACGGGATAAAAGTGAACAACCTAGTGGCACAAATTTTGACTTGTGCAATGGACTGATAACCGTAACACGGGAGCTCATTCCGATTGACTCGAGTCTTTCAATTCTTGTATCGAGCGTTTGGCGAGGGAGCAGTCATTTCCTGTGTGAAATTTAAGTCTTACGTCAGACCCAGATTCAAATATGGAATCCCCCGCTTTTGAGTAGAATTTTTTATCGGCCAACCCAGCACGAGCGGTGTTTTTCGTATAAAAGGAATCAAATCACCGCGTGAAGTAGGCAAATTAAACATAATTGAGTTTGAAAAGGGAATGCAAATGACCTTAGATTTATTTCAAATTTCTAGAATACCGGTACTATTTCATCTCGTAATTTCGACTTTGGAAAAAAAATTATATGCTTTCATGTGACATCAATAGCTTTCATAGTTTCAATATTTTGTACGTAACATTGAATATTACTGTTGGAATTCGAAACCGCTCAGAACTCGCCAACGTTGATATTTATTATGAGAGAGAGAGAGAGAGAGAGAGAGAGAGAGAGAGAGAGAGAGAGAGAGAGAGAGAGAGAGAGAGAGAGAGAGAGAGAGAGAGTCTTTATGAACAGTTAACTATGTTACGTCTTCAAGGTGTGACTAGATTTATTTGTTTTGTCGGGGAACTATTATCTTGATAGAATTTAGATGCGGTACATGATCAAGACAAACAAGGCCAAATGTGTTTAAAATGGACTTAATAGATTAGGGGTGAGAACAACTTAAGAAGAACAAACAGTTTTATCTAGGCTCTTGGATGAGACTAGATATAATGGGATGTAATGTTTATTTTAGTTCAGTTTGAATAACTTTGCCTAAGTTCTCGTTGGTCTCATACCTCGACTTGTCAGTCATAATAATATGTTTTACGACAGTTTGCGAAATTGGCATTGTGGCGTTGCAGGCTGTCGGTGAACAACCTAACCTATAGTCTGGGAAAGCGTATGGTCCTCCCAATCGGATGACCAAGAAGTAATATATTTGAACCTGAAAACTAGTTGTTTGTTGTTGTTGTTGTTGTTGTTAGTGTAAAAACAGACCATCCAATGTGCAAAAGCAATATTTTACATTGTACATTGTCTCAGTACGAAAACTTTTATAGGATCTACAAGGTCAACATGACTGGTCTGATTTTAAAATTAGAAAATAATACCAACTGTTATGAATTAAGGCTGTCTAGCCCAGTAGCTAGGTTTTGTGGCTAGACGGTTGGTGTTTCTCATCGAGGGGTGTTCATTGACGATTTAGCAAGCGTATGCCGACGCATGAAAAAAAAACATAAATCGTTGGCGTACGTCGAACTTTCACTGTATCCCTGTTACACATTAACGATTTGCTGAACTTATGCGGACCTATGAAAAAATTATCAAATCTTAATAAAACATTGGCATACGTCGAACTGTCGCTTTAGTTTAAGTTATTGTCACACTACACCGTATTGCGCTACCGGACGTCGAACGTATAGAAAAAATGCCGCAGAGAAAGTGATACGGTGGCGAAAGGTGCTCTCGTGTTCGATGCATAGGCGTCGGAACCGGGGGGGGGCTAGGGGAGGCATAGCCCCCCCCCCACTTTTTTGGCAAAGATAGACATATGTGTTGAAAATTAGGGCTTAGCCCCCAGACGTTTCTTTCGTGTGTGTGTTTTAAGTTGGTTTAGCCCCCCCCCCCCCACTTTCAATTTGCTTCCGACGCCTATGTGCGATGTATGGAACACAAAAAACGGACAAAACCCACAATGAACGCACAATCAATGCACAGGATATACAACGTTCAATTAACGGGCATCACCGTATTAGTAACGGACTTGTACCGCATAAAAGGTAAGAGTCCCCCCTTGGAAGAACGGACCCGGGTCCAACTTTACCCCCGGATAAATAGACCCAGCATAGAATATCACCAAAGTAAGAATCAACATGGGCCCAACTCCCCCCCAAGGAAAAGGCAACCCAGTTTCCAGTTCTATTACTAGAAATCTATCAATCCATATAAACCAAAGCGGACTAATAGATCAACTTTAATTTTTTGTTAAAAATAAAATAATTGAAATCATGAAACCTGGTTTTAAAGTTCATTAAATACGCTCCATTTTAGTTGGCTTATCACAAAAAATATTTGATATCAATCATTAATAACGAAATTTAAAGTCAGTTGATGCAGCGTGGATAATTTCAACCTCTACCTATAACTTCAACCTCTACAAATATAAAATATTTTACTTTTTCATACGTTCAAAAATATCATATTTTTCATATCTAGACTGTCAATTTTAAAAGCACATATATTTTCTCTTTAATAATCCGGAAGCAAGAGGGGGGCAAATTCTACCCCATGGCGGTTTTCCCGCACAGGGGGGGACTCTGTACTTACTTTGTGTATGGAGGAAATAATATACTTGGGCGCTTTTTCTTCCCATGGGGAGAATCTAACCCAGGCCAGTTTTCCTGGGGGGAAACTGCGGGGGGGGGTCTTTGCTACAACACCGGCTCGTTATATTTGGTGGCAGCGAGAGAGTCTGAAATCCAGAGAGAGAGAGAGAGAGAGCTGAAGGTCATAGTGTAAGCTGTTGATTTTTCATTGAATCCGCGAAGCTTCGGGACGAAGTTTGTCTGCGGAGGGGTAGTGTAACAGCCGTGGATATAGGCAGATTAACTATCTAGTCCAATAGCTAGCTTTTGTGGCTGGCCGGTTAGGATTTATATTCATGTACTATGCACCGGCGAGCGCGGTCGGTATCTGGATGGGTGACAATATAATGTGATGTGCTCAGTCGAGCCTCGGTGATGGCAACATATAGCGACATTTTTTTTCGGAGGGAATTTATTAGGGTTAGGCAGGGACGGGTGTAGCGGGTGCCCCGTAAGTTGTAAAAAAAATTAATAAAATTTACATTTTCTATTAGAATTTCGAAAATAAATGATAAATTACCGATATTTTCGCGCCTTGCTACCCGAAATGAAGATATATATATATATATATATATATATATATATATATATATATATATATATATATATATATATATATATATATATATATTTATATTCTAGGGTTGCGCCCCACTAACTTGAAATTCTGGATCCGCCCTTGGTTACTTGCTACAAATAAAAAGTATGTAGCCTTATTGTGGCACTGCTAAATACATAATTGAACGACAATAAGTTTTTATAAGAGTATCATTATCTATCATTTTTAATATAGTATAGGTCTACTCTACCAAGACAAAGTGTGGCACATCCGGGTTCTGTCAGAAACCTAAACAATGCCATTAATTTTCCAAAAATATGGGTGTACAGGTAGGACATTTGGGCTTGCTCTGATTCCGCCATGCAGTGCTGTAGCTCTTTCATTTTTTACCGAAATTTTGCCTGTCATCCCTATTATTGTTTAATCTAGATTTGTTGTATTTGTAAACAATTTACCTTGGAAAATATACCTTGAAATTTTATTTATTTATTTTAAATCACGTGATCTTATTAATTTGTTGTTTTATTTAGTTATCCATCTATTTATTTAGTTAGTAATATAGGCCACACGGTTCCTCCAATGACGCGAATGTCTGACGAACGGGCGGCCATCAAAGAGAAAAACAAAATACCTGAACTTTCTGTACATAATAATACATAAAATATAATGTTGATAATACTGTCGTGTCATAAAACTTTTCATTTGATCTAAATTACCGTTTTGATTGCTAATCTCTAAAATCGGTCGAATTTCGGTAACGAGATTTGCGATTATTTATGTTTTACTTGCAGAAACTTTAGTCAAGAATCCCACCGGGATTAAATGTAAATATTGGCTCGCTACGCCATGTTCACGAACGTAGGTTACAAAATCATACCTCAAATAAAACTGCAGCATTTTTCGGCTTTGTCATTATAGCATTCGTGTTTATATGCGCGTGTAATCGAATATTTCAATTAATTAAAAGTCAAATACTCCGTAATCCACCCGGGAATACCCAGTGAACGGCGGCATTAGATTCTTTCGGCAGATACTGATTCTAATAAATACGTTTTATACACAGGCGTTTGCAGTCACACTGCATCTACAAAACCCTGAGATCACCAATAAATCAGCGGGTTCAAAAACACAAAACACTGACATAGTTTCACTCTCGCGGGTATATTGATGACATCGGGACTTTGGATATAAAATTTCAGATACCAAAGTATTTAAAATCTTCAGAATGTCCAGGAGTCAAATACACAAATCCGGTTAAGATTGGACAAACACAGACCACTGGAAATTCAGAGGTGTGATCAGGTGTCATGGAGGAGTAAGCATCCCCGTGGACTGGTCACATCCGCCGCGAGTGTTTTAAGCGTCTATGGTTTTATATCTATTTATACATTATGGATTATGGCATGGGGTAGCCGAGTTTACATACAAGCAGAATACTTACATACCTTTAGAAGAAAATATGGTTAATTTAGGAAAATAATATCCGCAAGAAAATTGACATCCTTACTCAATAAAGAAAAGAAAATAAGATGTTTTTTACTTTTGTCTAAGATTATAAGATTTGATTTACTTATTTTATCATATACATGTATATCTCATCAATAGTTTTTCACTTATATTGATCTTAATTAAGGTGTGACGAGCATGCAACTTTAAATGCCACAAATTTTGACCTACAGTAACTTGCCAAAAGTTTATAGACATTATCATTTCTTGCTATATATTTTAATAAAAGCACATTTTTTCAACAACAAAAATATTGTGAAGCCATTTCTTATCGCATTTTAATAGAATTCCCACTGTTAAATAGAGAATATGCCCAAGATTCATTGATTATTTGGATGTAATTTTCTAATTTGTAATTTCAAAAAGTGAAAATTTAAACAAAAATTAAAAATTAGATATCACAATTTCACTTACACAAAGAAGGAATTTTCAACACAAAAATTATACTTTCTGTTTAAATTAATTATTTTTTTTAATTTCTGATCCGGAAAATTCAAATTAAAATATATAACAAAACTGTATTCAATTATCTGTTTGACAGTGAAAATCCTATTGAAATGCAATAAGAAATGGCTTCACAATATTTTTTTGAAAAAATATGGTTTTATATGAAATATATGTATATAGTAAAAATGACAATGTCTATAAACTTTTGGCCAGTGGCTGCGTGTCATGGACTGACCAATACAGTGAGATTATTTTACGTGCCATGCCTGTCGTGTCACAGGACCTCGGTTTTAAGTTTCATCCTAAAGAACCATGACCTTTACGTGGTGTGTCGAGGGTTTGGCGAGGATACAGTCATTGCCAATTTTTAAAAAGTATTTGGAATAATCCAGTACCGGGAATCGTAACTGGAACCTTCCAGTTGCGAGTCGATCGCTGTAGTAAAATTTTAAATAAAGACTGATTATCACAAAAATATTACATGTACACAAACATATTGGATCATATTATCGTATTATCAAAAGCCACATTAATGATCGATTGGAAACAGCCGAATACTAAGAAGGATAACTCTTACATTATTACCAACAACTCTTCTACAAATATCATAAACGTTTGTTTGTTTGTTTGTTTATCGTCCCACTGAAGAATATTTCACTCGTATGGAGACGTCACCAAATGCCGGTGAAGGGCTTCAAATTTTGGCCTATGCTCGGCACTTACGGCTATTGAGCAGTGAGGGTTCTTTAACGTGCCGACACCAACTGTGACACGGGACCTCCAGATTTTACTGTCTCATCCGAAAGACAGGAAACCAACCTGTCGCCAGCGGGACTCGAACTCACGACCCAGAGTCAAGCGCGCTACCGACTGAGCCAGCTCTATTATAAACGAAATACCAAAGTTATTTTTTTTTTTTTTATTTATTTATTTTATTATTATTTTTTTTTTTTTTTGGTTTTGTTTTGTTTTTTGTCTATATGCTGACATCGCAAAAAATGAAAGTGTTGGATTTATAATTAAACAACAATGAAAAACAAACAAACAAACAAAACTCTGAAGTTTTGCTTGCAATTTGATTTGGTAAATCCTGTTGTCATTACTTAACCCCATGTAAGGCAACTATTACTACCGATACTGATATTCGAACACGCTTGTTATTCCGGAAGTCGTCCGAACATAAGAGAGGTTATCCTCCTTTCTTTTTATCATTTTAGAGGAGAATAAGACATTTTGTGTGAATACCTACTCTCTCTGTCTGAAAGCCGCTATATCAATCGATCATAATTGGTTTCATGAAACTTTTGAGTCACTTACAGAAATATATCACAGTCTGTAAATATTTTATTTACTCTACGACGTTTTCGGACTTTCTCCTGGACAGGGCGGACATTTTGAACGTGAAATGAATCTATTTTACTCCAGTGAAATGTTGGTAAGAGTTTCTTTGGACACCCCATCTTATTAAACAATATTACAAACATAAATGTAAATCTAAATTGCATGTACATTACCACTTAGTAAAGTCAGCGATATATAAAGATTATTTGTATCTATCCCCGTGACATTTTTTTTTAATTTAAATTTTGTTTTACATCCCACCAAGAATATTTTGCCTACACTCCCTACAGTAGGCCTATACATAGTTTACAGCAGCAACGAAGAACGTATTTACTTTTTTTTTATTTTTTTATTTTTCTGTCTCCAAAAAATAAAAAAAATAATAAATACCTTCTTCGTTGCAGCTGTAACTGGCCTATACAGGGTTCAACATTAAAGTTTGTCCGGTTGTCCGGGACAAGTCTATTTTGGGTTCAGACAAGTAGATGTTTCTCACTTGTCCGAATGAACAAGTGAAATTGTTGAAGACAAAAATTAATTCAATAAAGATTATTCTTGTTTAAACAGAAAAGAATATCTTTAAATGTTATAAATGATTATTTCGGACAATTTTCATTTTTGCATTTAGACAAGTTGATATCAGTACTACTTGTTCTTCAGGACAACTGAGAATTTTCGTTATTGTTTACACCTGCTATACACTGGTACTAGAGGACAGCAATATACATATATATATATATATATATATATATATATATATACAGTGGAATCTCGTTATGTCGAAATAGTCCAGTCGAAATTCCGGATATTTCAAAGTTTAAAGTCCGGTCCCGATTTTTATAGATATAATAATATATCAATTAAAAATTTTGGTTATCTCAACTCTGGATCGTGAGGTCGTGAGTTCGAGTCTCGCCGGCGACAGGTTGGTTTCCTGTCTTTTGGATGAGACAGTAAAAACTGGAGGTCCCGTGTCACAGTAGGTGTCGGCATGTTTTCACTGCTCAATGGCCGTAAGTGCCGAGCATAGGCCAAAATTTGAAGCCCTTCACCAGCATTTGGTGACGTCTCCATATGAGTGAAATATTCTTGAGTGGGACCTTAAACAACAATAAACAAACAAACAAACTGGATATCTCAAAGTAATAGGGGCAGCCCCGTGAGTTTCGAGATAATGAGATTCCACTGTATATATAATTTTATATATATATATATATATATATAAAATTTTGTTGATTTATTATCTTTTGCAGTATTACTAAACACTATCGAAAAACCTTGAACCGGCTTGAAGTTAAATAAAATAACACCAATATCATTGAGTTATATTTCAAATAATAATAAAATAACCCCCAAAAATAATACAAATTCTTGTCCTCTAGTACCCGTGACAATATAGTTAGATGTTGCCAGCTTTAAGTGATGTACCACATATTTTGACCAATATTATGAACTAACACATTATAATTGAGATTTTTTATGTGTGCCATGTCTGCCGTTACACGGGACCTAGGTTTTAAGTCTCATTCGAAAGACCTGTGACTTTCACTTCATATGAAACATTTGTACATTGTAAATAATGAATTATTTTATGTGTCACAGGTGGAGGGAAAATGCATCGCTAGACTGGGATTCAAACCCAGGCCTCCCACAATATGTGTGGCTGCTCTGTCAATTGAGCTACCTTGTGGGACATATAGTACCCTGTCCCTGTTATACTCTTTTACGTTTTTTTGTTTTTGGTTTTTTGGTTTTTTGAAACTACATACCCTCACACATATTATTCCTAACCACTTCGAGTATTGTTTAGTTAGGTGCCATTTGTAACATTGTAAGGAAAAAGTATACAGCCTGACATGCCCAGTTCTTGTGACCAGGACAAGTTCGAATTTTAGAAAATGCAGTATAATACTACATGTACATTGTACATTAAAATTACACTGGCAACAGCAGTGTTCCAACTTGTCTCCATACCTATAGCAAGGATTTTCCTACCTCCAGGATTAAAAAACGACATTTTAACTAAAACAGAAAAACAAGTATAGTAGGATCTTGTTATGACAAAATTGGATGAGTCAAGATTACGGTTGTGTTAAAGTTGAATGGCTGGTCCCGATTATTTTACTATATATTTATACTACTTTTATTTTGGATATTCTGAAGTTTTTATCTCGAAATTTTGGTTACTTTGAAGTATTTTTCTGGTCTGAAGTATCATAATATTATAGCACTGTCACTTGTTATCTTGAAGTTACCATTTGCGATTAAAGGTTTACATTTTGTATACAAAAAGCATTGTAATTATTTACTTCTTTACCTGCAAAACACGAGCCGGCCTGGCTCAGTCGGTAGCGCGCTCGACTCTGGATCATGAGGTCGTGAGTTTGAGTCTCGCCGGCGACAGGTTGGTTTCCTGTCTTTCGGATGAGACAGTAAAACCTGGAGGTCCCGTGTCACAGTAGGTGTCGGCACGTTAAAGAACCCTCACTGCTCAATGGCTGTAAGTGCCGAGCATAGGCCAAAATTTGAAGCCCTTCACCGGCATTTGGTGACGTCTCCATATGAGTGAAATATTCTTGAGTTAAACAACAATAAACAAACAAACAAACCTACAAAACACGGTACAGCCAACTCCCGTTAATGAGTCATGGTGAAAGGTAATTGATAATTGCATAAATTAAACTGTAGCCTCAATAGATCTATTTGTTGTCCTATAAGAATAAAAAAAATTTGTGAATTGAAAATTTTGGATATCTCGAATTTTGGATATCTCGAATTTTGGATATCTCAAAGTAAATGGGATATCCCGAGAATTTCAAGATAATGAGATTCCACTGTATTTTCAAACAAATGTCTCAAATTAATGGAGATGGATTTTAGCTATACTTTTAGATTTATTATGCATCATTCCAAGTTTTTAGGAGTTGATGGAACATGAATGCAGTTATGTTATGCTAAGTTGTTTATTTGGACCAAGTCAAAGCACTTTTTGCAGTATGGGGTTAATAACACATTATATTGATGCAAATTACACATGTATGTGCATTGCAGCGACATAAACTCAACTTCAAGATTGAAATTTCCAAATCACACTTTTATTTGTATATTTTTGCTTTTTAAAATGACGAAAATATAGTAACAATTCGCTGAAAATATAGGTCTACAAGACTTGTTGAAATATATATGCTATTTAAGGTCAGTTCGGCGTCCTTTATGAATTTTAAGATATTATAAATTTGCTTTAGAATGTTTTTACCATTATACTCTTGTGATAGAATTGACATTAAAAGCAATAGACTGGACTGTTAACAATTCTTGCTCACAATTAATATGCAAATGAGTTTCAGTCAAGTTTCCCTTACTGTGTATTGGTAAGATCTGTCTGTGAAGTTGGACATAGAAGTTGTGTTATTCCTCTTTCAGGTGATCTTAACTGATGAGAAACTCATGGCAGTCTTTGAAGTTGGGAAAATGTTTTACATGTACAGTGATCTTAACTGATGAGAAACTCGTGGCATTCTTTGAAGTTGGGAAAATGTTTTACATGTACACCTATTGCCCTAGAGAAAGAAAGTATAGCGTAAGGGTATAATACTGCCCTGTTGCATAGAAATTTAATATTGATGAAACAATGTTTATAAGCACAAGATTTTATGATCATATCGCTGATCAATGTAGTTTGTTGCATAATAAATAAGCCATCAGTACTCACGTTAGGCCAAATGTCTGACCCGATTTTTAGTTACTTTTTTTGTAAAACCTAATTTTACCGAATTAAAAAGTATTCAGTATACTTAGTGTATTATACCTCATTTAAACTTACGATTGCCATCAACTCGTATCAGTACTTTCAGTACTTTGATTACATAGGGAACTAGTCCTGTAACCGGACCCCAAACTAGCCAAGAGAAATCCCTGTACAAGTATCAATTGGGGAAACTAAGAGCTTTTCTTGTGAAACTTCTCATAACTGAAAACAAACAGAATCATCCGTATGATAAATAAAAGGTTGCTCCGCACTGCCAATGGGGCAATAGAACATTAAAGATTGCAGTCAATATCGTTTTTAGTTGCTCTGTCCATTTTTCAGTCTTTCTGAAAAAAATTCTTTCAATAAATAACAAGTTTTTTACCTCAGATTTGAACAAAATTTGGTAATTTGTTTGATTTTAATGGAATCACAGCAGGTTTTAATTATGGACAACATTCTATAATATTTCCCAGAATTATGAAATTTCAGCTTTAGAATTGTTTTCAAACAATACATTTCTCTCTGTAATCTTTATTTGTTTAAAAATCACTATTTTGTAAGACAAGTGCACATGAAACTTAATCTTTCCTACAAACAATGTAATGTTAGTTCCGGTACACTGGAACTCGCCTTGATCATAGTAGACCACCCTACTCCACCCGGTCACTCAAGACAGGTGGTCTCTCAAAAAAGGTTTTATTCAAAGGATTTATTGGCTAAGTGGTTTTCAGAATGTAGTCTCAAGAGACAGGTGGTCTTTCATGAGAGTGGTCTTTCAAGACCGGTTCCGGTCTATATGTACAGTGAAACTTGTATATAAAGACACCCTTAGGGACACAACAAAACCAGTCTTTATAGGGAGGTGGTCTTTATATAGACTAGAAGTTGTTTTGTACACAAATGGTACTGTTGGGAACAGCTAAAAACAGTCTTTGTGACCAGGTGGTCTTTATACACAGGTAGTCACTAAAGCAAGTTTTACTATATTGATATTTATTAGTATTGAGAAGCAATACACCATAAACAAGTGAAATTGATCACTGTCTTGTGTCTGCTACTGGCTATTTCTATTTCATGCATGCAGAATATTCAGAATCGATATATAGAGATACTTACTCATATGGTTGTTGTTTATTGTTGTTAAACGTCCCACTCAAGAATCTTTCATTCATACGGAGATGTCACCAAATGCTGGTGAATAGCTTCAAATTTTGGCATATGCTTTGCACTCATGGCCATCAAGCAGTGGGGGTTCTTTAACGTCCTGACACCTACTTTGACACGGATCCTCGGTTTTTACTGTCTCATCCGAAGGACAGGGAAAGTCAGCCGCCTCCACTGAGGTTCCAATCCGTGACCCTCTGGTTGCGAATCGAGCACTCTACCACAGAGCTGCAACAGTTCTCTACATATATGGTAATTTTATATATATATATATATATATATATATATATATATATATATATATATAAAAAATTCAAATATGAATGATCTTATTCTGAATGTTCTTGCTCTGAAGCAGCAGCTGAAAATAAAAATGCTATGTGCACTTGACATGCTAAGTTTTCAAGTTTTGTTTTGTTTTATCTTTGGTAATAATTGAGGCCTGAAAATGATAGAAAATTACTTTTAAAAACATAAAGGATTAGGTAAAATGGTCAAGCTTCATTATTGCATATGCTTATATATGTCTCTGAATATCAAATAAAAAAAATATTTGTTTTCATAACATTCAGTAATCTTGTTTTATAGACCATTTTTGAGTTGTCTCTTCCGTTCAGTTTTGTCAGAATAGTTTGTAAATGGATTGCATGACTTCAACTGAAAGTAGTGCAAGGTCCATTCCGGTTACCGTGTGTCATATTTTCATTGATGACATTCAGTGATATCTTTGTTCAGTTCATCTCATTCTGTGAGGAATTAATTATAGATGAATTATCTCTCTTTTGCATGGAAAGTGTCATCACTTTTCTATAGGCTGTTTTTTTTTTTTTAAGTCTGACGCCTATTACTTCATGATATTCATATTCCAGGACATGTATGTGATAAACTTCTTATCCGGATTATATTGATGCCTTAAGTTTTTCTTTGAAACTGCACACTATTGTGACAAACCGTGACATAGCACGATAACTTGAAAATGGTCTATTTCAAAATTAGAAATTTCAGATCACATTAAAGGGAGATAACTCTTACATCACTATTAAATGCAATGACAGAAGATCTGAAACTGTAAATAGTTTAGCATTAGAATTCCTCAGAAGTTGGCAGGAAGCTTAACATACATGTATAATGGAAATAAAAATGGGAAAAAAACAAAGACAATATTCAGATGGTTTTTATTCTGAAATTTTTCTTGAAAAACTTCATGTTTAAAACATACATGTATTGTACATTTTCCCATTTTTATAAACTAAAGATATTTCAAGTAAATTTTTTTTTTTTTTTTTTTTGCTACACAAGGAACTGATTTTTTGTCTGTTGACATCTAAACCAAATACCAGTCTTTTAAAAAATATATCTAAAAACATGGATTGAAACGAACTTTTTTAACCTTCAGCAAACTACAGGATACAGATGTTGGTAGGAAACTTTTACCTTGAGTACTTCAAGGTCGATATATATATGGTGATTTTCTGCTGTACCAAATACCAGTCTTTTAAAAAATATATCTAAAAACGTGGATTGAAACGAACTTTTTTAACCTTCAGCAAACTACTGGATACAGATGTTGGTAGGAAACTTTTACCTTGAGTACCAACAAGGTTCAAGGTCGATATATATAGTGATTTTCTGCTGTAGTAAAATCCATTTAACCTGGCGGGTGGAGTCTAGTGAACCCTTTCTTGACCTGGACGAGTTTAAATTTAGGTAATGAAGCGTAACAATAAAATTACAGTGACTAGAGTAATCGTTCCTACATGCCATAACTGAAAAGTGAGTGGAAACATCCATATGATAATTGAAAGGTTACTCTGCACCACCATCTTATGTGAATTGAAGTATACGTGTCATTTGTAGAATTTCTGTCCCATTGTGTTCTCATATATTTAATATAAGGCCTAAAAATTTCAGCAATGGCACCAAGTGCTACTAAACACATGCAGACGCTTGAACCAAATTGCCTCCAACACAGTAAAAGACTTTTGCTACTGATTCTCAATCCTGGTTCCAAGACTAAAATTTTGGAAGCAAATTTGTTGCTTGCTACCATTAATTTCAAATCCTGAAATAGTTTTTCTCAGCCACAGTTAAAATACAGAAAAAAGATATAATTTTCTGTATCCATATTTTGTACTTTACAGACCTTGAAAATTAAAGTTGTTTAAGACAGTTTATAAGTATGGGAACTTTTTCTATATTGCTGACTTTAATCAGTTCTTTTTTATTCATATCAGAACTCTTGGCCAATTTCAAGGTAATCACACTAAAGGGAGAAAACTCCTGAAACACTATTTTGTTTAACATCATATTCCGCTGTTATATTTTGCTCACTTAGATCACTGCATTAACGCCTGAATGCATACACAATCAGAATGTGTCAACTGGAAGACATTTTCACTGTGCCAGATTGTGACATCATAGTGATTTACATCAGAATTTTGTGACGTTGCATTGACTACTTCTGGACTCACTTTTTTTCAAATTACTGGTAAATGAAAGTTGTGATTTATCATTACCCATTGGTAAAATTACAACTGTATACCTATTATTCATTTGCAGAAGTATACATTCAATATATTTTCTTTGGTTTTTTAACATTTATTTATTCTTGATAGCTTTCAAATTTGATACGGAAATCCAAACTGTGCAAAATCATATATTGAATGTCTCTGATTAATCACCTGATTCACAGAGCAGCTGAAGGATTTCTACTGCATAGAGCCCATTGGAGAACTTTGACTGGAAGAGGGCGCTGTAATAATTCAAGTTACATAAGATTCAGATTATGTAGATACACTGTCCTTCGGATGAGACAGTAAAAACCAAGTTCCCATGTCACAGTAGGTGTCAGCACATTAAAGGAATCTCATTGCTCACTGACCATAAGTGCTGTGCACAGATCAAAATTTGAAGCCCTTCATCGGCATTTGGTGATATCTCCATATGAGTGAGAGATTCTTGAGTGGGACATTAAACCACAATACAACCACAACAATGTAGAAACACATCTTTAATTGATAATATTTCAATTTGTTATATATATATATATATATATATATATATATATATATATATATATATATATATATATATATATATATATATATATATATATATATATATATATATATATATAGATATATAGATAGATACATAGATATTAGAAATTGATTTGTTAATGATAACGTTAATAGGCAGTTGTTCAGGGTTGCCACCTGTAAAAAAAGAAAAGTTAGAGAATATTTTTTTGAAGGTCAGAGAAGTCTATTGAGGAATTTGAAAATTGGTCAGTGAAAAATGAAATTTTAGCAAACTCATAAAAGAACAAAATTACAAACCAATATATAAAATCAAATGTCTGTGGATGTCTTCAAGCAGTATTTATATGTTAAAAAAATTTCTGTTGCATGCTTGGATATGGTTGTTGTGCCCCCGCCACCTTGAATTTTGTTTTCAATTTCTGTCAAAACCCCACAATCCGACCATACCACCTTTATGTGTTTCTTATTAAGATATTTGTTGACTCTTTCAACATTACAGACCATGATAATCAAGTAAAATAGAGAAAAAAGATTACCATATTTAGACACCTAGGGTTCAACAGGGTAAATAAAAAATTGCTATCTTTTAAAAGTTAATGCTAAACATTTCAATCGGACAACTGTTGGGGAAAAAGAGGCCTTTGAAATACATTAGTATCCAGGCCTTTTTTCTGCCAAATGTTTGAAAATGCCATTGGCAATGCAATTGGGAATTTTTATGTAAATTTGTGTCAAATTGATAAGAGTTTTCAGATATGTAAATATGAATAAAATGGAATCTCTTTTTAAATATATTTCCCCTGGCATTTATTTATTTTTCACTATAGTGACAGTCTGCTCAACAAATTTGGATTTCTTTCATCAAATTGGGAAAATGCATGTACACCTATTTTGCAATGGGAATGGGGCTGAATACTCTAGTGGGTATTATGGTATAGAAAAAGGCCTGGGCATTGGTCAGTAAAAATCATAAGGTTGTCAGGGATTTTGTTAGTGGCATCCCTGTAATGTTGTCTTTGAATAATAAGCAGTACTGTGGAACCTGTGTTGAGTGACCACTGTCATAAGATACCACCTGTCTTGTAAGCTCACTGTGAAAACCACACCATTAAAAAATCCATCAAATGCACCAGTATGGGATCCAGCTCTCTTGTTAGAAAAAACTTTCAGTGGTAGAAGGAGTGGTCTGTCAAGACAGGTTTCACTGTACATGCATCCTACATTAAAACAATACAGACTGATTAATGAAATTGGAGTTTAATTTTCAAGGATTGCTTCGGGATTTTGGAGGGGGGGGTGGTTCTGAGGTTGGCGGAAAAAAATGTCTTGTGGTTAAGTCATGTTTAGAATACTGTATACCCTGACAATTTTCGCCCCCCCCTTTCCCCCCCCGGGGGGGGCCCCCCCCCCCCCTGGTTATTTTTGCCCTTTTACAACAGAATACTTATTCACCCCATCTTAAATTTGCCCTAATTCACCATAGTCTCATGTATGTTCATGCTTCAATTATTTAGCTTTCATTTTAAATTCTCCCCCACATCACAGGAAAAATGGTGAAAATTAATCAGCAGATTATATGATAGGTTATGGTTTATCTCAATTAAAATGTAAAAGACTTTCACATTTTTGTATACTTTTTAAAATTTTATTTTCTACGTTTTTGCAAATTTTATAAACTATATTCCTGATACACTTCAATACATGTAACTGTCTTTTTGTTGTTCTGAGTAACATACCAACAACATGCCATTGCACACTTCTAGTAATGGTACGATAGTCAATTAATAACAGGGAATTGAATGTTCTACCATTTCCGATTCTAATCATCAATTACAAAATTCTATAATTGATTAATTGCTCCAAATGGGTCTTCAATTGTATAGTATTGAATATGAAAAAGAATTTATAATCAAACATATTTATCATTGAATGCGAGTTGAATACTAACTTTATGAAACAAATAAATGCCTTGTTTGTCTGATTTATAATGGCTGTCCTATACTGTGGTGATGTTTAGAAATGACAGAATTGACATTCAATTATGACTGCTGGGAAAGGCAAGTAGTCTAAATATGGTTATCAGGGATTTTCCTTGGCCATTTTTGGTCCAGTTACAGGACTCTTCCCAATGCAAAAATGGCTTGTATTTTCCCCAAAATATGCAAAAAATCCCAATTTAGAATTTTGAAATAAAGAATAAAGTATTTTCAAACAAAAATCTCATAGTAAGTTTTTTTTTTTTATTTATTTAAATTATACATTTTCCCATTTTTTTCGAACCCTGGATCCAGAATTTAGGAGGAAGGACAATCCCTGGTTATGGACAAATGTAAAAAATATTTTATAAAAAGAAACAGATTATAGAGTTGATTATCTTTTACTTTGCTACTTCTGATTAAAAATTGATAACCATTATGAATTGAAACTAATTGTCCATCTTTACACATTTCTTTATTATTTATTTTATGCACACAAGGTTTCTGCTAGACCTCAGATCTGACCTGATTTTTTTTTTTTTTGAAGATCAAAGGTCTTGGCTGCACTTTGGCCTGATGATCATCTCTTTATGTGAAGGTTTATCAAGATGAATTTAAAAACCCATATACTCATCAACCCCTGAAAAAAAGACTTGTCTAAGATAACACTACAGTCACCCGATAATAGACTGGTCTAAGATAACATTACAGTCACCCGATAATAGACTTGTCTAAGATAACACTACAGTCACCCGATAATAGACTGGTCTAATATAACACTACAGTCACCCGATCATAGACTGGTCTAAGATAACATTACAGTCACCCGATAATAGACTGGTCTAAGATAACACTACAGTCACCCGATAATAGACTGGTCTAAGATAACACTACAGTCACCCGATCATAGACTGGTCTAAGATAACATTACAGTGACCCGATAATAGACTGGTCTAAGATAACACTACAGTCACCCGATAATAGACTGGTCTAATATAACACTACAGTCACCCGATCATAGACTGGTCTAAGATAACACTACAGTCACCCGATAATTGACTGGTCTAAGATAACACTACAGTCACCCGATAATAGACTGGTCTAAGATAACACTACAGTCACCCGATCATAGACTGGTCTAAGATAACACTACAGTCACCCGATAAGAGACTGGTCTAAGATAACACTACAGTCACCCGATAATAGACTGGTCTAAGATAGACTACAGTCACCCGATCATAGACTGGTCTAAGATAACACTACAGTCACCCGATCATAGACTGGTCTAAGATAACACTACAGTCACCCGATAAGAGACAGGTCTAAGATAACACTACAGTCACCCAATAATTGACTGGTCTAAGATAACACTACAGTCACCCGATAATAGACTGGTCTAAGATAACACTACAGTCACCCGATAATAGACTGGTCTAAGATAACACTACAGTCACCCGATAAGAGACTGGTCTAAGATAACACTACAGTCACCCGATAATTGACTGGTCTAAGATAACACTACAGTCACCCGATAATAGACTGGTCTAAGATAACACTACAGTCACCCGATCATAGACTGGTCTAAGATAACACTACAGTCACCCGATCATAGACTGGTCTAAGATAACACTACAGTCACCCGATAAGAGACAGGTCTAAGATAACACTACAGTCACCCAATAATAGACTGGTCTAAGATAACACTACAGTCACCCGATCATAGACTGGTCTAAGATAACACTACAGTCACCCGATAATAGACTGGTCTAAGATAACACTACAGTCACCCGATAAGAGACTGGTCTAAGATAACACTACAGTCACCCGATAATAGACTGGTCTAAGATAACACTACAGTCACCCGATAAGAGACTGGTCTAAGATAACACTACAGTCAACCGATAAGAGACTGGTCTAAGATAACACTACAGTCACCCGATCAGAGACTGGTCTAAGATAACACTACAGTCACCCGATCATAGACTGGTCTAAGATAACACTACAGTCACCCGATCATAGACTGGTCTAAGATAACACTACAGTCACCCGATCATAGACTGGTCTAAGATAACACTACAGTCACCCGATCATAGACTGGTCTAAGATAACACTACAGTCACCCGATAAGAGACTGGTCTAAGATAACACTACAGTCACCCGATAAGAGACTGGTCTAAGATAACACTACAGTCACCCAGACTGGTCTAAGATAACACTACAGTCACCCGATAATAGACTGGTCTAAGATAACACTACAGTCACCCAATAATAGACTGGTCTAAGATAACATTACAGTCACCCAATAATAGACTGGTCTAAGATAACACTACAGTCACCCAATAAAAGACTGGTCTAAGATAATAGAAAAGATCATACCAATAGATACCTAGGGGTGAAAGGGTTAACTGTGCATGGTCCTGTGACTTGAAGACAAGATGGCTAATTTTTAAATTAAACTGGAAATGTTGCCATGATGACTACTTGTCCTTTGACATTATTTTGTTGATATCTATTACAAAGAACCAGTATTGAGAGATCGCCTCATCTGTCACTGACTTGTGGTGTCTGAAGACAGGTGCTCTGTCAAGACAGGTGCTCTTTCATTAGAGGGTTTATCAGAAGGATTGTTTAACCAAGTGGCTTTTAGAATGTGGTTGCAAAAGACAGGTAGTCTTTCATGAGAGTCGTCTTTCAAGACAGGTTCCACTGTATTTTTGCAATTTTTCCCATACAAATATAACCAGGACCCAATGTCACCAAATTTATTCAATACTCAAGTTCCACAGTTATTTTACTATTTTGACTATACATTTATTTGTAAAACTTCTGGATGTAATAGACCAGGAATAACAATCTCATTTTTTTTATCATTCACATTTTAAAAATATCTGTTCAAATTTATTATTTTCTGTTAAAACTAGAAAAATATGTGTGTGAGAATGGGTATAGAGTAAATTTGGTGACTGTGAATCTCTATCTTCTCTCCCCCTCTCTCTCTCTCTGAAAATTGTGAAGTGAGGATTTCTATTTATTTTCTATCTTCAACCTGAAGATGAACCTGAAACAAACTTAAAATTTCAATGTTTCACGCCTTTTTTCTTTCCTTTTCTTTCTCTGTCTTCCTTTTAAGGAAAAAAAAGAAAATTGTGGATTGAATATTCCTGTGTTAATTTTCTGTCTTTCATTCAGAGATGTATCTAAAACAAACTTCAGTTTTCAAACACTTTTCACACCCGTTTTTCATAGTGCGTAAGTGTTTCAATACACGGGAATGTGAAATGAGTCATGGAATTTCAGAATAAAAGCCAACAAGGCACATTGAAGTTTTAATTGTGTCGGAAAATTTCGTTAAATTCTTTCTTTTCAATAGGAAAAATCTTTTAACAAAAGAACCCATGTACATATGAATAAGACGGCATGAAAAGTTAAGTGACAAATAAAGTCGATCCTGAAGTACATTGTACATGTATTGACAGTTTATCTATTGTTAATTGCTGATCATTAATACGACATAAAAAAATTATCTATTTCTGTGCCATGCATGTAGATAATTACCTGTTAAAAATATACAGGTATGTAATATTTTGTTGTGTTTAATTACCTGAGATTTAAGTCTTTGTGTGTGTCATGTTAACACAACAGTTAAGCTGTATTTACATATTTAGATTAGCGTTTAGATAGGATTATATCTATCGACTGGCGATGTTCATGTGATTTCCTTTGGTATCGCCCGTCTAATATTACAGCCATACAGGTAATGTTTACTATTTTATAGCGAGAACTTTTTGATGTATCTTGGGTCTGTTTTTATTTATCTCTGTCTATGTATATATCTTCAAATGATATCCTACAATCTGTACGATTTGTACCACTGTATTATACCTATTTCACTTTCTTATCTAGATATGCTGCAGCTGTTTGGCAAGATGAAAAAATTACTACGTACATTACAGTTGAGTCGAAACTGACACAAGATTCAGTTGATGTTGTTAGTTCAAAGGTAAGCATTTGTTTCATTACAGGAATTTAGATCTTTAGGGGGAATAACTGATGCATAATAAATAGTTTTGCTATTCCTTCAGCCAAGTATTTTTCATTTGTATGTATACGTCACAAGCTATAAGTGATAGGTGCCACAAATGTTGACCAGTGCTAGAGACTGATGCCAATACACCAAGGGTTTTTCTAAGAGCAATATCTTGAATTCCTCTCTAGGTACATGTATGACCAAAAACTGAGAATCGAACCTGAGCCCTCAGCCTATAAGTCAGATGCTCAATCACTAGACCAAGGCAAGCTTTATTTAGATCAGTAGATTTCCAGACTACTTGCCCTGCAATCTAATTAAAAATTGAACCAATCTCTTGTCATTTCCATTTTTTGATATGTCGCATAAATGATCTTATAAATTCTGAAACCCATTATGTCAGAAAGTGACCTCTCTGTTTTCTGGTCGATCAATGAAAGAATAACATACAAGATATTGAAAGTTTATTGAATGGTAAAGAGAATCAGACCGAACTCATTTTATAACCTAGTCTGCTGGATTGATTGGTAGCATCTTTGTGGATTCAATCCTACCTAAGGTAATGGAAGGAATTAATTCTCTACCTCTGGAATTTGTGTGTTCATTGTTGTTTATAAAGTTTATTTCTCTTTACCATTTGATAAACTTACAAGATCTTACAAGCCACATTTTCATTGGTCAAACATGACACATCTTTGAGGTCACTCACATGTGACCCTATAGTGGGTTTCATTAGGTCCTTTTCACATGTTGGAGAATGGGAGCAATGAGAGATCAGGTTTCAGTTAGATTGTTTGCCCTGTAGTACAAGCGATTATTGACCGCTAGTATATGCACAAACACGACACAGCAAAACAAATGTCGGCAACATTTTATGAAAATTACAAAGAAAGGTAAATCAATGTGAATATCAAGTTCGTCTAATCGTGTCATTAATTTCTGTAATCATATTTTTCTGATGTCATTGGCCATGAGACTGGGCTATAAGAATCGTCAACCATAATGACAGCCGAGATACTAAACAGATGCAAGTCTGCACATATTATTGGAAACATCGCCAAAATAATATGTTGGATTTAAGCTTGATCTTTTATCTCCTCATTTTTATGATAAATAATAGAATCTGTATTTCTGTATATCGGTCGATATAATGTAGTATTGACTTAGCATCAGATAATGCTTCATCAATATATAGGTAGCATTTGCATAAGATAATAGAGACAGATAAACACATCCTTTTACATATAAAAACAATATCCATGATGTATCACATATCAAGGTCTCTGAATTTTTCTCAAATTTATGATTACGATAGGGCCATTGAAGACCCCATTCCAAATTCTAACAAATTACCATTTTTAGCTCACCACTGTGGACTTGAATAAAGGTTTATGCTCATATCGCCTCAGCATCAGCATTCGGTTACATGTAATATGATTGGTTGCAGTTTATCTGCTTCTACTGCACACACATTAACTCATCAACCCCTAAGAAACAATAGACTCTTCTATAAATCAATGACATAGGCAAGTCCAAATGTGTCTTTAGGGGTGAATGAATTTACTAAACATGCATGATTTTTAGCACATGTTGGATTGGACCTGGTTAAGTGGTTATTTTGCAAAAGGTTCTCTTGTTTTGGTCTTAGTCTGTTTTCAGTTCTGTGAGTAAGAAGATTGGCTGAAGTCAGGTTAATTTGAGGGGGGATGAAATATGTTTGTGTGAGATGAACTTTGTAATCTTGGATTATTCATTGTTTATGCTTTTTAGGGAAAGAGGGTTCTTTTACATGCCAAGCATTCCGTGACACAGGACCTTGGGTTTTATGTTTCATCCGAAAGACCTGTGAGTTTTATTTTTCAGCTGAGCTAGGGGAAGAAAAAGTCACTTCCATTTTAATGTCTTTGGTATGATCTGGTACCGGGAATCAAACATAGTACCTTACGCTTGTGAGTTAATGCTCTACCAAGAGACAACCGCAAGTGGTAATCTAGAATGTAACCTTAGTGGTACCTACATGTATAGTATATGTAAATTAAATTTGTAACTTTTTGATACTTTGAAGAAGAATAAATATTTTTAATTTTTATTCCCCTGGCCTGAAATGTCCACCAGGGGCATATAGTGTTTGGATCGTCCCGTCTGTCCGTTTGTCTATCCGTAATTCCGTCCCATTTACATATAAAGTGCAGTATTTCAAGTTTGGATTGTGATACAGTAACCAGACTTGGAGTGTAAGTTCGTCTAAGGGTTGCTCATACTTCTCTGACATCACATGCTCCTGGGGGTGGGGTGGGGTAAAAATGTAGGACATAGCAAAAAATTGTTGGGACTGAGGCCATTTGTGTTTAACAAACACGTCTTGTTTTCTGAATTATAGAGCAGTATTTTTTTTTTAAAATAAGTGTAAAAGGGGTACCATTTAGAATTTCTTTTTAGTTTTTCAAGTTGCATTTACAACTTCCTGACAGCCCCTGTTGTCACATTTAGACTCAACCAGATAAATAAATAGCATACTGTCATAATTCAGAGGTGAACAAAGTTAATCTTGCAATTAAAATTATTGTAAAATTTGGATTCTTTATCATTTACTCCAGATTTCTGACAATGGACTCAACCATTCTTTAAAATGAGCAGGTCCAATGTGACTTCAGGGGTTGCTGAGTTAAAAGCATGAGCTAACATATACATATTCATACATCAACACAGGATAACAAATGTAAAATGCCATGCCCTCACCTTTTATCAGCTTGTAATATCTATGTGCGTGTTAGCTATTGATTCACCTGTTGTAATTAAGGTATTTTGGAGAAATCTTATCGGTGTCACTTTAGCTTTGTCGGTCACTGTTGTGCTGAAACACTGACATTTAGTGGTGAAACATTGACAATTTAGTGTAAGAAGGAAGCTTAGAAATCAAAGAAACTGATAAAATTCAATAAATCAACAAAAATGTTCAGAGCATACTTTAATGATTGGAATTTAAAATTGAATTTTGAAAAGTATTTTGCGACACACTCAACCACTTTTCTGTCATATGGTGGTGGCAGTTTTCATTGGTGGAGAGAAACAAGTTATTATTTCCCAGGAAACTGGCAAACTTTCTCACAAAAATTAGCTTAAGGTTCTAGCAGGGCTTGAACCCATGCTGACCAGAAGTGAGAGACTTTAAATCACAATGCTCTAACCACTCGGCAACAGAGGCCCCCATTTTAATGACTGGAAAACAAATTCTGACACATTTAGATATCTTAATTTTTATTCCATGAGATTTTAAGGTTACCACAGCAACTGAGATATATTGCTATATGCCATATGTGTTGTATGGGTATGTGTCATGTGTAAACATGACATGGCAGGACACATGTTGTATGGGTATGTGTCATGTGTAAACACGATGTGGCAGGACACATGTTGTATGGGTATGTGTCATATGTAAACACGATGTGGCAGGACACATGTTGTATGGGTATGTGTCATGTGTAAACACGATGTGGTAGGACACATGTTGTATGGGTATGTGTCATATATAAACATAATGTGGCAGGACACATGTTGTGTGGGTATGTTTCATGTATGCCACATGATACAAGCTGTATAGCAGTGATAGAAATTAGCTGGGGCCCAGAAGGCCATGGCATGTAAAATTGAGCTGGGCTAGTAGATTTCACAGTGTGTTAGCCCAGGTGGCTACTGAAAATGTTGGGAGGGATATATCTAGAACTTCCACAATTTAAACTAATATTCTTGTGAACTGAGTATACTTTGTGACATGTAGCTAGTGTATAAATGTCTTGAAAATATGTTTTGTAGTAAGACTTTAGCATGTATACTATACAGATTGACACATTTTGTATGAGTATGTGTCATGTGTGGCCTAACACATGTTATTGGGATGTCATGTGTGGCATGACTCATGTTATAGGGATGTCATGTGTGGCATGACTCGTGTTATAGGGATATCATGTGTTACACAATGCATGTTATAGGTATGTCACATGTGCCATGACTCATGTTATAGTGATGTCATATGTGGCATGACACAGTACAGGGATGTCATGTGTGGCAAGACACAGTACAGGGATGCCATTTGTGGCATGACACAGTACAGGGATGCCATGTGTGGCTTGACACATGTTACAGAGATGTCATGTGTGGTGTGACACATGTCATGGGAATGTCATATGTGACATGACACATGTTATAGGGATGTCATGACACATGTTATAGAGATGTCATGTGTGGCATGACACATGTTATAGGGATATCATGTGTTATATGCCACATGTATAGAGATGTCATGTGTGGCATGGCACACATTATAGGGATGTCATGTGTGGCATGACATGTTATAGGGATATCATGTGGCATGACTCATGTTAAAGGGATGTCATGTGTGGTATGATTCATGTTATAGGGATGCCATGTGTGGTATGATTCATGTTATAGGAATGTCTTGTGTAGCATGACACATGTTAATAGGGATGTCATGTGGAGGAAGGTCAGTGGTTTCTTCAAAGGTACACTGTAACTGGGATTTCTCCTCCATCACTAAAAACTGGCCAACCATATGACTGACAAATTGTTGAGTGTTGCCTTAAACAGAATTCTAAAGATTTATTAAGGTCAGGTTTACCCAATTCTACTGCTTACACATCAACTTTACCCTTTCACCCCCGAATATCTGTGTGGTGTGTTTGTTCTTCTGTTAAAGACCAGTCTATTATGGTCTGTAGGTTGTAAGGGTTAACTTTCATATAATCATATACATCTTATGATTCTAAACACAAATTATGCTTCAGATGATGGATTTGTTCAAAATGTTTTTGCAAAATTGACCTAATATTGGCCTTAATCTTTTCTCATGCTGTAGTTAAGAGGATTGTTTGAGGCCAGGTTAAATGATGGGTGGGGTGTCAGATATTATTATGTGAGTTGATCTTTGTAGTCTTTGATTACTATGTTTATATAAAAGTGAAGACCCAGTCTTTTGTCAGTAATATTTAGTTGTTTTTCCAGCCGGAGCAACATGGATGTGGAGGACTCGCTTGCAGATGTATTCTCCACATCTCAGAGTAGATTGATAAACAGCGGTGGTTCCGGAATCAGCAGTTTATATGATTCGCATCTTAGCAGCTATCAGTTGGGGAGTCTGGAAGACTTCAAACAGTTTAATAAGAAATGGGAGAGTTTAGAAGACTTCCAACAGTTCACACAAGGAATGAATACCTCCTCCTCACAGCTCGATGTAGAGGAGATAGAGGATGGCTACAGCACAGTGCCATTTTGTAGAACTCCTCAAAATGATTCCGGAGTATTGAATGGAGGATATTCCCAGGATGACACCTTGCTGATCCGTGGAGTTCAAGATTTCAGTGTTTTTAATGTTCATTTGGATCTTAATCCGCGGGAGAAACGTTTCGGATTTTCTGTGATGGGTGGCAGTGATGAGGGATTTCTGGCCAGAATTGACAACATTGCAAAAGGTAAATGTTTATGTCTTTTTCTAAAATTATATGCACCTTGTGCGAGTTTGAAAATTTTGGAACTTCTCAGAAAACTACCATTTGTTTTATAGTTTTTGCAGAAAATGTAAAATCTGAAAAAATCTAAAAAAAAAACATTCCACAAATTTTCACTTATATGGTATGGGCAAGTTTTAATGGTTATAAAAAGAGAACCTAGTTACCGTGTACCTCGGAAAAGAAGATCAGTCATCCTCAAGCAAACTTCCAAATTTTCAAATAAAATGAGTTTTGGTTCCAGTAGAGCTCGAAACCCGCTCAGACTAGAAGTGAAGCTTTTTAGGATTCTTGTTTCAAAATCAGGACATGCCAGTGATTTTTATTACCCATCTTTATATTTGGTATTCCCACCATACTGAATGATTTTTCAACACACTAAGATAATATATTTTCAGCAAAATTTGGAAAATGGACTTTTTTTTTGGAAAATATGGGACTTATTTTGCATGGGAAACAGCCTGTAAATGACTGAATTCTGCCTTGGATAATAGTGTTAAATGTAACTTCTTACATTGTGTATTTAAGGTATAATTTGTTCACTAAAAATGTTGCAAACATTTGATATCTCAACTACACATGCCATTGTATTTGTTTGTGTACATGCTGTAAATTAGGTTTTATTCGCCAGAATTTTATTTACATGTAAATTCACAAGAGCTCTTGCTTGCAAAAATAGAATTATCACTAATGAAGTATGATAATAGTTTATGGAATGGACATTCGAAATCAAGAAAATATCATCTTGTGAATAAATTTAGATTTGTGTATCATGAAAATAAAGTCCTGCCAAAATTTTCGGATGTACAGTATATCAGAAGAGGAAGGTTAGATAAATTTTCTGGTTTAAAGAAAAAAATTAATTTATTGTACAGGTATGAGTGACAAACAGTTTCCCCAAGATGACGACAAAGGGAAACAATTAAAATTATATTATCCAAAAGTTTACCATTGGTTAAAGCAAGAGAGGTAACGAATGAAAGCAAACAAATGCAATGCCCAATAAAAAAAATGATACTGCAAAAATTTGATGATTCAAATGCAAAAAAAATTAGAACATCTATCAGGTAAATGATGACTTTCAACTGGGGAATAGCTTAATCTGAGAATACCTTGGTAACAATAGCTCCTATCATCAGTTCAATACCCTGATATTACAGGCCAAAAATTTAAAAAAAATAGTTTTTGTGTGACTGGACCAACCCACCAAAAAAGCCCAAACCCAACAATTTTTAAGCAGTTTTGCCCACTTTTTTTCTTATAAAAATCTGAAATTTTGTGTAATTTACATATCAAAACTAGAAACAAAATTAAATAAAAAAATTGCTGACCAACTGACCACTTCTTAAAACTACTGGTTGGATCACATAAAATAAATAATTTTCAATGACAGCTTTATCAACAATTGAAACATGAACTAATTATAGACACATCTCTATCATTTCCTTTCTTGTTTCATTGAGATGCTACACAAAATATATACTTTTTCCTTTTAATTTATCCCACTGGTAAACAATTTACAAATTCTGATTTTATTTACACAGACCCACAAGTAATAGTGAACCGTGACTATTGCGAACTTGATTGTTGCGAACCTTGATTGTTGCGTGCCAGTGTTGAGACTGATCATGTTATGATAATATAGAAAGTAAACAATATTTTAGGTATCTTGTTTGTTTTAGCTCTTTGATCAACATAAACAAAAAGCACATATCAATGACAGTGTTTACACAAAATCTTTTCAGAAATCTAATTCTTGCAGATAAAGAAAGCTTTCTACTTTGTAAGTGTAATAATTTTTTTTCGGTGATGTTCATATAAGCTGCAAGATTTTTTCTGTATTCATTGTGCATAGAAGTTAAAAACGAAACAGTTGCAGGCTAATGTAATGAATTCAGCTTTCTCATTGTCTGCCTGCTTTTTTGTCTCTGTTTACAAAGTGGACAACTGAATTTTTCGCCGATTGGAAGCAAATACATGTCTGTGAACTGACAATGTCTGTATGCAAGGTTTTTTCTTGGGTCTGCAGGTTCAGTATAATTCCCCATTTCCAATAGCAAAATGGTTAAAAAAAATTTCCAATTTTGGAAAAAAAAAATAAACAAGAAAATGATAACAAATGTTGTTGAATTTTTTTACCAAACAAGATATAAAGTCAGCTTTGTAACTTTGAATAAATTAAACACTGAAATGTATCTGAGAAATTATAATTATATATATTTCTAATGCTGTTAGTTTTTTCCAAATTTCTGGAAAACATGGCAAAATTCCCAATCTGTATAAATTCCCAATTGGAAAGTTACAGGCCCTTGTTTCTGGAGGATAGAAAAAACACTGATCTGTCTGTCCGTCCCTTTAGTTAAGCTGTTTAAACTTCACTATCATGTAACTTTGCATGATAATAGAACTTGGAAGACATTATTGAATATGACCTTCCATTTCACCTTGACCTAGACTTTTGACCTTGAAATTCAAATTCCAAGTGTTAACTATTTATATTATGGTTTTGAAATACAATACGGTGTAGTTGGGCATACCACCTTTAGCAGTTTTTTGTTGACAATATCTATCATAGAAATGTAATGGGGGGAAAATGCATAAGTACTAAGTAGACAGATTTTTACCTAGCCTGGGCCCTTATGAAAATCCAAGTTTCTAAAATCTGTTAGAGTAAAATCGTTGTAATTTTATGTCAACAAATTTTTAAAATCTAGTTACTTTTGTAAAATTTACAAAAATGTTTTCAAAATACTGTAGCTTCATTAAAGTAATACAAGTAATGTATGAAAATGTTTGTGGGAATTATATTTCATGAGAGCTTAAATAGCAGGGTTCGAAATTAGCAGTAGTCCTCCAGTTCGAGACTATTAACTTTTGCAGTGGTCTAGTCAAGGTTGTGATTCAGTTTGTCCTGTTGACTATTAGAAAATCTGTATAAAAATGAGCAATGGTTATTGAAACTACTGTACATTGACTTATCTAATCAGCCCCTAGATTTTTTTCAAAACTTTTTTTCAAAAGATGATAATTATAGTTGCTTTGACTCATGAGAGAATAAAAACCATACGCAACTTATTTAAACTACCAATTTAGTAATTCTTTTACCAAATCAGTAATTATGTACCAATTTGGTAATTCATCAAACTACTTTGGGGCTAGTGAATTTGTCATAGGACTAGTAACATTTGTTACCAACAGGCTCAACTGACTAGTGACAAAGAATCACTAAATTTGACCCCTGAACTGTTGTGTACTTTACATTTTTAGTTCATCTCGATGAAGTTAAGGAGAGCTTCAGGGGTCTAATTTAGCATTTCTGTTTCACTAATCAGTAAGACTAGTTGGAAACAAATTTTACTAGCCCTATGACATATAGCCCTAAAGTAGTACAATGATTTACCAAATTGGCTTGTATTTACTGAATCAGTAACAGAATTACTAAATTGGCAGTTTTAGCAAGTTATCTTTTTTCGTGTTTTCATATTCTCATGATTGGAAGCAAATATGATTACCTTAGTTTGAGAAAAAATTTAAGGGGTGGATAAGGTAATTCTGGTACTCAATGTCCATGATACAAAACTCTCATTAGTCATGTTTATACTGCAATGTTTATACAGATTTTCTTCTACTAGTCAATGGATTAGCTGAAGCACAACCTGGACTGGTCCATTGCAAAAGTTACTAGACTCAGATTGGCAGACTTCTGCTTATGCTAGGTGCCCTGTCCTTAGCGTCCAGTTAACTCATCAACCCATGAAAAACAATGGGCTCATTCATAAATCAATGATTTAGGCCAGTCCATATGTGTCTTTAGGGGTGAATCAGTTAAAGAGATTGGTTGAAGTCAGGTTTAAGCTGTCCGCAATAGTACCATTTGTGTGCAAATCAACCTCTACCATATATAAAGACCACCTCCTTATAAATACCAGTTTTCTTGTGTCCCTAAGGAGGTCATTATATACAAGTTTCACTGTATTATAGACGTCTTATGATTCACATCCCACGCGTCAGATGCTGGATAATTTTTGGATTTTGTAGCAAAAATGACACTGTTTTGAACTTTGGTCTATTTTCAGTTTCAGTGCCATGGTTAAGAACATTAGTTGAGGTGAATTGGGGATGTTATGTTTTCTGTGAGGTACTTGTACTGATGGGTTTTATAATCGTTGATTACTCTATAAATACAATGTATATTTTTAGATCTGGGAATCCCTTTACAGGAACACAATTCAATACAGGAAATTAGAACCCATTTTTGTAAGTTTTTTGCTTATAGTATATGAAATTGATTTTGTCTATCGCTGTCCATCAGATATAAATAATAAAAACAGCAATATATGACAAAATCATCTGTATCTCATTCCGTGTTTAGGTTTGGCAGTTTTCATTAATGCATCAACTGCTTGGTGCCGATTTGCACTGCCAGAGATTAAAGCTGTCATATATCTTCAAATTAAAATCACAAATTATTTATGATGATGACGGTTACATGTAATGAGACAATACGTCAAAGTGACAAAATGTTTTCCTCAGTCCTCCCTGAAGTAATTATTGTAATTTCATCATAAGTCAAATGATTAGGTTAGATTTATTGTTATCAATATCTAAATTTAATAAACAGCTAAAACTTATTTAAAAAGAATTACTTTTACAAGTACTCACTCATACAATTTCATAAGATTTGATTCGTCATCTCTTTTGATAAAAAAATATTTCTATTTACTGAAAGGGGTGTCCTTGACTGATTGGTTAGAGCATCATGCTTTGAACCATGAATTCTCTCTCCTCAAGTCAGCGTGGGTTCGAGTCCTGCTCGAATTTAAGCTGTTTTTTTAGAAAGTTTCCCACTTTGCAGAAGGTTGGTCTCTTTCCAAGTAAATTGTAACCGGTTTTTGTCTTCCACAATTCAAAACTGGCTGCCACCATATGACTGAAAAATTGTTGAGTGTAGGGTAATGCATTATTCAAACAAAACAAAATTTACTGAAAAGACACCATTCATTGCTTCCAGTAAAAGAGAATCCCACGGCCCATTATGCTCATCCGAGCAAAAAAATAATCAAAGACAACTTCCCATCAGAAAAGCTCACTGGGCCTTTACCTCAGGTGGGTTACACAAGAAAATATGGAATCTAAATAATTATCAGTATATATGTTTGACCACTTCTGAAACAGTAGGTTCCAGAATTTCCTCCACAGATTTCTGCTACATACTTATGTCTTGACCCAAGGAACAACCAAACCAATTCATACCAAACTTGACCAAAATCATTCTGGGGAAATCTTTTTAAAAATTGTGTTGCTTATACCTGTCACACAAAAAATAAAAATGGCTGCGATGGCTAAAAATAGAACAAATAAGTCAACAGATAATTTTATCTCAATATCTCAAATAGTATTACAGCTAGAAATAAAAGTGCTATATTAAAATCATTGGCATGCAATTAAGGCTAAATTGGAAAAGGGAAATTGTCTGGTCAATGTTCATACTATATGTACCGGTAGTTATTTTCCCATTTAAGTACATCTTTTGATCTTTTAGGCTGTTTTCATGAAAAGTGTAATAGGTAGAGAGAAAGTGAAAGAAACAAAAATGTATGGCATGCAAAGATCTACAAAGATGTCAATAGGGTGGAAAATGTCATGGCAACACCTATGGGAGTTATTTCTACTTTTAATTGGATTTTCTATGTTTTTGGTCATTATTTCAAAAATTATAAAAGATAGAGAGAAGATGAAAAAGAAGCAAAATTGTTCTTCTCCTGATACACCTACATGTAAGATACTGTATACAAATAACAAAAAACATTCTATAAGTGGTAGACACAGTCATTTATTTCATGCCATTACATTACATGTCATATGTACTTCAAAATACACACAAAAACAATATGCACATTCATTTTTAAACATAAACCAAAGTTACACCCAGTCTCTGTAAATGCATATGTGCAAAAAACAATCACAGATAAATACAAATTTAAGTTATAAAATTTGCGTGCAGACTGTTGAGTGCTAATACGTTGAATGACCGAAAACTGACTTATTACCCATAATACTCAACAATAAGGCACCCAGAAAGTGCCTCCTACAGTATCTCCAATCAGGAGAAAATAATTCCATTCTTATTCACCAAGTTCTAACAAATAGAATTATAATACACACAAGGTCTACAAATACAGAAATTTGTAAGGTCAACATTTATGAGAGTTATTTCCCCTTTTAACTCATCTAACCTTGAGAAAATCAATGACACAGGTCAGTCCAAATGTGTCTTCAGGGGTGAATGGTTTGAGTGTATTTTTCATGTTTTCGTCCTTTATATTAAAATGTATAATAGATAAGTAGCAATTGTACGAAGTAAAAATGTGAAAAAAGAAATTTTCTTTTTATGTAGCTATAGCAGGCTGGACATTAAGTTTTTTTGGGTAACTGTCCCAAGAATTACCTGTCGGAATGACATATGTACCTGTCCGGCTTTCTAATCATATAAATTCAAAATAGGAACCCTTAACAATGACTTAGATGTTTCAATATAGCACTTCCATTTGACTATTAAAAAAATGATATTAAAATTAAATAGTAGCAATATAATTTTCTGATTATGTTCACTGTAAGCATAACAATACTGATATGTTAAAACACGATGTCATTTGAATCTTACATGGGCCTTTCTCCTATGCACCTTCAAACTTAGAAAGGACTACTCCTATTTAAATAGGGTCAATTAAGGCCACTGGTAGGTTTACCCCAGAGGGGTACATGTAGTGCAAGATTTCAAATAAGCATAAATTTTTAATTGATAAATATATATATATATATATATATATATATATATATATATATATATATATATATATATATATATATATATTCTATGTATGTACATTGTATGATATTGAAATGGCAGCTTCATATATATACTTATGAAGCTGTGCCCAGTTTACAAATATATTTACACAACACCTCTTTTTATGGAGTTGTGCCCCTTTATCAGAAAAAAAATCAACAAAACTTTGTCTGGCTATGCAATCACTCATTTATCTTTGGATTTTTTGTTAAACTATTATGTACTGTAATAATATCCTATGTACAACTATAGTCCTGCATCCCTGAACAATTGTGAGGTGGTCCCTTAAGCGATGTAGTCTTTAGGCGAGGTTCAGCTTGGTAAAATGTAAAAACAACATTAAAACATACAAAAATTAAAATGTAAAATATATGAACAGTTTTTATGTAACATTTTTCAATAAATATTTTATGTCGGTGAAAACTACATGTTCTCTTGCTCATGGCGTGGTTGTAATTTGATCTCCCCCACAATGTTATGTAAATGTACTGATGCACATTGTGGGGAAGATCAAATTGCAACCACACTTCACACCATAAATTTTCAGTCTCTTGATCAATATTCAATAAGTTACCAGAACCTCACTTGAGAGACCACCTTGCTAATCACACCACTTCGAGTCAATCAGTAAGGTGGTCTTAATTGACCTATGGCCAAATTGTGACAGGTGGCTCTCCATGTGTTTTTTTTTTATGTCATTCGATTGTGACATCAAAATCACACATGTTTGACAGGCCATTTAATTGTGATGTCATAATGAAATGTTTGCCAAATGGTGCCGTGTTGGGTATTTGGCGATAAGTCAATTGTGAGGTTTCATTGTATTTTTCACTTACCGGTAAATTTTATTTTCTGATATGGAGATGTCATCAGCTTTAGGTGAACAGCCTCAATTTTTACCTTTGCTATGGACTGAGGTTTTTGCATGCCGTGCCATGATACAGGACCTTGCATTTTTAGTCTCATTTGAAAGACTCCTGATTTTCACTTCGTATGCCAAGAACATGATGAGGGAACAGTCACTTTTATTATTCAAAGTCTCTGGTATGACCTGGGACTCAGAATCAAACCAGACGTCATTCCACATACGAGTCAATGCTCTACCACTATACAACTTTAAGTGGCAATACATAATTAACATAATTTGATAGACATGAAATATTTTCTATACATTTTTTTGATTGACATAAATTCAATTCATTTAGAGAAATGTTTATAAGCTGCTTGACTTGACTTGAGCTAAATATGTAAAAACATTTTGTAAACAAGTTTTCTTATTAACAGGGTAAATCCTTATATAGAGATAAAACATTTAGAAGTTCTCGTCACTGACAGTTTCCTGACAAAATGAGAGTATCATGCTTAGTTAGGAAATGTAAAATCATATTTGAAAGCATCTGCCGGAATATGGATTTTGCCAGCCTTATTAAGAACTTTATGTCCCGATTGCTCCTTAGAGAAAAAGAATTAAATGACTATCCATTCAATCAAGTGAACTTTTATTGAGGTTTCAGCCCTATCGATATTTATATAATTGGATAAGATAGAATGAACTGAAAAGAAAAAACAGTGGTATTGTCCATCATGTTGAGAGATTCAGTTTGAGTGGCTTTCTCATCGTTATTAAAGTCGCTCCCTCACAAAATGTCATCAATGTAAGTTCAAAATTTTATTCTCTTGAACTTTGCCATTTGGTAAACTTACAAGATCATATAAGTTGCATTTTCATTGATAAAAAATGACACGCCTACAAGGTCATTTGACTGTGACCCCATAGCAAATTGTGTTAGATCCTCTACACGACATATCAGAAAATGGGAGGGATGAGAGATCAGTTTTGAATTGGAATTCACAAGTGCCAAAGTAATATGAACTAAGGCATTGCCTTGAAAGAGAGTGCAGCTCCTTGTATTATACATGCTTGGAAAAACATCCATTGAGAATATATTGAATCTCAAGACATTAAGGACAATAAGGCAACACCTTTCCCTCAAAATGACGTAATAGTTAAATTATGCCGTCAAATATTTGGACTATAATTTGCAGTTCCGGTGTTACCATGAACTTAATTTGCTAAACGTACTTAACTTAAGCACTTCGTTGTCAAACTTTTTTAGAAAATGACTTTTTAGTGTTCATGGATCAGAAAGTAAATGAGACTATTGAGTATTGCATTTTGGGTAATTTCTAATCAATAACCTCACTTAGCGGATGACCTCTGGAGCTGCACTCTCTATTAATCATTAGGAAACCACAGAAGGTGGTATACAAATATGGTAAACATTGGACAAACATGATCCTCTGGGAAAAAAACAAAGGTAGAATCAAGGGAGGGATCGACTAGGGGTATTGCATGTTGTTTTTGGTCCATCTTGTGTGTCCATTTACAATATTCCATCAGCTGGTAACTTCAGTTTTCTTTCATCAGATTTTAACCTGGTAAGATGTTTTACATCGTTGATAAGTTTGAGCATGGTCGATTTTAGCAATATATTGAAGTTATTGGATTTTGAAAGCTGTATGAATGGCTAAACTCTTGGGGGGGGGAGCGTTCCTGGGTGTGTCTCAATCAAATCTGATTGTAATTACAGTCTATCTATCTTGAGTGACCACACTGTCTGCCACTAAAATATGGTCTATCAAGACACCTGGTTTCTTAAAAGAGTTTTATTTAAAAGGTTTTTTAAAGGGGCATTAGCCTTTTTTTTTTAATTATTTCCTTTTTTTTCCACTTACATTGACATACAATATACAGAGGTATAAAAATTTTGTGAAAATTGCTTGAGAAACCAGTTTGGCAATTATTCACTTGCAATTGATTAATTCAACTTTACTATTTGCATATGCATACCACCTGACCTTATTTCCACAAAATATATAGAGAGATTTTATTCCTGTGTATAGCTCTTATTTGTTATTGTACATCAAGTATAAGTAGTAAAAGTAGAAAAACATTGAATTTTTTATTTAAATTTTTTTTTTTTTGGTAAACACAACTAATGGCTGACTTTAATTGAATGGTTTTAAAAATGTGGTCTCATATGACAGGTGGTCTTTCAAAAGAGTGGTCTCTCAAGACAGGTTCTGCTGTACTGGTTTTAAATATGATTTAAGAAATCCAGTATTGGCAGCAATTGCCTCAACACTCACTCTGTACAAACTGTCAAAATTTAGTTTAATCACAGCAACAAAGGAGGCTGTTGATAAATATGTCTTTCAAAGTTTGAAATCGATAGTACATAATAGCTGTAGCCGATTTGCTGCCGAAATTTTTTTCTTTTTTTTCTTATTTTTTTTTTTTTTGCCTCCCAGTTTTAGAATCAGTAGTAAAAGTCCACTATGATGCTTTGGGAGGCAATTTGAATTAGCCTTCATCTAAATGTCTTCGTTGCAGGTGTGTTTTATAATACATGTAGCTTTCAATGTCACTGATGAAATGTGTATGTCATTAATCAAATCTATCTAAACAATACACTTTAGGGTCATTTTAATATGTGTCAACTTTTTTTCACAATAGAAAAGAAAACCTCTTTATAAAGGTCACCTGTCTATAACAGCTACTTTTGCCTGTTCCCTTAAGTAGCCTTTATACTCAAGATTTACTGTATATCAATTGACCATATTAATGACAAAAAAAGTCATGTTATACGTGTGAGTTGTATAGCATTTCTCCAATATCATAGAATCTAGAAATCAAAATGCAGTATTATCGGTACTATCGTAGATCATATTTCTGTTCCAAGATGCATTAAGATTATGACCGACCAATCTAGTTAAAAAATTCTGTGTTGACTTCCCCCGTCTCAACAGTTTATAGGACAATAATGTCAGCTATCTAACATTAATGACTCAGTAACTATTAGATCTAAGAGAACTTTGAATGAGCAGTGTATTGGAACTAGGCTATGCAGCAAAATGATTACAGAGTCAATGGAGAAATAGATAAATATATAATGTATACAATGTGCTATGAGGATCTGCTATTAACTTGGAGCAGTGTGTGTTTCTTTTCACTATTGGTAAATCATGCATCTCTTTAAAAGGTACACTTAATGGACCCAATTCCAAGAATGCTTAGTTTGTGAACGATGCTACATTTCAGTTTTTATATATAGACACAGATTTATTTGTTTACGCAAACATATTTCGGTTTGACATAGCCTTATCATTATTGGCAAAACAAATATCATACAAAATGTCATTTGTCGTGGGTGATGAACTGCAGCAGATTTAATGGATAACAAAATTTAAGTTAACTGTACAGGCTAACCAAATGGATATTAGTATCTATACCTAAGTGTTTTTATTGTTTTTGAATTAACATGGTGTTAAATAATGAATAATTGATGGTGGAATTTATCTTCAAACAAACGATCTATTCATGTGCTCACTTGAGGATTTAAGATTATTTTATAGGATGTACTTACGTGTATAATTACGGTATGGAGAATTACTAGTGTTATACTTAAATCGTAGAAAATGGTGGATCTATCAGGGTATATCATTCTTCTTACTGAGACTGAGGATAGAATTAAACTTTATGGTAAGAGAGAGTGACATTTGTATTTTCTTACAGATTGTTTTTTTCCAATTTTTTTAGATTATTTATGATAGAATCAGGGAATCAGCCAATTTAATTTAGTGCCTAATTCAGTTGAAATAATAAAAAAATGAAATAAAGAATTCAGTTAGATTTGCATTTTATTCAATTGCAGTTTTGTACTTGAAGTAACAATTGTATTGTAGGGATGAAATTGTATTTTTGAAAAACAACTCAGTGCAGTCCTGTTTTACTTTCTATTTATAAATGTGTGTATTATTGTTAACAAACTATTTTGGGACTTAATAATTGTTATTAATTTGTGATACAAGCATTGATGGCAAATCTCAAATGCAGTTTGATAACAAAAATGATTAATAACACTTAACAAATAAATATATTAAAATTTTAAGATGCAATCAAACTTGCATTAATTTAAAGGCTGCCTCTGTATAAAGAGCATCTGCCTATAAAGGCCATTCAAAAATAACCCTTGATAACTTTCTTTTTTAAATGAATAGACCTCAATATTAAGGCCACCTGTCTATAACAGCTAAATTTGCCAGTTCCCTTGAGTGGCCTCTATAGAAAAGTTTGACCATAGTTATTTTGAAAACATAGATATTTTACCTAGTTGTAGTTTATGGATAACAAATGATATTTTTTTTTGGCCCACATTAGGAAGTATCCTTACCTTCTTTATTAGAAAAATTTCGAAACATAATTTTTTTTTTACATGTTTAGCAAAATTTTGAAAAGAGATGTTAATTTTGGGAGTAATAGGGCTAAAAGATAAACAGATAGAATATAAATTGTAACTGAATTACTATTTTCTGTTTGGGCAAATCTGTCAGGCTTTTTGGGGTCACATCAAATAAATTTTTTATAATATTTGGTTCACCTATTTATTTCCGGTTACTTCTCCATAGACAGCAAAGAGTTCTTGGCAAGACCTTCGCAGATGATTTTAAAAAAAGCCAAAGAAAAAATGTCATCAAGAAATGAAGTAATGATTGCTTCAACACTAATTTTCCCAGAAGAGATCAAATGACTATAATAATACTATCAACACATTTTTTACTGTATATTGAATTTCATTTTTTTGTTTTTTTGTTTTTTTTATGATGATGAATTTTTTATGCAGTTTTGACTTGTCTATTAATATTTTCTGTCTGCTGATAAATGTATGTCATGAAGACCAAGACTCCAACCAAATAGATACCTATTTTTCCTGCGTCTGATTATACACCTCACTGACAGTAATGGTTCACTAGTGTATAGAATATTGGATATGAAGTTAACCACTGGTACTCTCTATATATAAGGTGAAGCAATAAACATGATACATATAAAAATATTTAGCTTTACAGGACTTTTTCTCACCTTTTTGGGAACATGACCCATGGTGCTGGAATTGGGAACTTCATGGCATTTTGGCTCAGAATTGGTAATTTTTTTGCATGTCTCTAGTCCTATAACAATGGACCTAGGGTAGCAATATTTACATTTTCTCTTACATTTGTGATTTTCAAATTTTTTTTTCATTTATTTCTCTTCTTGCTATTTTTTAAACTTTGTGATTGTTAAGCTGTCATATTTCAATTTTCAAGAAAAACAATGACTGAAAATATCAGCATAAAAATGAAAAATAATGAAAAGATGTTATGTTCATAACTCAGAATTTTTTGTAAAAAATTGGGGGAAAAGATATGATTTGCATTTTAAAATATATCCCTAATAATATCAGCTATAAATTTGGAGGGGGGGGAGCCCTGCTTTATCTATTTACTCTACTCAGTGGAAGTGGTCATTGGTGTAGCGTAGTTAACTGGTAAACAATTCTAGGTAGGTACATGTAGGCATATTATTCTTTTGAAGAAAAGGAAATCAAACAAAGCAAGAAAGATATGCTTAAATAACTTCCAATGTCCATAATCTGTTGTCTGTCTATTAACTTTTCCATTTAAACAACTTCTCAAGAACCACTGGACAGATTTCAACTGGCAGGGAGCTTTGTCCTAGAAGGGGCTTCAATGTTTTAACTCAAGCGTGTAAACAATATTTCTAACATGGAAGTAAATAAAGATCGGTTGATGTAACTAAGCCCAAGAAATTCTGAATAAAAAAAAAGTTGTGGAAAATTTATGTGAAAAAAATAATTTAGAGAGCAGCATTTTGGTCGGGTAGGCAAGCAACATCAATTCAAATATTTAGAATTTTATTTTAAAGTTAATAATCTTTTGCCAATTAAATTTAACGAGACGTTACCCAATGTTAAACCAATGGGCTAACTGTAGATTAACTTTAACAATGTGTTGTGCAACCGGGTCCAGGGCGCAAAGTCACCAAATTTACTCGTTACTCAAGCTCAACTTTTATTTCATTATTTTGACTATAAAATCGTTTATAAAATGTTTGAGTTTGAATGATTAGGAAGCATATTATTATTTTTCATCATTCACATATATATTTTTGTGTCATACTTAGGATTTTCCTGTAAAAATGAATAAATAGGTTGAGTACGGTACTCAAAATTTGCGACCTGGGTTCGATTTTTGGATTTGACAAGGGAGTATGTGAGGTGGTATGGTAATCGCCTAGTTGGTCACATGGGTTCTCTCCAGGTACTCCGGGTTTCCTCCCACAGCAAGGACACCTGCACGTCAACATCAACGAGGGACATTGTTGGCCTGATGTTGACGTTTAAACTTACAGCACTCTAGTTCCTACATTTCTTAACTGAATTTGACAAGACTTTTTGATACAAGTGTTCAGTATGATAAAATCTCTGATAGGTTTCCATTTGGTGTTGCTTGGCTTGTATTTACAGATTTATTGGCCTTTATTTGCAAGAGACTTCATATCACTTATGTCTTGTGATGTCTTGTTATGAAAATGAGTTTGTTTACTGATTGTAAGGTCGTGAAGTCATAATCTTAAATTTTTTTCAGGGATTTTCCTAGGCCGTTTTGTGGGTCAGTTTACAGATTAGATTTCTAATACAAAAATTGTCTTGTATAATCCCTAAAAATATGCAAAAATATCCAATTTAGAATTTGAAATAAAGAATACATTATTTTCAAATAGATGTCTCAAAGTAAGCTTTTCTGTTTTAGTTAGAATGTTGTATGTTTTCCCATTTTTAGCTCGCTGGGACAAAAGTTCAGAGACCTAATGTCATACCGTCGTTGTCGTTGGCGTCCATAGACAATAATTTAACATAGTCAATACCTTTTTAACTGAAAGGGTCAGCGCTTTGATATCTCAAATATAGATTTCTCGTGACCATAGCTTTCATGAGACCTTGACTTTTGACCTAGTGACTTTGACCTACTTTTCAAAATTTAAAACCTGAGCTGAAGGAAAAAAATATTTCCCAGTTCTTTGATCTTTCAAACCTGACAGTCAAATACCTGTTTTGATAATTTACTCCCATTTCGATCTGCTTTGTTGTTTTTTCAGACCCAGAATTTAGGATGTAGGAAAATCTGTGCCTTTAATCGTAACCCATTACGTTTATGGTTGTAACTTGATGAGTTAAGGCCATGCTGAACTCTTTAACCCCTGAAAAACAATGGACTCTGCTGTAAAACAATGACTTAGACCAGTCCAAATGTGTCTCTAGGGATGAATGAGTCAAACACTTGTTTGATGTGCTCCTATCACTTTATAACATTGTAATGCCCTCATATGAAAATGTGTTTGTTTAATGTAACCATTTTAATGTCTTATGGTCAAAGTCTTATCTTCTTGTAATCTTATGTTTACAGTTACTATACTTGATGAGTGGACCTCAGTGACCGAGTGGTTAGAGCATCGCGCTTTGAACATGGCACTTTGAACATCACTCTTTGAACATTGCGCTTTGAACCATGATGTTTCTCACTTCTGGTCAGCGCAGGTTCAAGCCCTGCTGGAACCTTAGCTGAATTTTGTTTGAAAGTTTGCCAGTTTACTTGCGGAAGGCAGATGGTCTCTACATCGTAAGCTAGTGTGCATCATATAACTAAAAAAATTGTTGAGTGTGGCATAAAACACCATTCAAAATTACAATAAAAAAATACTCAATGAGTTGAGACCATTGATAAAAAGTTATCTGTTTGATGCCCTCTTATCAGTAGTTTTGAAAGTGGGATTTCTTCTCTCCCTGTGTATATTAGGGTCATGGACATGTCCCCTCCCATTTTGACTTTTCCTGTGCTGCCTCTGTCCACTTCTGAAGCCTATTTCTTTCATATTGTTCTCTGTCTCCACAGTTCTTCAATTCCTTTGGTCTACCAAAGGACCTTGGTCTATATACATGTATATATAAAAATTGGCCAAAATTTAAGATTTTTGATTACCATAAAAAAAATATAAGTGGACAAACTTCCAAAAACAAATTCGGGGTCAGGACATTTCAGGAGGGTTGGTCTGGTCATATGAAATATTTTTTTCTTTTGTACAGTGGAACCTCACTTAACGACCACCTCGCTTAGGAGACCAACTCACATTTCAGACCACAATATATCAGTCTCTTGTTCGATAGCTAATAGGTACAAAAGTACAGTACCTCGCTTAAGATACCACCTCACTAAAGATACCACCTCACTAATCAGACCACCTTGTGTCAGTTGGGTGGTCTTATTAGTGAGGTTCCACTGTATTTGGTCTGAGCATAAAGAAATTGACTTAAAATAATGTAAATAAATAGAAAACCCCACAAATCAATATTTATTTGAATTCAGTATGTTTTTCATCCAATAATTGTCTTATTCAGGTTTTCAATTCTTATTTAGCAATGCCATAAATGGTACTTTTTCCCACTTACAATATAATAGAAATAGTTCATAGCCAAAAAAAAGATGATATAGATCGAATTTTATAAAATTCTGTTAACGAACACTTTTGTATGACGGAAATTACCATCTAGGATCTATACATGTAAAGCATTGATATAAAGTCATATTTGTCATATGGCAGGGGAAATTCGTCATCTTATCCACCAACTCGACAATCAGATACGATCTTATATGAAATAATTGACAGGGGATGTACAAGATAGCATTTGACTGCCACTCTGATGTCATTAAAAGAGAGTTATATCGGTAACATCGTTATCCTGATATTGGGATATTCTTCTATATAATGTATTATTTGTAAGTGTATATATATATATATATATATATATATATATATATATATATATATATATATATATATATATATATATATTTATATATATTCTGTAAATAAAATAATTCCCAGAATAGAACTTATTAGTTATATATCATTTAGTCAATTTCAGTATGCCTTGCCTTATGTATTTTTATCATACCAGCTGCTGCCGAGTCTGAACTGCAAAATCTAATGACTCCACCAGGGTTTTGACACTAGAAATTTATTGTTCATTGATTCAAGTCAGTAGCTCTAATTCCCTGGAGAGATTAATCCAATTATAACAAACCAGTTCTGATGGACTACCCTGTAGACTACTGTAACTTCTCAACCATCCAAATTATAAGTATTTTTATGCCCCTGAGACTGAAGGTCAGTGAGCCTGTATTTTTTCTTTTTTTGGGGGGTGGGGGGGGTATGCTCCTGGCCTAAAAGGTCCGCCAAGGGCCTCTAGTGTTTGGATCGGCAGTCTGTCTGTCTGTCCGTAATTCAGTCCCACTTGCATGTAAAGTGCAATATTTCAAGTTTGGATTGTGATACAGTAACCAAACTTAGACTGTAAATTCATCTAAGAGTTGCTCACACTTCACTGACATCACATTCCCCTGAGGGTGGGATGGGGTCAAAATGTAGAACATTGCAATATATAAAGTATACATGTTATTTGCCAGCATAAAAATTTGTTGGGACTGGGGGCATTTGTGTTTCACAAACACATCTTGTTTTAGGTTGTTGTTTTTTTTTTTGGGGGGGGAGGGGTCAATAAGCTTGTTACATTTTGGGTTGTATAAAAAAATCTTGATTTTCTTTCCTCAAATTTTAACTCATTCACCCCTAAAGTCACATTTGGACTGGTCTAAGTCATTGATTTACAGAAGAGTTCAATGTTTTTCATGGGTTTGTTAAGTTAACTTTTGATAGGATGCTTTATCTCATTGAGATCTCAAATGAGTTCAGTAAGGCTGGACCCTCTGTGGTCAAGTGGTTAGAGCATTGCCCTTTAAACCATGAAGTCTCTCACCTCTAGTCAGTACGGGTTCAAGTCTTGCTGGAATCTAAGCTGATTTTTGTGAGAAAGTTTTGCCAGTTTACTTGGGGAAGGCCGGTGATCTTTTCCCAGGTACATTGTAACTGGGTTCTCTCTTGCACCAGTAAAACCTGGCTGCCACTATATAATTGAAAAAATTTTGAGTGTGACATTAAACAATATTCACATTCAGCAATATTTGTCAGAGTTATGGGATTCTAAATGACTCAGCTTTCTGACATTTTGTTTTTAGTCCCCAGTCATTAAAATTGAAGGTGGGGGCTATAGGTTTAATCAGAGTCTGTCCGTTCATCAGTCCTCCAGTTAAACTTTTGGTTCAGGTTTTGTTATTGCTCTCCAGTCATTTAATAATGGTTTGCAGACAGGGTAATTGTGTTGATTCATCAATATGAATGCTTCATTGTTTTGTTATTTCTTTCGGAGGTGATTTTCTATGCCCCAGCTGCAACTAGGCAGATAGGGGCATCATGTGTTAACCTTGACCTGTCCGATTTTCATTTCTTTAGTTTCGATTGCCTCATTCAAATTTTATGAAAATTGTACACAATGCTAAAAACCGGAAGACACAGACACAATTCAAATTTGGGCAGTGAAATTGAAAAATTGCATAATTTTTGTTTCTAGACTTAAGTTTAATGGCAGTTGCCTCATCCAAATTCTAGGAAACTCAACACAATGCTAAGAAACATAAGTAACAGACAGAAATAAACTTAGGCAGGGCGTTATTTACTGTTTTAGAGTTATGCCCAATTATAGCTTAAGTTTAATGGCAGTTGCCACATCCAAATTCTATGAAACTCATACACAATGGTAAGAACCACAAGAGGCAGACAGAGTTTGAATTTGGCCAGTGAGACATTTACTGTTCTAGAGTTATGCCCCTTTATAACTGTAAATTATTTTGCTTCTGGTCATATCAAATGATCTTAAAAGTATTCTCAAGTTTTACAAGCCAGGCTTGAGCCGGGGCATATGTGTCCTCAGAAACATTCTTCTTTTATTTTTTTCACTGATTAAGTAGTCAAGAGTTATCTATCTTTGTTATAGGTTAAAGGTCATAACTTGCAGATGTTTTATATACTGATTAATCATGCACTATAGAAACATGATGTAAAATGGCTGATAGGCATGTATTTTATGGCAGTGTATGTGACATTGGTGCTTGTTACCTCATGTTTATCAATACATACTTATGGTTTTTCCGACTTTTATAGGGTTACGATAAGGTTGGTCAGGTTGATTTTTTCCCCCTGAGTAGCACCTGTGTGTACTGATTTTATAGAAGATAATTTTCATTAAGTGACTCACTAAAAGGACCGAGATGAATCAGTAGATTAAGTACTCATTTGCAATTCATCAATCCTTTTACAATTATGTTTTTTCTGATATGAACCAAAATACAGTTGAACCTTCCTATTACAACCCCTAAATGACCGACTCAAATTTCTCTGATGAATGAGGATTTGCTAAACATTTAGGAAATACTCCTGAATGGTCAAAGAGAGGGAGCATTTATACACAAGTAGTCACTCAGGAATTTTCAACCATATTTCATATCAAAAATAAGGTCCCACTCCCAATTAAATTTTTTTTTTCCTATTTGCAGTCAAAATTTCCCAATTGAAGTCAATGACAATGAAGTTTAAGGGAATCTTGTATTTTGAAACAGTTTTGTGTATTTTTAGATTTCCTACTTTCTATGAAATGTTGCTAAAATTCCAAATTCAAAAGGCTCAGGTCCAGGCCAGATTCCCAAAGGAGTGTAGAAAATCCGTGTCAAGTAAGGCAGTCTAGACTTCAGTTGATAAGAGATTACAGTTCAAAGCTAGCTTGTCCAAACTTCCACTACAATGATATCCAGTTTCATATACTGCATGTGTATTTAAATTAGCACACTCATATTTTAGCACTTTCAGGGGGTATAGACTTAATAGTGCAATCTTAAATTTGCATAATTAATTTCATTGGCTTTGTCATGTATAAAGAATGACAGGATGGAACCCTTGAATTAGCGCAATGACTTGAGTGCGAAAGGCGCTAATATTAGAATACCGCTAAAATAAGTACACATACAGTATCTTTACTTTAAATATGCTTGGTCAGTCTACTGGTCAGTGTTTCAGAAATACAACATATGGAAACTTGAACTCATCTGGACATTATGGTTATTCCACTAATCAGTTTCAGGTCAATAAACATTTTGTTGGTGGTCTTGAATGAAGTCACCTATAATAAGCATATAAAGTCTGCTTTCCAAGGAGCAATAATATTGATCGCAGTGTCAGATATAGGTTAGGCAGAAAATTGCAATTACCAATCCATCTCATTCAGTTGTTTCTGTCTAATTATATATGGCTGTGCCCCAGTAATTAGATGTGTCTGCTAATTAGATGTGTCTGCTAATTAGATGTACCTGATGATTGTAAACAAGGCACAAAGCCTAAATAGTCTATTTCCATGAAACACTGATATACATGTATGTGCTACAAACTATTCCAAATCGCAAATCGATCGTGTCTTATTCTTTATCATTGATCTTATTTGAAATCAAATGTTTTTTCTAAAAATAAGTTAAGTTTTCCCAGATGCAGATATTAGGGAAGCATCGAAATGGACTGAAGCCTAGTATGATCAAGCCATATTCATTAGGTTTCAGCTTTACTGCATCTTAACAATTTGTATGGGGTAATATTTTAGATTTTTATCATCCTATATGTGTAAGTGACAATCTTACTGACGGTTCCTTTCCCGTCCATCTATATTCTCCATTCCCTTGTTGTGTATAAACCTCTGAAAATCTGCATTTGCTTACTGTCATCAGTACCAGTGCAGTGAGGGATTTTAACTCAACTATCCCTGTGATCACATTTAGGCTCATCCAGATCAATAAATGGTATGATCCACTATCATAATGCAGGAGTGAACAAGTTAATATATATATCATTGAACAATCTGAACTCATACTTTCCTGACTCAAAACTACTCTTTACTATTCTTTGAAATGGGTTAGTTCAAATGTGGCTACAGGGGTTGATGAGTTATAAGGTTAACATTGTGTTTATCATTCATGGCTACTGTTACTATGAATAGAACACCATACACACACACACACGTACACACACACACACACACACACATATATACATATATATACATATACATATATATATATATATATATATATATATATATATAATATTAATAAGCCAGATTAGCAATACAAGGTGCTCCTCTTATTTGATGTGCTAAGCCTAGTGTCCACTCCTCTACCTTGTGCTTAGCATATAAAGGATAAGACTTCACTATCAAGGTTTGTGTAAACATTTGATGTGCTAAGCCTAGTGACCACTCCTCTACCTTGTGCTTAGCATATAAAGGATAAGACTTCACTATCAAGGTTTGTGTAAACATTTTATGTGCTAAGCCTAGTGACCACTTCTCTACCTTGTGCTTAGCATATAAAGGATAAGACTTCACTATCAAGGTTTGTGTAAAGATTTGATGTGCTAAGCCTAGTGACCACTCCTCTTGTGCTCAGCATATAAAGGATAAGACTTCACTATCAAGGTTTGTGTAAACATTTTATGTGCTAAGCCTAGTGACCACTTCTCTACCTTGTGCTTAGCATATAAAGGATAAGACTTCACGATCAAGGTTTGTGTAAATATTTTATGTGCTAAGCCTAGTGTCCACTCCTCTACCTTGTGCTTAGCATATAAAGCCTTCACTATCAAGGTTTGTGTAAACATTTGATGTGCTAAGCCTAGTGACCACTCCTCTACCTTGTGCTTAGCATATAAAGGATAAGACTTCACTATCAAGGTTTGTGTAAACATTTGATGTGCTAAGCCTAGTGACCACTCCTCTTGTGCTCAGCATATAAAGGATAAGACTTCACTATCAAGGTTTGTGTAAACAGAATCTCCTTTAACTGCATTGGAATGAGTCCATAGCCCAAGTCAAAATTAGTGGCATGTCACCTTTAACACTGGTGATGTCAATATGTCAGTTGTAAATCTGTATTGGAATGTGGAAACCTTCACAGCATTGACATGAGTCCAGAACATACTGCAGATCAAATTTGTGTCACTTCACCTAAAGCTGGTGACATCACCACAGAAGTGAAAAGTTCTTGATGGGATGTAAAACAACATCAAACTCATAAGACAGTTTGCTCATTTCAGGAACATTGTCTTTTAATAGATACTGTCCAGTTCACATAACTTGGTGGAGTGTAGTAACCTTTCAGTTATACAGATGATTCTTATCACTTCACAGGAAAAGCATTTTTGTTCATCACTGGGTACCCGTAGATATGGTGCCAAGTAGCAAAGATTACTCTTGCCTGTGTAATATATTGTAGTTAAGCTTTATTATCTAAATTTTAAAATTATTGAGAAAGGGTTCAAGAGACTGCACCCCATCAGGTTGTTTGGATTTTACTCTACATACAGGTATACTCTGAAACTTGATTTTCTTCTCTCCCATTTAATTCTAGACACATTTCTGAAAACTGTCTAAGAGAAGCGTAAAACACAGTAAAACAAGAAAACTTGATTGATTAGCTTTCAATTCACTTTCTGATTATTGTGTTTTTACAGAGAATGTTTGTCTGTGTAACGTAATTGACTCGATTTTGATTCACTTTTATGTAAAATTGTGTATCATTGCTGCAATGATCTACCAAAACTGTCGCTGTACATCTGGTAGCCTTTAAGATGGTTAAATATGATTTTATCAGACATGCGAGGTATTGTTGTGATTGATTCAGCGAAATAATTACACAATGTTATTTCATAATGATTTGAATGGATCAAGGGACTGACAGCTTTGCTGCACAATTGCATTGATTGATCAGAGGCAATTCTATGTTCATACAACGGGTGTCATGTGTAATGTATTAGAGTCAAATTCAGTTCGTCAACAGCTGTAATTGTTTATTTTTCTTTCAGATTTTAACTAAATTTGATATGTTGCTTTATATTAATCAGATCTTGGATTGGTTTAATTTCGGTCAATATTTGGCAGTATTTGCCCAAGTTATGAAACTTTAAAATGAATGACATAGCCCTAGGGGCAAAGTGTTCCTAAAACTCATAGTTCTTAAATATGCCACTGTGGCTTGATTCTGTATGCCACTATTACTTGATTCTGTATGCCCCTGGATTGATTCTGTATCTTTCTCTAGTATGCCACTATGACTTGTGCCACCATCTTTGATTTTGTTTGCCACTATGACTTGATTCTGTATGCCACTGTAACTTTCATCTGTATGCCATCATGTTTGATTCTGTATGCCACTATGGCATGATTCTGTATGCCCCTGGATTGATTCTGTATCTTTCTCCAGTATGCCACTGTGGCTTGATTCTGTATGCCACTGTAAATCTGATCTGTACTCCACCATATTTGATTCTCTATGCCACTATGACTAGATTCTGTATGCCCCTGGATTGATTTTGTATCTTTCTCCAGTATGTCACTGTGGCTTGATTCTGTATGTCGCTGTGGCATTGTGTATCATTTGGATCAAACATTGGACTCACAGTCTTTAGCTCAGCGGGACTGTCATACCCCCAGCATTGTTTTTATTGTCAGCGTACATAGACAAAATTTTAACCTGGCCTATATCTTTTTGACTGCAAGTGACAGGGCTTTGATTTTTCACATATAGATTCTTTATGACCAGAACTTTCATTTGGTACTTTGACTTTTGACCTAGTGACTTTGACCTTATACTTTGACCTACTTTTTAAAAACTTTAACCTGAGCTGAAGGAATCAAAATATTTGTCAGTTCTTTGATCTTTAAACATGATAGCTGTGGGTCAAAAACGTATTTTGAAAATTTACACCCATTTCAGGCAAGCTTTGTTGTCTTCTGACAAATCTTGTTATATCGGCACCCACAATGAAAGAAACCATTTCACATTTTAGACCAAAAAAAATTATCAATTGAAAATTTCTTAATACTGTATGTGACCCATTAAACGCCCAGGGCACTACAAAATCACTAAAAAGGGGTGGGCACTTAATGGGACCAATTAATAATCAAATTGACATAAAACATTTAATTTTTATAAGGCACAGTGGTAAAGTTGTTGTAGTTATTACCGAGGACTCTATCAACATAACTCTGTTGCTGGGAGCTACAGATAAACTTACTTACAGTTCTTCAGGTCCACATTGTCAACCAGCTAGAAAAGATTCTCGATCGTATGTAAAAAAAAAAAATGGGTATAGGTGATATTAGGGACATGGGTGCTTAATGGTTTGAATACGGTATCCATTCGAGATAAGTACAATTCGAACCTAGCCTAAAGACCACCTCGCTTAGGAGACCACCCCGCATTTCAGACCACAAGTTTTTAGTCTCTTTATAAATATTAAATAAGTACAGATCCTCAATTAAGAGACCACCATGGTAATCAGAACATTTTGCATTAGTCAGTTAGGTGGTCTTAAAAACAACATTCCATTATACAGGAATACCTGCATTAAATAAATTTCAAGGGACCTTATTTTTCAATTTGATGTAAGGACAGTTCATTATAATTATAGTTATAGCAAAGTGGACTGAGGGGTTTCAATACAATTTGTTAAGAAAAAGAATCAATCTAATTCAGGCTAAGCAAGAACTTTCCTGTGAAGAAAAAAAATGGAACTTTCCTAAGAATTAAAAAGATATACCTCACTTTTTTGTTACTTTTTATTTACACAACTTATTTAATGAGAGATTAGGCCTACTTATGCTTACCAAAAAGTCAACAATTGACTTTTGTTTTATGATATTGATCACTTCGTTATAATACTTTAAAAGACGTTAGCTGGGACATCAAGGGACATGGAAATTTGTTTGTTATATGCAAAAATTTGTTATATAAAATTCATTATAAAAATGTTTTTCAACTATGAATATATAGTAGTGCAGGCAGTCAGGAATAATCTATTGATTCGTTATGTGCATGGATTCGTACAAACCAAGTTTATTATAGTATTGTTTTATTTTACATGTGTATTTGAGAAACAAATTTCTATCACATATTAAACTCTGCAAAAAATTGTTTTGAAACATTGTTCATTTAATTTTGCATTTGTTTACGAAGGTTCTCCGGCTGACAGAGCAGAGCTAGAGATATGGGATGAAATACTGGAGGTTAATGGAGAGTCATTAGATAACTGCACACATGCCGATATAATTGCATTGATACACAAAGTAAGTGAAACATTGTAACAAAACAAAACTTCATGTATAGTATGGCCCAAAAGTCTAGTCATTGAAAAACAAAACTACAGTACTGTTTAAGAGATCATGGTAAAACATGACTGTTGACATGTAGTATGGCCAAAAAGTCTAGTCATTGAAAAACAAAACTACAGTACTGTCCAAGAGATCATGGTAAAACATGACTGTTGACATGTAGTATGGCCAAAAAGACTAGTCATTGAAATATAAAACTACAGTACTGTCCAAGAGAGCATGGTAAAAACATGACAGTTCACATGTATTTTCTGGTAGAACATGACTCTAGAACACCCAAATGGCTGATATGGTTGAACATTACAGAGCAGAGCTTTTCCAAAAGTCTGTTATGGTAAAACATGACTATAGTATGGAATAAAAGTCTGTTATGGTAAAACATGACGATAGACAATTATCATGGTAAAGTCCAAAAGTATGTTATGGTTAAACATGACTATAGCACAGCCTAAAAGTCTGTTATGGTAAAACATCCAAGCAATTTATATTTACGTCAGCAAAAAAATGCTGATGCAAATTTCATAGTTAAGTAGGCCTAGTTGAATGTTAAACTTCAAATTTCTATTATAACTCATGATTTCCTCAGCCAAAAATAAAAGAGTTAATCTAAAGTTTCTCACAAAGATGTGTAAAGCGATTGACAAATGAAATTGCGCAATTTGATAGCACATGCTTATTGACAAGTGGTCAGTTTCAAGTGGGGGTATTAATCTCAGGTACCTGTCCGTCACTTAATAAACAAATCTTTTAACAAGATTTACTAATTATCATAGCTGATTGTTAATGACTGTGTAGTGCCGATCCGAAGCCTGTCAGCAGTTCATGTTTGTCCTCATGGTAAGATGCACAAAAGCGGTCAGCATGTCGTAAACTAGAGGAACAAGTTTAAATCTATTTATTCTGTTTAAATGTTTACTGTAACAGCAAACTAATTTCAATTTATCTTATTGTGCCTTAGATTGTTATAAGAAATACATCATCAATACCGACACACTTTTGTACTTTATACTTCGATCTTTGGCAGAGTAAAATTTGAGCAAACGTGAAGTGCATCTGCAAATGTCAACAATTTTTTTTTCTAACCAGATCTACTGAGAAATTATATGTAATCATTTTTCCAATAATGTTTAGTGATTTAAAAGAGTATTTTAGACAACAGTTTTACACTGGTTAAAGAAATATTTGCTTATTAGAATGAAGAACAAATCGATCTCCTGGGCAGTTAATCTAACCCACCCACTCCCAATCGGCCGGAATCAGCGATGTACCATGACTAACATGGAGTATGCACAAATAAAGAAGAAAATCAAGTCAACATTAAATTTAGAAATAGAAGTAGATCTACTCATTTTAAAAGTGTACTTTACACATTACAGATGGTAACACATTGTAACCCTGACTGGCTGAGCATTTACACGTACTGTAAGGTTGCATAGCTATTGCATCTACATTTACAAAAAGTGCAGTGAAACTTGTAATTGTGACTTTCAACTCATAAATGATTATGATTTGTCAATTTTGAGTTTTGACCCCCAGAAATTTTCACTGGGCGGTCAATGACCCCTAACTCTCAGCTTCTAGTGGAAACCCTGCGGTCTTGTGCATTTGTAAAATTTTGGATGAAAATGAATGGTTAATTGAATTTTGTTTAGTATCATTGTCTTAAATTTGTATTGCAATAAAATATAATTGTTCAATTACTTCAGTCTTCAACTACTTTTTTATTTTCGGGCAAGTCCTGTATATATCCGGACAAGTACTTTTCATATGCATACTTGGCCAATGGTCGAGTACTTTCAAAAGTTTTTGCCAAGTCATACAAATTTAAAACTGTTTATGATATTTTTGACAATCAGTGTTAATGTTATTGTCAATTACGTCAAGGAGTTGCTGAAGTCAAATGATTGTGATCTTGTCAAGATGAGGCTTGTATTTGTCAACCTATATAACCATGTAAGATGTTATTACTTTTTGCAAAAACTTCTAATGACTTAGAATTGCAAAATTTGTTTGATTCCAAAGAATATATTAATTGAGCATAAAGTTAAACTCCTTGTCCCAGAAATATGTGTGGCCTTTACCCTTCCCAGTGCTGACCTAGAGTATTAATAAAAAATTAGAAATTATACCTACATGTACTTGTTATGTTTTAGGTTAAGAACACACACATGGACAAAATAGTGATCAATTGCATTTTATTACATAAAAACTGTAGAAGTTTGAATTTGCTTAAGCAAATTGCCTCAGCAAATGTTTTGCCAAGGCAAATTTTCTTATTATACAGGGCTAAGTACAGTCCAACAGTTGTTTTGGTAAAGCTATAGTACGGCCCAAAAATCTGTTTTGGTAAAGCATGACTATGGTACAGTCCAATTGTCTGTTTTGGTAAAACATTACTATAGTACAGTCCAACAGTCTTGCTTTGGTATAGCTATAGTATGGCCCAAAAATCTGTTTTGGTAAAGCATGACTAAAGTACAGTCCGATTGTCTGTTTTGGTAAAACATTACTATAGTACAGTCCAACAGTCTTGCTTTGGTATAGCTATAGTATGGCCCAAAAATCTGTTTTGGTAAAGCATGACTAAAGTACAGTCCGATTGTCTGTTTTGGTAAAACATTACTATAGTACAGTCCAACAGTCTTGTTTTGGTAAAGCTATAGTACAGCTCAAAAATCTGTTTTGGTAAAGCATGACTAAAGTACAGTCCGACTGTCTGTTTTGGTAAAACATTACTATAGTACAGTCCAACAGTCTTGTTTTGGTATAGCTATAGTATGGCCCAAAAATCTGTTTTGGTAAAGCATGACTAAAGTACAGTCCGATTGTCTGTTTTGGTAAAACATTACTATAGTACAGTCCAACAGTCTTGTTTTGGTATAGCTATAGTATGGCCCAAAAATCTGTTTTGGTAAAGCATAACTATAGTACAGTCCGAACGTCTGTTTTGGTAAACACACACCCCTATATGTCAACAACATCTATGGACAGGCCAAAGGCCTTTAACCTACCTTGTCTGTATCATTTGAAATATAAGAAGAATATAAAGCTTTAAGGAAATATGAGCTGTCGTAGGTGAAAAGGTTTACATGCTCGTTTTATGTAATATATTATCTCATATATATCCCAAAGAGACCATCTGGTGTTAAGAATAACAAATGCATGTGTATAATTGCAACAGTCTTGCCAAACGTAACCTGTAATATCAGTGATTGTTTGTCTGCCATTACATAGAGCATTGCAAATTAACTTTCGGTAATTTTTTACGAAGATTATTGAGTGTCCAATAAACATGTGTTATTTGCAGTTAATATATATTCTATTCTTATTACTCTTTGTGGGGTTTTTTTTTGTACATCATCATTTCATACCAAAATCAGGCAAGGTTGGTCTTTTTCGTCATTTCAAAACATTGGTTTCTGAAATTGTCCACGTGCCGGGTATATCAGGTGATCTCAACCCATTTTTAACTCGTCCCATCGCATTCTTGGCTTTAGTATTCTTGACACATATGATCACGAACTGCCCAACTCCACTGGACATGGCGCCATAATTGTAAAACATGAGCTACGCATACTTTTCACAGTTATATTGTTTTGATTTTGTCACTGTCAGCATTCAGGGTAACATTAAAGATCGGAAAATTTTCTTTTAGTCACCTGATATATTTGTTCATATTTTCATGCGATTTTCTTCAGGTATTTAAAATAGCATTGAAAAGCATATATTTTACATAATACATTCACTTTCCAATAAAAATCACGTCCTGTATTTTAAATGTAAATATAAAACATGTCAAAATCGGCTGACTTTAACATAGTCCAAGTGTGTAAAGGACCGAGGTCCCCCTGACCGAATTACGAAGTACATTTGATATGGCGAAAGAGTAAAATTACAAATAACTTCGAAAAGAAGATCTTTTACAATGTTTTACATGTTTGATAATGTATTTGAACACACATTTTATCATATTCTCGACTACATGTCAGGGGACAAAAATAATTATTGTGACAGCTTATATCGCTCTAATAATTCTCATTATGTTCCTGTTTCTACTCAAATGAACATAGTTTATAATAAAAACATAAAAACTTAGTTAGAATGAAACACTGAGATGATTGCATTTATAATTAAAAAAATTTTCATCAGTATAAAAGTCCAAAGTTATTGACAACATTGTGCCCACAAGCCATCATTACAATTAAGGTCACCTGAAAGAGCATTTCGATTTGCTATTAATCACTGGATAGGCTTACAAAACAGAAGATGTCAAGAAAATGAAAATTGCCCATGATAATTACATGTGTTCTTTTATACAAGTACAGACAAACTTGCATTAAAGGTCACTTCTGTATAAAGAGCACGACCTGTAAAACATAACCTTTGTTTCTAACTTTTTTATACTGAATAAACCTTTTTATAAAGGTCACCTGTCTTTTATGTCCATTTTTGCCTGTTCCCTTCATAGACAAGTTTGACTGTACATAAATGTAAACATTTTGTACAAAAGAGGACAGTAGGTTGGGAATAAGACAATGGAAAAGCATGTATAAGCATGCGTAGACTCCGAGTGACTGATCATACAAATGACAATCAGAATATGTTAGTTACCATTAAAAAACTGGACATATCACATGATACGTGTAGTACTAAAGTTACAGACTTGCAAAACAGGTTTATACATTTATGTACCTATGATATATTCATTGTGCAATCCTTATGATCAGCTCTTTCAGATTGTACCATGATCTTTGACTTTGTGACCTAGACCTTTGACCTACTTCTTAAAATCAACCATAATTTTAGTATCTAAGATACAATGCCACCATTGTAAGATTGTTATCTTCTGAGAGCTCTTGCTTATTTTAAATTTTGTAGGTCTTTTCCTGTTCTTGCTATTTATAGTCCAATTTTCTTCCCAATGGGAGACTGACCCTTCAAATCTGATTTTTTTTGGTTATGATTCATCAGTACTTGAACTTCATTGCTTGTTTTTCTGCTAATTTAGGGATAATATGTTGTTGGTGTTGTTGTTGCTGCTGCTGTTATTTGTTACTATTTTTTTTTTGCTTCTGTGATTGTTGCTGTTATTATTGTTGTTGGTGTTGCTGTTATTGTTACTGTAATTGTTGTTGCTGCTGCTATTATTGTTACTGTTGTTGTTGCTGCTGCTATTATTATTGTTACTGTTGTTGTTGCTTCTGCTGTTATTGTTACTGTAATTGTTCTTGCTGCTGCTGTTATTGTTACTGTTTTTGTTGCTGCTGCTGTTACTTTTACTGTTGTTGCTTCTACTGCTGTTATTGTTACTGTAATTGTTCTTGCTGATGCTGTTATTGTTACTGTTGTTGTTGCTGCTGCTGCTGCTGTTATTGTTACTGTAATTGTTCTTGCTGCTGCTGTTATTGTTACTGTTGTTGTTGCTGCTGCTGCTGTTATAACTATAATTGTTGTTGCTGTTATTGTTACTGTAATTGTTCTTGCTGCTGCTGTTATTGTTACTGTAATTGTTCTTGCTGCTGCTGTTATTGTTACTGTTGTTGTTGCTGCTGCTGTTATCGTTACTGTAATTGTTCTTGCTGCTGCTGTTATTGTTACTGTTGTTGTTGCTTCTGCTGTTATTGTTACTGTAATTGTTCTTGCTGCTTCTGTCATTGTTACTGTTGTTGCTGCTGCTGCTGTTATTGTTACTGTTGTTGTTGCTGCTGCTGCTGTTATTGTTACTGTTGTTGCTGCTGCTGTTATTGTTACTGTTGTTGTTGTTGCTTCTGCTGTTATTGTAACTGTTGTTGTTGCTGCTGCTGCTGCTGCTGTTACTGTTACTATAATTGTTGTTGTTGCTGCTGTTATTGTTACTGTTTTTGTTGTTGCTTCTGCTGTTATTGTAACTGTAACTGTTTTTGCTGCTGCTGCTGTTATTGTTACTATAATTGTTGTTGTTGCTGCTGTCATTGTTACTGTTGTTGTTGTTGCTGCTGCTGTTATTGTTGTTGCTGCTGTATTATTGCTGTTATTGTTACAACTGTTATTGTTGCTGCTGTTATTGTTGCTGCTGTTATTGTTACTATTATTGTTGCTGTTGTTTTTGTTGTTGTTGCTGTTATTGTTGCTGCTATGGTTGTTGCTATTTCTTTTATAGTTGGTGGTTTTTTTTTTTTGTTTTTTGTTTGGTTTGCGTTTTTTTTTATTAATAAGTTTTGTTTTGTTTCATATTCATTCACAATAGGGGTGATTTAGACTGTTTGAAAATATACCATTGAATAACTCCTTGTAAACATGACTATACATGTACGCTTCCATCTTTAAAGTCACTTAGTCTCCTTATGAATGAAAGTAAGTGGAATGGTTTTACCAGTAATAGATTTCTATATATAGCATTAGTTGCTCTTTAAGTAATTTATTGGCAAATAGATTTAAATGGATACCGATAAATCATCTTCTGCTTTTATTTCCCTGACAAAAAATCAGTTAGCAGCATGTTGTCATGGTAATTTTACATCTATTAGGACCAGAGAGATTTCAGTTTATTGAAATGAAATTCCTTCAGGAAGTTGTACAAATTAAGTGTGATATTATTGACAGACAGATAAATGATATCAAAATCGTAGTCGTTATGGCGATACATTTGTCTGTGATGTACAATATACTATTATATTGTGTAAATTCGGAAAAGTGTGTAATATTCATATTGGATGTTAATATCAATAAACTACTTATGTTACAGAGTCTATACACCATATTTGACCCAATAATCGCCCAGGGTGGCCAAAAAAATGGAAAAAGGGTATAGGCGCTCATTTGGACCATTAAGAGTCAAATTGCCATTACACAGCAGAACTCAAACAACTCAAAAGCTAGGGTAATCATTTTACAGTGGGTACTCTTAGTTGGATTTGGCAACACATTTAGATTTATTATTTGGCCTTCTATGATACCACTTTTTTTTCTGAAAATATACCTTTAATACCTTTTAATATATTAATTTTGAGCTCAACTGATGAAGACTTATTGACAGAAATGATCGCCCTGAGTATTTGTTTTGGCCCCTTTTGTAAAACTGTAACTTTGGTATTGTTAATGATATTTATAAGACACAGTGGTTAAGTTATTGTAGTTCTATTGACATTTTTCTGTTGCTGGGGAGGTAGAAACAAACTGTTACTTATGTCTTTCTGGTTCACATCTCTGTGTCAACCAACTAGAAAAGATTCTTGATCGTATGTAAAAAGTAAAAGGTAAGTAAATTTGAACTATAGGGGAGGGGTGCTTATAGGAACATGGGCACTTATTGGGTGGAATATGGTATATATATAATTGGACCTCCATGACCAAATGGTAAGAGCATCATACTTTAAACATGAATACTTACACCTCAGGTCAGCATGGTTTTGATCCCCACTGGGACCTAAGTTGATTAAATGAGGAAATTTGCCAGTTAACTTGTGGAAGACTGATTGCTTTTTCTTGGGTGCAGGTTGTATATATGTATGTATATATATATAAATATATATATATACATGTATATATACATACATACATATATATAGTGGGCCTCGCTTAGTATACCACTTCGCAGTTAAGACTGCAAATATTTAGTCGCTTGAAAATATTCTGATATTTATTTAAATAATAAAAAAAAAACAAAAAAAAACCTGACTTAAGAGACTACCTTTCTGATCACTGACACTGTCTCAGTCGGTAGTGTGCTCGACTCTTGATTGTGAGGTCTTGAGTTTGAATCCAGCCGGCGGCAGGTTGGTTTCCTGTCTGTTGGACGAGACAGTAAAAAGCGTGGTCCCTTGTCACAGTAGGTGTCGTCACGTTAAAGAACCCTCACTGCTCAATGGCCGTAAGTGCCAAGCATAGGCCAAAATTTGAAGCCCTTCGCCGGCATTTGGTGACGTTTCCATATGAGTGAAATATTCTTGAGTGGGACGTTAAACAACAATAAACAAACAAACAAACTGATCAGACAACTTTCAACCACTTCACCTGTATGTGTGTGTGTCTATATATATATGTGTGTGTGTGTGTGTATATATATATATATATATATATATATATATATATAAATAAAGACAGACATACAGACACAGAAACAATGAGAGACAGACAGATATAGAGACCTGGGCTAACAGTCTTGTCGCTTAGGAGACCACTTTGCCTTTCAGGTTGTGAAATATTCAGTCCTTGAAAATTAGATAAAAACAATTCATTCATAAAAATTTAAGTTTAAAAAAAAATAAAGTTTTTTATTTGACACAAGCCAATCTGTGAGAGAACACATAGAAATAAATGAAAAATTGTACAGAACCAAAAAACATAATTACATACCAAACAAAAAAATCATTTTAAATGTTTTTGTATTCTAGACTGTCTGGGAATCAAAATAATGTGGCTCATTAATATGGTGGTTGGAATTTTGTTACACATAGGAAATGATGAAATAAACTGAAAGAACAATACAGCTTGCAGTCTCCGATAGTATAAAGTGCAGACGACAGCGAAATAGATTAGATACCGGATTCTATCACTAGGGATTGTTGTAAGATATCAAGTCGCTATTTTCTTAGATGATAATCGAAATAGGAATATATACGAACAAAATAAAAATAATTGAAAAATAGCATGAATGACTAGTACAGGGTTTCGCTAAAGTTTGGAAATTGGTGATGGGTAAAAATAATGTAGATCGGTCGAGTAAAACTTACTTATTTCCAATTTTACTCACTTTTGTTAAACTTAGTCCTGAACCAAATAATTCTATTTGACAGATCAGTACAGTAGAACCTGTCTTGAGAAGCCACCTGTGTTTTGAGACCACATTTTGAAATCCACTCCGTTAAATATTTCTGTAAATAAGACCTCTTTTGAGAGACCACATTTCATTTGAGAGACCACATTTCATTTGAGAGACCTCTCATGAAAGGATGATCTCTCAAAACAGGTTCCATTTAGATATTTGGGGGTGATTTGATAAATAGTGCAATGGGGATATTTATGATTTATTTTTTCATCGAAGAATAATCTTATTTTAAAGGGGCATTAGTTATATTTTTTTCCAAAAATTTCTGTCTATTTTCTGCATGTACATTAATTGATGTACAATAACAAAAAATAGTATACACAGGAGTAAAAATTCTTAAATTCTAATATTAATTCTGTGAAAATTGTTTAAACCAGTTTGGCAATTATTCATGTGCAAATGATCTTACTATTTGTATATGCATACGACACTGGGTCTGACCTTATTTTCACATAATAATCAGGAATATAAAAATTATGTGATAAGTGTTGAGCCTCATATGTAAGATTAGGAGACGTGTTGCACTATTTTTCATCATAATCTCCTTCATTATCTATACACTTCTGCCAGCGATGTTTAAGAGCCTCAATGCCACTCTTAAAAAAGTCCCTTTCTTGTCCAGAAAGTTCTCCAATGCAAGCTTAACGTCATCATCTGTCTGGAAATGGGTACCAGAAATTGCCTTTATTAATTTTTACCTCATCATTTGCCAAAATTTCAACATTGTTGGATTTTGATGAAATTTGGAACTTATGGGTATCAAGGGATTGCAGTTTCAATGGTATTGGTTTTGTTGCTGTCTATGGCAAACCAGGGCTTCTGATTGGTCAAAATGTCAATATTGTCCGATTTTGATGAAATTTGAAATTTACTGGTATCATCGATCGCAATTTTAGCCTTATGGCTTTTATTTCTCAAAACCTGTGAAAAACAATTGCAGATTGGTATGTAATAAATGCTGGTTGATATCAATGCAACTTGTTTCACCGCTTGGGAGACATCATGTAAGCGTACCCTGTTACAATTAGCCCATGTTACGTCATCATCTGTCAGGAAATGGGTACCATAAATTGCCTTTATTAATTTTTACCTCATCATTTGCCAGGTAATGGGTACCAGAAATTGCCTTTATTAATTTTTACCTCATCATTTGCCAGGTAATGGGTACGAGAAATTGCCTTTATTAATTTTTACATCATCATTTGTCAGGAAATGGGTACCAGAAATTGCCTTTATTAATTTTTACCTCATCATTTGTCAGGTAATGGGTATCAGAAATTGCCTTTATTAATTTTTACGTCATCATTTGTCAGGAAATGGGTACCAGAAATTGCCTTTATTAATTTTTACCTCATCATTTGTCAGGTAATGGGTATCAGAAATTGCCTTTATTAATTTTTACATCATCATTTGTCAGGTAATGGGTATCAGAAATTGCCTTTATTAATTTTTACGTCATCATTTGTCAGGAAATGGGTACCAGAAATTGCCTTTATTAATTTTTACGTCATCATTTGTCAGGAAATGGGTACCAGAAATTGCCTTTATTAATTTTTACCTCATCATTTGTCAGGTAATGGGTATCAGAAATTGCCTTTATTAATTTTTACGTCATCATTTGTCAGGTAATGGGTATCAGAAATTACCTTTATTAATTTTTACGTCATCATTTGTCAGGGAATGGGTATCAGAAATTACCTTTATTAATTTTTACATCATCATTTTTCGGGTAATGGGTACATGTACCATAAATGGCCTTTATCAATTTTGGGAATAGATAGAAGGTTGATTGAACGAGATCAGGTGAGTAAGAGGGATGTTGAATCAATTGAAAGTCAGAGTCACCAATGGCAGCCATAGCAATGACATACTTGTAAGCAGGAGCATTGCCCTTGTGAAACAAGACACCTTTACTGAGCTTTCCACAGCACTTGATTTTAATATTTTCTCTTAACTGTCTAAGCAGTGATGCATAACATGCCCTCTGACAGCAATATGATGGACTTTAGTGATCATTTCAGGAGTTGCTACAGTGACAAGCCTTCCAGGATGGGGATCATCCTAAAGACTCAGCCTGCCATGCTTAAATTCTACCACCCACCTACTTATGGTCGCATGTGAAGGGGGCATCCTCTCCTAGTGTTGTTACCATGTCAGTATGAATAGCCTTAGGTGCTAGACCTTTCTTGAATAAATATTGAATCACTGCTGTCTCAGCAATTTTGTCCATTTTGCTAAAGTCACTTGCTCTGTTTACTTTAGAGTGTTACCTGACAGACTTAAAGAAATTTTACACTTAATGTTTATATGTCTTACCAAGTCACTCACCCTGCTTTTGTTTGTAATTTGTTTGTTTTAAACTGCTTTCCATAAAATCAAAAATGTATTGTTCCACAATAAAGTTAAGATATGTAAATTAGATTTAAAAAGAATTGTTTTTCTGAATAAAAATATATTTTATTTTCAGTGCAAATACAGAATTATATAGTCAATTCAGAAATATTAGTGATATATTTGTAGCCTTACATTCAAAGGGGCATAACTCAAAAAACGTTTTGATACATGTGGTAATGCAATGGAAGGGAAATAACCCCAATTGTTTTTACCTGTAGCATATGTTTAAAAGTAACTCAGAAGTTGTTTATAAACGTTAGGATTGATCTTTGTTTATACCTGCTCAACCAGGGTTTGCATGTGAGTTTGGAGAAAGAAGAGGCCTCCGTGGTTAGAGCATTAGAGCTATAAATGTGGAAATTTATGCGTGGGGTCCCAAACTTGTGCTAAAATTATCGTTTGATACAGGACTGCTCACAGTAAGTTGTGACATCACTTTAAAAACTAACAAATGATTTGCATATAATGGTTACACACATGATAAGATATTAGTGTAATTAACAATATGCCGAAATATCCATGTTTGCATATAAGGCTTTTTTCATCCTTTTGGAAAGATAACCCACAGCATTGTAATTGAAAAATTTGCTGACATTTACTGAAAATTTGAATAAAATTATGTAATTTTATGCTAGTATCTGAAAAAAAAAACCGCAGCATTGTAAAAGAACTGTTTATTAGCTCGCCTGGCCTGGTCTGTCGTCCATAAACTTTTCATTTAAACAACTTCTCAAAAACCACTGGGCCAATTTCAACTAAATTCGGCAGGCAGCATCCGCATGATAAGCTGCTTAAAGTTTGTGAAAATTGTGGGGTTGTCCCGCCTTTGGGCCTCATAAGAGGTAAAAATGCGGTAAAATTGTGTACTTCTTTAAAAATCCTCTCACATACCAGTGTGTGGATTTGGCTTCATATTTAGTATTGAGGATCTATAGGGGATGGGCTACAAAGTTTGCAAACATAAAAAAATTCCACCCATAAATTGGAGCTTCTTTAAATATTTTCTTCTGAAGAATTATTAAAATGACATCAACGTAATTCGGCAGGCAGCATCCCAATGGAAAGCTGCTTCAAGTTTGCAAAAATTGTGGGGTTATCTCCCTTTTGGGCCACATAAAGTGCAAAAAAGTGTTTAAATTGTGTACTTTTTAAAAAATCCTATCTCACAAACAAGTGTATGGATTGGCTGCATATTTAGTAATAAGGCTCTATAGGGGACGGGCTACAAAGTTTGCAAGGGAAAAAATTTCGCCAATAAATGGGGCCCACTAGGGGGTGCTGAAATTTGTCAAAAATTCAAATTTGTCAGATTTCAACCAAAATTGGTAGAGAGTATCCCTTAGTGAAAGCAATTTTATGAATCAAATGTCCATTCCTTTATTTTCACAATCCACAATGTCAATGTAATCCTCTGTCCATCTACCTTCAAACTTCCTGATTAAACTGTTGTGCAACTTCAATTTAACCAAAACACATTACCAGTTCCCTTGGGCCTCTTGTTTTTCATTTGACATAATAGCACTTTTGTTTTTTTTTTTGTGGAGGGGGGGTTGAAAGGAGGAATTGTAATTGGGAGTACAAGTAATAAAGTATAACTGAATTTCAGCTTTAATTAACTCATTAACCCCAGATAAACAATGGACTCTTCTGTAAATCAATGACTTAGACCAGTTCAAATGTGATTTTAGGGGTGAATGGGTCAATGCACTCCAAACAAAAATTTCATTCAATTAAGGTCTTATAAATCCGAGGGCCAATCAAAGTCCTTCAAAAGATATCAAAATCAGTGACCTTGATTGTACTTGAATTAATTATTAATTTCGTTTGACAATATTATATGATATATGTAAAACAAATAAGCAACATGTAATTATCAACTTCAATAAATTCAATTTCAATCTAGGTAAGTTTAATCATTTTTTGTTTAATTTCACCCATCGGGCATAGTCATATATACATTAAACCACTAGCCGTAATGAACAGTCCAGGTGGCTCAATGGTCAAGACAACTGACCACCAACGCAAAAAGCACGAGTTCGTTACCCAATGTTAGCTGTTGGCAACATTTTTAACAAAAATTTTATTTCAACACCTTCCATAGATTTCAATATCTTACACAATGTACAAGTGAAAATTCGGATAATCAATTTTTGACTGAATGTAATAAAACATGTTTATCATGAAGGAAGATGAAGCTAGATCTTAACTGTCCATATTTCCATTGCCTTTTTATGTCATCCGAGCCATTAAGCTCATGGTAATTAACTTATTGCAGCCATATTTTGTTTGCTGTCATGTGTCTTTACCTTTTGCACATTTTCAACTTAAAGCGATATGAGCTGTCCTAGGTGAAAAATTTTACATGCCCATTTTATGTGATATTCTATCTCATATATATTCCAAAGAGACCATCTGGTGATTAGAATAACAAATGCATGCGTAAAATTGCAACAATCTTGCCAAACGTAACCCGTAATATCAGTTATTCTTTGTCCACCATACTTTGAGCATTGCAAATTAACTTTCAGTAAATTTTTACGAAGATTACCAAGTGACAATTAAACATGTGCTATTTGCAGTTAATATACATTCCATTCTTATTAACCTTTGCGTTTATTTTCGTTCATCATCATTTTATAAGTAATTCAGGCAAAGCATTGTCTTTTTCGTTGTTTCAAAACATTTGTTTCTGAAATTGTCCACGTGCCAAGTGTATCAGGTGATCTGGACCCATTTTTAACTCATCCCATTGCATTCTCGACTTTATCACTCTTGACACATATGATCATGCACTACCCAACTCCACCAGACATGGCGGAATGATTTTAAAACGTGAGGTATGCATACCTTTCACAGTTATATTGTTTTTATTTTGTCAATGTCAGCATTCAGGGTAACATTAAAGATTGGAAAATTTTCTTTTAGTGAACTGATATATTTATTTATATATTCATCCAATTTTCTTCAGGTATTTAAAATAGTGTTGAAAAGCATATATTTTACATAATACATGCACTTTCCAATGAAAATCATGTCCTGCATTTTAAAAATAAATATAAAACACATAAGAATCGGCCGCTTTAACATAGTCCGAGCGCGTAAAGGAGCGAGATCCTCTGACCGAATTACGAAGTACATTTGATATGGCAAAAAAGTTTATCTAAAAGGTCATTGCATACAGAAATACAGTTTGATTTTTTAAGGTACGAGAAAACTTAAATTCTAATAAAACAAATAGCTTCGAAAAGAAGATATTTTACAACATTTTACATGTTTGATAATGTATTTGAACACACATTTTATCATAATCTCGACTATATGTCAAGGGACAAAAATAATCATTGTAACAGCTTATATCACTTTAAGAACCAATTATGGGTCAGTTTTAACACAATGTGGTAGGAAGTATCCATTTGTGAAAATACTTCAAGTATCTGAGCAAAATGGGGCTAGGACCCATAGAGACGAGAACGGTAAAAACATGGGCCATCTTTAAAAATCTTGCCATGAACCAATGATCAGATTTCTTTCAAATTTGGTACACTGTATACATAATTGCTTGCGGAAGGCCGGTGGTCTCTTCCCGGGTACATTATAACCTCGTTCTCTCCTCCACCATTAAAACTGGCCACCGCCGTATAAGTAAAAATTTGTTGGGGGTGACGAAAAAATATTAAAATCAAAATCAATTACTACCCGTAAATCATATAATTCCTGTGTCCAACAAGAACCTGGTCTTTAAATGTTTGTTTATTGCAGATGACAATGAAAAAGGTATTGAAACTGAACCAAAATCATCATTACAATCACAGTGATAGGTTAATTTCAATCATGTGACATGAACATACACGGTGTCCCAAAATGTACTGATACTTTTAGTGACAATAAATGTAGTATGCACATGTATATTCACTTAAGAACATGATTAATGGTTCAAATTTTCAACTACATTGACATGCAATAATTATTCAGACAAAATGGCAGCGTATGTGTTTACTTCATTGATATATCTTGATGGTTTTTTTTTTTTTTTTGTTAGCTCACCTGAGCCGAAGGAATATCAATTGTTGACACGTTTTTGAGGTCTTTTCATACTTTTTCATTTTCATTAATTTTTGCATGATTTCCTCAATTACTATCCTTGCATTCGCAATGATGCATTTAAGTGTTTTACTTGTATGTAGTTGAAGAAATGTTTTTTTGCTTTGCCCAAATTTGATTTCTAGAATTTTTTATGAATTTCTTAAAACAGCAATATTTATGTTTCTTGGCCAGATCAGGCTACATGTACATATTCTTCTTGGTCTTCTTTCCACATTTGTAGTTGGTTCTCAGGTGAGCGATTGAGGCCCTCTTGGGCCTCTTGTTTTTTTTTAAAGTTTTTGTATTTGTTAGCATTTTGTTTTTGTTTTTTGGAAGTCTTTTTTAGGTATTTTGTGCAGACAACTCTTTAAGAAACCTAAATTTTCTGAGCAATTCCAAATCTCTACACTGTACATGTGTCATAACAGGTCAGTTAAGTCCAAGTGTCTTGACCACCTTGAAGATCCAACACAGGTGTATTAATCCAATAGCCCAGTAAAAGTGAATAAAAACTTCCTGAAATGTGAAATTTATCACTTAATGGAAAGACCACTTAAACTCCATTCTGTTGTCTCATACATCAAATAGCCAATAAAAACGGTCACCTTGTCCTTTGAACATTGACCGGGCATTGTAAGTTAAATGTCAATGGACTTACCAAGTCCACTTCAAAAGGCAGAATCAAAAATCAAATTACAAAGTCAAGAAGATAAAAGATGTGGAGGTAATCTTAAATGTGTATTGAATATACAGTCACAAAAGATAAAGGGAAATAGACATTGACTGTATGTCATTTATCAAGGTCAGAAATGAACATCGTAAGACCAGGAAAGGTCGTGAAAAATAAGTTTGAAATTGATCACTCATTTAGTGAATTACATTAGGTCTTAGATGATAAACTGGAGGATGAAGACACAAAAGAATAACTTAAAACATTTTAAAATGTTGATATACCTGGTCAAAATAACAAAACAAATGTTTAAAAAGGAAGATGTGCGCCATGAATATTTTTAAAAATTCTGTATAAATTATACAGAATCTTTTTCTTATGTCAATGTCCTTGCATAAAGCTGGTGATCTCAAATTTTAAATGTTGTTGGCTATTATATAATTGAAAAGTACAGTAAAACCTGCTATAGCAGCCACCTCTATATAAGGATCACCTGTCTATAAAGGCCAGTTTTTAAAAGTCCCTTGACTGCATACTTCAACTAAATTGAACCTGTGTATAAGGGTCACCTGCACATAAAGGCCAATATTTTCTGGTCCCTTGGGTGGGCCCTATATACAGGTTTTACTGTACAATAGAGAAAAAATGTAAGAAGCAAAAATGTTTGGCATGCAAAGATCTGTTATAGTCAGCATGACTGAATATATATTGGGTGGCCACGTATCTTATAAAGTATAATTCAGAGATTTTGTACCGTAAGTCCATAAGTTTTAGCTGTTTTTAGCCATTATTTTGAAATAAATATAGAGAGAGTGAAAGAAGCAAAATGTTTGCCATACAAAGATTTACAAAAAAGTCAACAGGGTAGAAACTGTCATGTCAACCTTTATAGCAGATATTAAGTGCTTGTTTCTGACTATTTTGTTTTCTTCCAAAGTATATATAAATAAAGAGAAAAGAGAAGATTACAAAAATGTTTGGAACAAGAACCAATACTATACATGTAGGTAAACATGGTGGTAAGAGAAGATTACAAAAATGTTTGGAACAAGAACCAATACTATACATGTAGGTAGACATGGTGGTATTTATCAGGCATCCCCTTATTGGAGTCATTTTCCCATTTATGTGGAATTTTCAGGTTTTTGGCCATTATCTTGAAAATTATAAAAGTTGTTGTATTGTTGTTTAACATCCCTCACAAGAATCTTTCACTCATATGGAGACATCACAAAATGCCGGTGAAGGGCTTCAAATTTTGGCCTGTGTGCGGCACTTACGGCCATTGAGCAGTGAGGACTCTTTAACATGCCAACAACTACTGTGTCACAGGACCTGGGTATTTACTGTCTCATCCAAAGGACAGGAAAAGCCAGCCGCCTCCACTGAGGCTCAAACCCGCAACCCTCCGGTTGCTAATCGAGCACTCTACTAGATAACATGTAAAGAGGAAAAGTGTTTGGCATCTACATGGTCCAAATTGTATCTTTCTGCTTTTAATAACCAGTTTAGCAATTCAGGCTCCAGGGAGCCTTTAAAAAGTTTGGGAAAAATAGCAGTACCATATGAAATTGTGTCCCCTTTCTGTGCTCTACATTAGGCCCTGTGTAAGATAGGGTTCACAGGATTCCAACTTGCCAGGTAATATGGGTTTTACGAAACCAATATCCTCACAATGGGTAAAAATGTTCCTTGTAGGAAAGTGGCACAATTGTATGTCATAACTTTAACTCAAGGTCATAATGCTGATGCCAATGTCAGTTTTCCTACTTGGATGGAATTTTTTGTCCTGGCCATAAGCTTTTCAGTCTTTATTTGTGTAACCTCATTCTTGGTGCAGATGTTTCTTATAGGTACATGTAAGTTGTTGATCATGATGACCTTGACTCAAGGTCATACTGCTAATATAAAGGTCTCTGTTGACTTGAATGGATTATTTTGTCCAGGTCATATTTTCATTTATTCTTTTTTTTTTTCAAGCATCTTCATTCTTAATACATTTGTTTTTATGGAAAAGGTAGTGCATCATGAGCTTGACTCAAAGTCATACAACTGTAATGAAGGTTGTGGTGTAATGTCATATGAGATGGAATTTTCTTGTGAGGGCCATATTTTTCTTATATCTTATTTGTACAACTGCATTCTTGACACAGATTTCTAGATCTGGTATGGCAAGTTGTTGTATCATGATCTTGACTCAAGGTTATATCACTTATGTCAAGGTCATGGATGGAATTTCCTTGTCTGTGCCATATTTTCTAATACATCAATTGTACAAGTTCATTTCTGGCACTTACCCGGTATATGTGTCCTATTTATGGTACTCTTGTGTTCTTATTCTGCAAGTAAAATGGATCCTCACTATTAAGACAACCCAACGGACTGACTCCGAGTGATTTGATTGGTGAGGCGTTATAGTGGATCCTCACTATTTAAAGACAACCAAACTGACTGACTCAGAGTGATCTGATTAGTGAGGCGTTATAGTGAATCCTCACTATTTAAAGACAACCCAACTGACTGACTCAGAGTGATTTGATTAGTGAGGCATTATAGTGGATCCTCACTATTTAAAGATAACCAAACTGACTGACTCAGAGTGATCTGATTAGTGAGGCGTTATAGTGAATCCTCACTATTTAAAGACAACCCAACTGACTGACTCAGAGTGATTTGATTAGTGAGGCATTATAGTGGATCCTCACTATTTAAAGATAACCAAACTGACTGACTCAGAGTGATCTGATTAGTGAGGAATTATAGTGAATCCTCACTATTTAAAGACAACCCAACTGACTGACTCAGAGTGATCTGATTAGTGAGGCATTATAGTGAATCCTCACTATTTAAAGACAACCAAACTGACTGACTCAGAGCGATATGATTAGTGAGGCGTTATAGTGGAACCTCATTATCAAGACAACTAACTGACTGACTCAAAGTGATCTGATTAGTGAGACATTATAGTGGAACCTCACTATTAAGACCACCCAACTGACTGACTCAAAGTGATCTGATTAGTGAGGCATTATAGTGTAACCTCAGTATCAAGACCACTAACTGACTGACTCAAAGTGATCTGATTAGTGAGGCATTACAATGGAACCTCACTATTAAGACCACCCAACTGACTGACTCAAAGTGATCTGATTAGTGAGGCGTTACAGTGGATCCTTGCTATTTAAAGACAACCCAACTGACTGACTCAGAGTGATCTGATTAGTGAGGCATTACAGTGGATCCTCGCTATTTAAAGACAACCCAACTGACTGACTCAGAGTGATCTGATTAGTGAGGCATTATAGTGGAACCTTACTATCAAGACCACTAACTGACTGACTCAAAGTGATCTAATTAATGAGGCATTACAGTGGAACCTCACTATTAAGACCACCCAACTGACTGACTCAAAGTGATCTGATTAGTGAGGCATTATAGTGGAACTTCACTATTAAGACCACCCAACTGACTGACTCAAAGTGATCTGATTAGTGAGGCATTACAGTGGAACCTCACTATTAAGACCACCCAACTGAGTGACTCAAAGTGATCAGATTAGTGAGGAATTATAGTGTAACCTCACTATTAAGACCCCCCAACTGACTGACTCAAAGTGATCTGATTAGTGAGATATTGTAGTGTAACCTCACTATTAAGACCACCCAACTGACTGACTCAAAATGATCTGATTAGTGAGGCATTACAGTGGAACCTTACTATCAAGACCACTAACTGACTGACTCAAAGTGATCTGATTAGTGAGACATTATAGTGGAACCTCACTATTAAGACTACCCAACTGACTGACTCAAAGTGATCTGATTAGTGAGGCATTATAGTGGAACCTCACTATCAAGACCACTAACTGACTGACACAAAGTGATCTGATTAGTGAGGCATTACAGTGGAACCTTACTATCAAGACCACTAACTGACTGACTTAAAGTGATCATATTAGTGAGACATTATAGTGTAACCTCACTATTAAGACTACCCAACTGACTGACTCAAAGTGATCTGATTAGTGAGGCATTATAGTGTAACCTCAGTATCAAGACCACTAACTGACTGACTCAAAGTGATCTGATTAGTGAGGCATTACAATGGAACCTCACTATTAAGACCACCCAACTGACTGACTCAAAGTGATCTGATTAGTAAGGCATTACAGTGGATCCTTGCTATTTAAAGACAACCCAACTGACTGACTCAGAGTGATCTGATTAGTGAGGCATTACAGTGGATCCTCGCTATTTAAAGACAACCCAACTGACTGACTCAGAGCGATCTGATTAGTGAGGCATTATAGTGGAACCTTACTATCAAGACCACTAACTGACTGACTCAAAGTGATCTAATTAGTGAAGCATTATAGTGGAACCTCACTATTAAGACCACCCAACTGACTGACTCAAAGTGATCTGATTAGTGAGGCATTATAGTGGAACCTCACTATTAAGACTACCCAACTGACTGACTCAAAGTGATCTGATTAGTGAGGCATTACAGTGGAACCTCACTATTAAGACCACCCAACTGACTGACTCAAAGTGATCAGATTAGTGAGGAATTATAGTGTAACCTCACTATTAAGACCATCCAACTGACTGACTCAAAGTGATCTGATAAGTAAGATATTGTAGTGTAACCTCACTATTAAGACCACCCAACTGACTGACTCAGAGTGATCTGATTAGTGAGGCATTACAGTGGATCCTCACTATTTAAAGACAACCCAACTGACTGACTCAGAGTGATCTGATTAGTGAGGCATTAAAGTGGAACCTCACTATTAAGACCACCCAACTGACTGACTCAAAGTGATCTGATTAGTGATGCATTACAGTGGAACCTCACTATTAAGACATCTTAACTGAGTGACTCAAAGTGATCTGATTAGTGAGGTGTTATAGTGGATCCTCACTATTAAGACCACCCAACTGACTGACTCAAAGTGATCTGATTAGTGAGGCATTACAGTGGAACCTCACTATTAAGACCACCCAACTGACTGACTCAAAGTGATCTGATTAGTGAGGCATTATAGTGTAACCTCACTATTAAGACCACCCAACTGACCGACTCAAAGTGATCTGATTAGTGATGCATTACAGTGTAACCTCACTAGTAAGACAACCCAACTGACCGACTCAAAGTGATCTGATTAGTGAGGTGTTACAGTGTAACCTCACTATTAAGACCATCCAACTGACTGACTCAAAGTGATCTGAATAATGAGGCATTACAGTGGAACCTCAGTATTAAGGCAAAGTTCCACTATAAACATTTATTTAATCAAAACCATCATAAGCAGTTCGAGGCTTATCTTTAATTTAATTTTTCTCCACTGGTTACAAGACCATTTTTTATTTTTATTTTTTTAATTTATTCTTGTTTGCTTTTTAAATTTCATGTATGCTATCTTCAGTCCTTGCATTGATAGAAATCTATTATATTCTATAATCATTAAACAAATAGGCTATAGATCTATGTTTTGTTTTTTATTTATTTAGAAATAAATAAATCGAAACTGTCTTTGAGAATCGTTGGCAAACGCAACTTCGATATCCCAGTACGCAATGAATGTACTGGAGCTGTTGAGGTCGTCATGCGTGAAATGTTATCGTTTTGCTAGTACATAAGGGGCCTTGATCCATACGACCTACTTTTGGATCGTATCGTCCATATTGAATTGTTGGAATATTTATAGGTATTGTTATTGTTATTTTTCGGTGATTATTGGAAGAAGGGAACTTACTGACATAGTGTTAGTATATTTCAAATATTTTGGATTAGATGGATATATAAATTTTGCCCAGAAATTACATCGATAAGTTCAGGTAAGTTTACACCTTGTCACACCTTTATAAGTTGTCAAGACGGACTCGCCGTAAATTCTCCCTGTCGCCTTCAAAACTTTCTGTGCGCACGAAGTTCGATACGTTGTTTGTTTTATTGACAATTTTATTTCATAAAACTATTATTGAATCCCGACAGTTACAAACATGTAGTAAATATCAAAGCAGATTAACTTGCGTATATGTTTGTGTGTTTTGATATTTGCCCCCAGGTAAAAACTGCATTCGCCATTATAGATCTAATGACGATCCCAGGTGAATCATTAGAAACAACGACCTGTATGTGAGTGTTACCCAGCGACTTCGCTTTAATATATTTTTACACGATCGTATTTGGATATGTTTCCAAGGTAATTTCACTGTATATTTTCAATTTCAGAGTATACGGTCCCGAACTATAAACTTGAGAGTGAAAAGGAAGAAGTCACGAAGTCGGGCTAATGGTAAGACAGGGACTCTATCAAAATATATTTGGAAAGGGGGGCTCTAAACAGTTACATCTGTAATGACAGACTTTAAATAATAATTAATTATTAGGTATTCACAAGGTGAGACTTTCAAGATAAATAGAAATAGATTCTATGTAAATCAATAAGTGATTGTTGACATAGATCTAGACTGACACCATGACCATGTTGAATTTTGTCTTTCACAAAAGTTGTCTCTCAAAACTGGTTTTATTAAGATGGTTTGCAGCCAGATGAAATCATCACTTTAATGTTTATTATAAACATGTATAGTCCAAACATGTAATTTTAATTTTCATAACTTGCCTGCTAATTACTCTTTGATTAAATATAATTTATAACCAGAGACTGTATGATTATAGCCAAAATTTTGAGGAAATAAAATCACAATTGTTTGTGTGTATTTCCCAGCTTTGAGCCGACAACATGAAACTGTTGGTATTAAATGTTACAGATAATAAGATATTAACCATGCAAATCATATGTGAACGTATATTTTCATCATTAATACATGTACACAGATAGATACGACTGAGTGAACAGCATATAAGCATACAAATGTATATTCCCCCCCACCCCCCCAAAAAATATGTGGGTATTGTTTTGGCCTTGTGGGACAGTGTCTTTCTACTTGTCCAACATTTTTTACCTTCATCATACTTTTTGATAACCAAGCAAGTTACAATCTGTTGAACATGTTTTCAGTTTTAAATTCAACTTAATTTAGCTAATTGTGATAAGAACTTTTTTTAAATTTATTTTCTTTCTTCTTCATTATAAGCATATGTAGGTCTATATATCTACAACTTGTTTGTTCTTACATTTCTAAGGTATTTTAAATGCAAAAACCTATGTAATTTACATGTACAGTTAGTATTTTTACATAAACTGAACAGAAAAAAATTAGATTGTTTGATAACAATTCTATATAGTTTAATTACTAGAGGTGTGTTCTTCATTCACAATTATAGTACAGTTGGCCGTTATCCACCTTGACTGTCTTTAGGAATTAATTTTTTTTCATCTGCATTAACATTTTCATTTGCATGTACGGTACATTAAGGTAATTTGACAACCATTGGGCAGAGGTCAGTGCCATTTGAAATTCCTTTCACTTTTCTTTTATCATTCATGACACATGTTTGTAATTTATACATGTAGATACATTATTTACATGTGAGAAAGTGGAAGATGAATATTATCCTCCAAAAAAGAAATGTCTTCTTTCTCAAAGTATTGATGCAGTCTTTATTCTTTATGTCCTTTAACAGGGTACCCTCTTTCCCCATTAAATATGATGTTTTGGTAGATGTGGATTTTTTGACTAGAATATTATCAAACCATGCAATTTTCAAAGCGTCCTCTTTTCTCTCTCCCCCCCCCCCCCCCCCCCCCCCCCCCCCCCGCCCCCCCGCCCCCCCACTGTAAGTGCTGTGCATAGGCCAGAATTTGAAGCCCTTCACTGGCATTTGGTGACGTCTCCATATCAGTGAAAGATTCTTGAGTGGGATGTTAAACAACAATAAACAAACTCTCTCTCTCTCTCTCTCTCTCTCTCTCTCTCTCTCTCTCTCTCTCTCTCTCTCTCTCTCAAAGAAAAAAAAAATTATCAAACCTCATGTATCCTGTACACTCACTCACATATTATGATAAATGTATGTTTCCTCTGTTTCACAATCCCATAAAAAATATGAAATTTGATTACGTTTATATCTACATGTTCCTGTTCCCTCAAATTTGTAAATGAATTATTATCTTTTCACCAGAAAAATATATGTAGTTAAGTATTGGCTTACAACATTAAGTGCATGTATTTTTGAGCCTCCAAAACAGAAAGTCAGTGCATCTACACGATTTATGCATGTATTCAAAATCCAATGAATAATATTTGACCTCACATAGCACAAGATTTTATCAAGTCCATTGTTATGATATCCACATGGGCAGGATGGTGTTCATTAGTTTTTAGGTTGAACATTAACAAAGAGATATCATTCTGTGATTCATGTATCCGTGGATTGTACAGATGTGGCATGTATTATTTTGGTTATCTTGGGATTGTCACCAAAGTGAGGAATTTCCATGGAAAGAGATAGGAAAATGATTAAATATTTTCATGTACATTTAGGAGTCATGTTATGTTACATACTTTGGCAACATTATGAGGCTGATAAAACCTGTCACTTGTTCATGTCCTTGGTGTTTCTATACATGAGATGTACCAATACAAAAAAATATCTTTTTACATATCGATCTTATTCTGCAAAATTAAAGATCAGTTAGTTTTTTGTTTGCCCTAAGCCCGTCTCTCTCCCCCCCTCCCCCCCCCCCCCACTAGATTTGGAGAAGGGGGAGGGGTTCTTAAATTTGCATTGTGTATTTACATGTCTGTCTTTCCACTTTGTGGAAAAAAGCTCTGACCCTTATTTCCAGAGTTCCTCCCCTTTGTGATACACTCAATATAACATGTGTGAGCCATCATTGTTCATTGCATACTATTTCATATCCGTTGGAAGACAGGACTTCTTTATTATTATTAATATATATATATATATATATATATATATATATATATATATAGGATCAGGATGGATTGTGCAGTTGTTGAAATACATTGAAATTATACCTGTTATTGCTGTCTTAGTGTACATACATGTATATGCCATCATAAACTTGTAAATTGTATGTGTACATTTGTAAGTACGGGTGAACTTTAAATGAAATCAAATGTTTGTATAAATTTATATACATACATTGTGCATGTACATCTATTGACATACATGTACATGTACATCGTACAATATACCTGGAACTTCTTGTGTACATGTTATGGAAAAGTTAAAGGAAGCTCTTTAAAAGACTACATTGTACATGGCTGGAATTTAAGAAGTAAACTGCTTTCAGAACAGTAAATAACTAGTGTACACACACAACAAAGGCCTTGCTGGTTGTAATTAATTCACCAAAATATACGTTTCTTAAATACATGTACATGTACCATAACAAGCTTCAGTAGAATGCTTTTCATTGTCCAAATATTTTAAACGTCTTGTCATTAACGTCCTGAATAGTCCACAGAGTTGAGTCTTACATGAAGTGTATGCTGAGTTATTTGTGTTTTGATATATGAGATGTATGTATGTTCCCACTGAAAGAGACATACAGTGGAACCTGTCTTGAGAGACCACTCCTTCTGCCACTCAAAATAGTCAAATGAAGTCTCATATAGTACAATGGAACTTGACTTTGGGGACCACCTTTTCTGTCACTAAATAGTGACACTTCAAGACTGGTGATCTGTCAAATGATATATATATATATATATATATATATATATATATATATATATATATATAATATATATATGTATATATATATATGTATATATATATATATATATATATACAGTTATTCAGCAAAGTGCTTTTCAAAATGTGCTCTGGAAAGACCTGTTCTTTTATGATAGTAGTCCCTCAAGACAGCTAGGTTCCATTGTACTCATATTTAACTGCTTTCACGGGCACAGTGATTTGAAATATCAACTAACAAGTAGGAGGTCCTCAGTTTTGATTCAGTTTAGTATTGTATCGAGTCTAAGACTATAACAGCCACTGAGCTAGCGACCATTTCTTTACCAAGGGTTAGCCCTATATGAGAAGGTCACTTCCTCTTTCACTAGTTTCGGTTGAGGCTAAAATCTGAGGTCATGATAGAAGTCAATGACATATTTAACATACATGTGATTCTTCCAGCGGGAGGAAAAATCTCCTGATTTTTAGGGTCCCTTTCTCCCCTCCCGTTACGTTTCTGATTCTTCCATCATTGGAAATTTCATGTACCTTAAAAAAAATATATGTGACAAATACGTAAACTCCTCATAATTACTTATCAGCAAATGTTCGGTTATCAATCGATTGACACTTTTACAGGTATATAGCCTGTGGGCATGTTAATTATTGAGGATGTTAATGATTATATAACACCATCCCGTCCACTGATTGGCAGTTAATTGGTGATAAAACTAAGTAAAACTGTGTGTATGTCATGTGACACATGCTTGGATCATCGATGATTAGAAGCATGATACCAGCCATCAAAAATAGTTATTACAACATCTTACGGTCTCAAAAGATAGTTGTAATGTACTTCAACTAAAAAAAAATTGCCAAAAAAATTATCATTTGATTTATAATCAAGCATGCAAAGCATTTACCTCAAGGTCTAAATTGTCACAAAGCACATGTAATGGTAGACGTACTTCCGTAAGTAGTATAAGAAACAAAAATGGACCAGACTGGTATTTAAATTATGGAAACTTAAATTTTTTTTTATTATAAACAAAGTTGTTATCTTTTATTCAACTGGTACGCGCATAAACTTAAAAAATGCATGCAATAATATTATAAAGGAATTCAGTTGGCTAAATAATTGAACAAAACAAGGAGTCGAAAGTTATAACATGCAAAAAAAAAAGATAAATGACAGTTAAAAATCCCCAGTTTTGAGACCAAAGCTCCAGCTGAAAAATTAAAAATCTTTAGTTGTGGCATAGCAGTTGGACTGATTTTTATCACATGTATGATTTAAGAACGTGTAACATTGGAAAAAATTATGTCCTTTGACCTCCAGCTAATAGGGATCAGTTCTATACTCTGAACATGTATGTACCAAAAATGAAAAATTCTTAACAGGACATAAAAGAACGGTAAAACATAAACTCATAAACATGCCAAAAAATTGTGATTCTTTTTCTCTTCAGGAATCTGTTGAATACTATTACACTCTTATTGTCTTTATTTTAATTATTTACACTATTATTTTTTTTCTAGTCCCAAGGGTAAAAGTAGCATCTGTCTTATTTCATATGCTCAAGACATTATCTTCTACATATTTATACCTGGGCTCCAAGGTCACAAGGTCAGAAAATCAAACTTTAAAAAATGACACCTCTTCTAGTCTGTAATGGTTTGAGGCTGTCTAAACCCCTTCATACCCCCAGACCATAATAGACTGGTCTGTAATAACAATAAAGGGCATACCATTCAGATACTCAGAGGTGAAAGGCTAAATGCCAGAGTGATTTTGTGGAGAAATTAGGAGAGAGTCAAGGAATATCCCACATACACCACCCCACCAAACCTCCTAACACACACAGATACTCACACCTAGGGAACACCTTTTCATCACAGGTGAACTCATAGTCTGCCCTGGTCCCTTATCTACATGTATAAAGGTGCATATATTTATATGCACAACTCATTATTTTCCAACAAAAATGCAGATAAAGTTCCTTGTCAACAGTCACTTACATGTTCATATTATTATTCACTGTGGGTTTGATCATTAACTCATCAAACCCTGAAAAACAATGGACTCTTATATAAATCAATGCCTTAGACCAGTCAAAATGAATCTTTAGGGATAAATTGGTTAAGAAATGGCAGATTCTGTCAAGATTATAAATTTTATTCTTGTCAAAAAAACAAAAATCATCATCTTGACAAAACATTTTATGGCCAGCACATCTTCTAAATATGTTAAAAAATCAAGAATGATTCATTAATACAAATGATATCATCTTCAAGGAAAGAAAAAAAATAGAATAATAAGAAGTAGATCTTTTAACATGAATAAAAGATAAACTGAAATACAGCAGAATAAACTAATGTCAAATCTATCGATCAACAATTGTAGACTCACAATGTGTAACTACGAAATTAGAAGCTTTGACAACTAAAGACATTGGAATGTTAACACTTTTGACAGTTACTATAAGTAATAAGCTAATCAGTAAGTACAAAAAAGTTGACCAGGTCAACACTTCCTGTTTATCATGTGTGTAAATGCAAATTTATTGATCATTCATATTTTACTCCCAAGACCTTCTGATTCAATGCATATATAATAAATTGGATAATGTAAAATCGTTTCACGATAAGCGTCGGTAAACAAAATTACCTTCTGGCCTCGGGCTCTCTTTGTTGCTGGTTTGATTAAGAGAGTCTTGTGAGAAACATAATGCCACACACCACCACCTAGGTCTACCAGTAAAATATAGTACAGTGTGTCAGTGTGATTTACGTTTCTATATTAGCCCGCTGGGATGAAAATCTGGAGAGCTAATGTCATACCCCGGCGTCATTGTTGTTGTTGTCTGGCGAACTGTTATATTTTTAACTGAAAGGGACAGGCTTTGATATTTCAATTATAGATTCCTTGTGACCAGAGATTTCATTTGGGACCTTGACTTTTGACTTACTGACCTTGACCTTGAACTTTGACCTACTTTTCAAAAACTAACCTCAGCTATAATTTTTAAATCGTGAGGGAGAGGTCTTTGATATTTTACATATAGATTTCTTTTGACCAGAGCTTTCATTTGATATCTTGACTTTTGACCTAGTGACCTTGAACTTTTACTTACTAATCAAAAACTTTAACCTTGGCTGTAACCTTTAAACCATGAGAGATAGGGATTTGATATTTCACACACATATATATATATATATATATATATATATATATATATATATATATATATATATATATATATATTTCTTATGACCATAGCTTTCATTTCGTATGACCTTTGACCTAGTGACTATGACTTTGAACTTTGACCTACTTTTCATTCGAAATTTTTAACTTGAGGTAAAGGAATAAAAATATTTACCAGTCCTTTGACCTTAAAATCTGATAATTGAGGGTCAAATACCTATTTTGATCATTTTCACCTATTTTAGCGAGCTTTGTTGTCTTCTGACAACTCTTGTTTTTACAACACCACCACCCAGGTCCACCAGTAAAATAAAGTAGTGTGCCACTGTATTCTACATCCCGATTTTGACAACACCACCCACCCAGGTCCACCAGTAAAATAAAGTAAAGTGTGCCACTGTGTTCTGCATTCAACTTCCATATCCATCATAATCTGTACTGTTTTAATCACACCAGACCCTGTGGGACAAGTCTTTCCCAGCTGTGGAGATTTCTATATCCCATACCATAGCTAGTGATTTTTTTTTGTACTTGTACAATTTACATGTTAGTTGATACATTTTACACAGTAGAACAGAATTCCTGGACCACAACTCATGGTATTTGATAACATGAATTGATGTCATTGCATACATGTCATATAGTGCTAACTGTCTCACCTGTAAAAATATGGTGAAACTATCAAAGGTGAGAGAAAGATATTATATATAATCAATAAGACAAACTTGAATTTCAATTCACACAGGGTCTTGCTACATAGATTGTATACATTGTATATCTCAGAATGTTAGCAGGTATTTGTAAAAGTATCTTATAGAATGTGTCATGTGATAGAATATATAAATATATGTTGAAAATGTTCAGTGTATTCTGTAGGGTCTTGATGTTAGGTCAATTTAAATAAACAGTCATAAAACTGAATTTGTTCTCCATGAACGCGCTAGGACTTTTATTGATTAAGTAATAGTAGTCAATACAGATGTCTAAAAACTCTTAACTACATGTAAGAAAATATATTTTGTACATGATAACCCAATATAAATCATCATTTTGACAACTTAGGATAAGATTACCTTCTTTGGCTTATTAATTTCTCAATACTCTACAAAATTTCATAAAAATTATTATTTTGAAAATGATCTTTACCACATGTATCTCATTCACAATAGATTGAATGGAGGTATGTACATTGTGTATGCATATACATACACCTTTAGTAGTGCAAGAACTCAAAATCTCTTATTTATTATTTTCAGTATGATACATGTATTTCAACATCTCTTTTATTTAGTACATGTACATAAAAAATTGATTTAGTTAACTTTACTTTTCACCATTGCTGATGGCGATGAGGCTAAAAGAATAGGGAATCTTACAAAATCCATATCTACACCTGCATGGTGCACTTTTATTTACATTTACATGTATACATAAATAATGGATGTACACCTGTAGATTCTTTTGAATCATCAGGGGACAGATAATGTCTTGAGTATAATTCATGTTTGTACATTAAAGTTCAGTAGATAATTAAACTTCTGCTACAGGAAGATCATGATCGTTTCTCCTATACTATTCAGTTTCTTTGACAAGAATCAGTAGAGCTTATAGAGTACATTAAGCATGTTTGTCTGTAGATAATGTCGATACATGGAGCTGAATAATACCTGTACCATAATCAACAAAAGTAAATCACAATGTCTATGTCCTTCTTACAACTTTAAACATCTTCAAGGTGTTTATAGGTTTAAACCACTGGCATGTAATTCGATATGAACCTACAATATCTATTACATTCGTCATCACCTAGTCTATCAAGCCAGATATGACCTTCAGATCTGTGTTTTAAACTGATTTATCTCCCCTGGTTCAGTTTTATCTTCAAAACAATTAGATCCTTGGTATGAAATTTGCAGTTTTATCTGGCCATTAATTTGTGACAGGGAACATTTCCAAGTTATAATGGTGCTGTAACAAAGAAAACATTTAAATGCATGTATCTTGTAGATTTAAGTCTATTTTATATGTTAATAACATCTTTTTTTTTAGACTGGCTTAAACATCTAGATAAGTCGTGTAGATGTATTTAATGTGTAGCTAAATCGGGATAATTTTTACTGCCCATTACCATATGAATGGTTGATGAACAAATTACAGCGTTGCCAAGTTACAAACTGATTTAAGCTAGTGAAATGTTTACTGAACTGAAGTATGTATCTTCTCGTCCTATTGTATGTTAGATACTTATACCCTGTGAGCTATGTTTCATGTCAGCCTTTTTTTCTCTTTTATTTGTTTTTATCCTTCTGATGTCCCCTAATAAACTTAGACTTAGAGGGATTGATATCGTAGTCTTCATCTGTCTCTTCTTCTGTAGAAAGGTGGTGTTTACATGTAAGTCCACCCACACCAAACACCAACACCCCACCCCACACCCAACATCCGATGTCCCACTGTTGTAGGTAGCGTCATCAGATTAAGATTTAAACATAAGCAAAATAGGTGTATACAATGCAATGCCAATTATTTGTTTGCATGCATTTGATGTATTGCTATATGAGACACAGGTTCCTAGACTTACTATAAAATTGACAGATTAATCATCATACTGACTCTACCTTCTTATCTTAATTAATTTACATTCAGCTTTTGCATAATCTTTGTGTTAAAACTATTACACACAATGGTTTGTGCAAAAGTTTACGATACAGGAAGGAGTAAATATATCTATCTGCTTCGGTTATTCATGTGTAAAAACTGTAAACTACATGTAGTTTGTAGTTCAGTCTTACTGTGATGACATGTAGCCATTTTAGTGTGTATATTTACATTCATAAGATATGCATTTGGATGCAAAGGATGTACATTTACCATAATGCCTTTGATGCCTGCTAAGTCGAAAGTTGAAATATTTGAAAGACGAGGGAACACATTGACACAGTCCCTAGCCGTTTCGACTGTATGGTAACACCCTCAACTTGGATGTTGTATCAGACGCTTGATGTCCTGACAGTTTGTATTAACCATTGTGTGCCTATTGTCGGGCTTGTCTATTTTGAAGCTGTCAAAATTGATGTGTTTGTGTAGATTTCATAGATATACCTTGTTTTTGTTTATCGTTCTAACAAACAACAGCAACATTCTGAAATCCATGTGGTTTAGGGAAGAGTTGTCAAAATGTATGTCGCAATAGTAGGAAAATCGTCCGATAGTAAGTACATGTACTACAAGTTAGAAATCTAAACTAAAGACTGTTTACATTGACTTCTTGTTTATCCTGATTTTACTTTGAAAACACCACACTTGAACAGTTTTATATATTATATGCATATACTGTACTGCATATTCATAAACTCATGTAGGTCATACATAGTACATTTACGTACCGTACATGTACATGTATTGTCTGACATTAAATGGTGTGAAGGAGAAACCTTTTGATTATCATACAGATGATTCAACTCAGTTTTCGGCTATGACAAGCTGCACGAAAAAACTGTTTTACAAAATGTATTCCTGACTGGATACTGTCTTATATAGTGTGATAAGTAGGAATGATTACTCTAGTCAGTGTTATTTTCTTGTTATGCTTTATTACCTAAATTTTAAACTCTTCCAGATCAAGAAAGGGTTCTCAAGACTCCACCCCAATAGGTTACCGGTATATGGATTTAACTATACATGGTACATGTACTGTAGTTTATTCAGATAAAATTGTCCAGTCCAGTTTGAAGTTGTAGTCAGTCCATGGCATACCTTTTTCCTTATTTAACTCATCAACCCCTGAAGTCACATTTGGACCTGCCCATATCAGAGAATGGTGAAGTCCACTTTCAGAATCTAGGGATGTATAATTTAGAATTAAAATTTTACAATAATTTTACATGCAACATAAACATGTTCATTCTTGAATTATGGTTAGTCAAAATGTGACCACAGGGGTTTATGTATTTACGTAAACATTAGTAACTGAAGTAGTAGATAATACCAAGTTTTTATTTTGTTTTTCTATTGACAAAAGTGTCATACAATGTAATCTAGTCTACATACATGTATATGACATACCATATTCTTTTATGAATTTATAACTTATAGAACATTTATAACTGAAGTGATCACTTTTTTCCCTCTGTTTAAAATAAAAGGTAATAAAGCAGAACGACCTTAAAATTAGTTTTAATTACACTGACAAGAATAATTGTTCTTACTTGTCATCATACCTAAATGTATCCAGTGATAAATCAAAACCTTTTCCTGTGAACCTTGTACCCGGTAATAATGGACAAGCCAGTAGAATCATTCATATGATAATCAAAAGGTTACTACATCCTCAAAGTTATATGAACTGGACTGTACTATAATCTTAATGAGAGCGGTGTATGACGTGAGACTGAAACATGTACATTTACATATACAATGTATTTACTTTTTCTTCACCAGTCATTTGATCAAGTGGAACATGTGACCAATGTTGTGAAAGTCAACATTAAAAAAACACATTTTTTTTAAAATAAAACCTCTACTGTGAGGCCACCTGGGTATAAAGACCACATTTCTATATCAGATGTGATGGTCTGTCAAGACAGGTTTTACAGGTCCCTTAAGAGTCAAGATAGGTTTTACTGTACCACATTTCTGTGTCAGATGTGTATGGTCTGTCAAGACAGGTTTCACTATATCACATATCTATTCTATGTCAGATGTAATGGTCTCTCAAGAGTCAAGACGGGTTTCACTGTACCACATTTCTATATCAGATGTGATGGTCTGTCAAGACAAGTTTTACTGTTCCACATTTCTATGTCAGATGTGATGGTCTGTCAAGACAAGTTTTACTGTACCACATTTCTATGTCAGATGTGATGGTCTGTCAAGACAGGTTTCACTGTATCACATTTCTATGTCAGATGTGATGGTCTGTCAAGAAAGGTTTTACTGTATCACATTTCTATGTCAGATGTGATGGTCTGTCAAGAAAGGTTTTACTGTATCACATTTCTATGTCAGATGTGATGGTCTGTCAAGACAGGTTTTACTATATCACATTTCTATGTCAGATGTGATGGTCTGTCAAGAAAGGTTTTACTGTATCACATTTCTATGTCAGATGTGATGGTCTGTCAAGACAGGTTTTACTGTATCACATTTCTATGTCAGATGTGATGGTCTGTCAAGACAAGTTTTACTGTACCACATTTCTATGTCAGATGTGATGGTCTGTCAAGAAAGATTTTACTGTATCACATTTCTGTGTCAGATGTGATGGTCTGTCAAGACAGGTTTTACTGTATCACATTTCTATGTCAGATGTGATGGTCTGTCAAGAAAGGTTTTACTGTATCACATTTCTGTGTCAGATGTGATGGTCTGTCAAGATAGGTTTTACTGTATCACATTTCTGTGCCAGATGTGATGGTCTGTCAAGACAGGTTTCATTGTGGTACATGTAGGTCTTATGAATGTAAAATACAATTGTAAACTACTGACATTATGTATATATTCTCTTAGTTGTGACAATGACTCCTTAAATCAAATATAGACTGGTCTATGTCATTGACAATTAGGTGAGTTCATTATTGGAGAGGGAAAGAGGGTAAGTGAGTTGAAAAATCCATGAGCATTAGTCCATTGTCTAGGTAATGTATGTGTACATGTACATGTAGGTTCACACAATTAATGATATGTCACCTTTAAGTGAGGTCCATCTAAAGAATTAAACATTCCTGTGAGGTCATCTACAACAAGTATACATAAATTCTCAAGGTCGAAGGTCAGCTATCACAGGAATATTCCATATACATATTATTTACTATAGAAAGTATTGCTAAAGTAATATAACATGTATAATGAGGAATTGCTCAGAATTTTGTTCCTACTTCCTGTTTCTCAACACATTAAGAACAATTAAAGAAGGATAGATACTTTGAATACATGTACTACAGATTATTTAAGATATTCCAAAACAATGAAAATGAACAGTCCACCAGAATACTTAGGGATGACAGGCTTATACATGTTCATGTTAATAATGAGTCAACCAAAAGAGAATAAGCTTTTCTTACACAGTAAATGGAACAACTGACCATATACTGGACATTACAGAGGTCACCTGTCAATGTGACATTTAATTACAGAATTAATGACCTATGTTCCTGTCTCTGGGTTTTATTGTTAAACATGTTACAGTGTGTACTGTTCATGTGACATGAACGACCTGTCAGTTACGAATAAAAAAACTGTAAACACTACACCCAGGGTCTTACGGGACTTACATGTGAAACATACATAATTACCGGTAACATATGTACATGTATGGCACATCCATGAAATGAAGCCATATTTAAGTCATTCAACCCTCAAGACACATTTGGACTGGTCTTAGTTATTGATTTACAGAAGAGTCCATTGTTTTCAGGGGTTGCTGAGTTAATGATTGCGTGTAGAACACTGTGAAGCATGTCACAGAGAGATGTCTGAAGGAGATTGTTGTATTGAGGGGTGACGTGCATACATGTACATGTGTGTACCAAGCATCATGTATAATGTATAACAGGTATTATTACACCTCATGGATTGGTTGAGAGCCGTCACGTGTTGGGGAGACTACACTTCATGTCTCCCTCGCGTGTATCATATCCCTCGCATGCGCCATGTCTCCATCATGCGAAAACCCTTGCAGCTTATTTGATAGTCTTAATTGATTCTGTATCTCAGTATAATAAACATATTATTGCCCTGGTTGTAGGGAGGCATGAGGATTTTGTTTACCAATGGCAATTCATATTCCCCTCGGGCTTCGCCCTCGGGAAATATGACTTGCCTTGTGTAAATAAATCCTCATGTCTCCCTACAACCAGGGCAATAAATGTATAGAATTCCCCCACTAAACATTTTCTTAATATTTTTTAAATGAAATAACAGATTTTAACTAAATTGTCTTTTAATACATGTACTTCTAATACTTTGATATTTTCTCGATACTGACTGGTTAAATTTTAAAAATTGATATGGGGGGTTTAATCTCTGTTGGTCATGGTGAAGTGATCCCACCTTGACTCATTGAAGTGCTTCTTTGGATCTTCAGAGTTTGCAAGCACCTTGAAAAGTGCTTGAATATTGAGTCACTCCTTGAAAAGAGCTTAAAACTTTCCTTGAAAGGTACTTGAATTCAATGCAAAATGCCTGATTAATTTTATCAGAGTGCTTAAATTCTACTTTTTACATGTTAATTCATCACTAAAGAAAAACTTTAAAAAAAAAAAAAAAATGAGCTCTATCATATAGACACTTACATGTACTTCCCAAGTATATTTGATCCATTTGAGTAAAGTGTTTTTGTTATGCTGTACTGTACTTTAGGATATCTTTAGTGTTTAGTGAAATCCTAAGCAGTATTTTGAGGACCACCATTGAAATATGAAAGAAACTTGCTGACAGATTAGGGGTTTTTTTTTACATCAGTTTGGCTTACAAGATCTTGATAGCTTAAATATACCAATTGAATGGCACTTGAAAAACACAATGAAAAGTCCTGGGAAAGTGCTGGAAATATCTGTTTCATGGGCTGTATGAACCTTGATCTTGAAATGCAGAGATATGTATTCTGTTACAAACCTTGTCAATCTACAGAGAATTCAGTGATAAACCACTATATATATATATATATATATATATATATATATATATTTATATGGATCTTGTAAAGATCAGTAAAGATCTGCTATAGTCTATAGATCTTGTCCATACAGAGAAAATTCATTGATGAACCGTGATGGACCCTAGTGTCGGTGCAAAGATGATTCAGGGGTGTGTCGCTATGAATCTTGTTAATGCAGAGAGGATTCAGGGATGAACCCTTATGGATATTGTTAATGCAGTGATGATTTAGTAATGTGCTTCTATGGATCTTATCAATGCAGAGAGGATTCATTTATGTGTCACTAAGGTTGTTCATGCAGAGGAGGATTCAATGATGTGCCACAGATATTATTCATGCAGATGGGGATTAAGTGATGTGCCACGGAGATTATTCATGCAGAGGGGGATTCAGTGATGTGCCATGGAGATTGTTAATGCAGAGGAGGATTCAGTGATGTGCTTCTATACATGTAGATCTTATCAATGCAGAGAGAATTCATTTATGTGCCACTAAGATTGTTAATGCAGAGGGGGATTCAGTGATGTGCTGCTATGAATCTTGTTAATGCAGAGGAGATCTAGAGTTCAGTAATGTGCCAATATGGATCTTGTCAATGAGAATTTATTTATGCATCACATGACCCATGCAACTTAGACACCTACATGTAGAACTTTCACTTCTGACATCAAATGTATACTATATACAGTATTTAATATTTGATGTTACATAGTTTGTTTAGCTGTTTATTTACATGTACATTTATGTTCACATGTTGACAGAGTTTAGGCTTCATAAAATGGGAGAATCATTGGGTCCCCAGTTCAGTGGGAGAAAACTTATGGTTATTTGATTCCGTTATTGACAATTACAGAACATCGAATGATCAGCAAACCACAACGCGTTGTACAAAATGTTTGGTAATCATTCTCGGATTCACCAGCATCTTAAGAAACGATGTATTGATCTCTGGGATCTGCCTGTTTATTTCCCCGTACTCAAATACTTTAAAGCAATTTTAGCCAACTTTGGTGTCTTTTGGAAATTCTGCACATGCTCAGTTGGCGTTGATAGGCTGTTATTGATGAAAATATGTCAGATATCAGGCTTATATTCTTCAATCATCTAAATGTTGGTAGTATTTTTTTACATGGAATTGTATACTAATGAGATTGAAAAGAATGAAAAATGGGAAAATGATAATTCAGAATTCCAGATAATACTTTTTCCCTATTTTATAATGATATATTTGAGCCCCCTACTGTTATTCTCAGAGTGCTTGTACTTAGTACCACACTTGAACATTGTTCAGGTGAACTGACATCCAGTTTCTGACCTTTGACCTCTACATATCTAAATGATACCTCCTTTTCTGTGGTCTTGGACCAGTCTATTATGATGTGTTGAAAACTTGTCCTTGTACATGTTACAATGTACATATATACCTACCTGTCTAGTGGGAAAAGACTAATGGGCTTGATATGTTACAATGTACATATATACCTACCTGTCTAGTGGGGAAAGTCTAACGGGCTTGATATGTTACAATGTACATATATACCTACCTGTCTAGTGGGAAAAGACTAACGGGCTTGATATGTTACAATGTACATATATACCAACCTGTCTAGTGGGTAAAGACTAATGGGCTTGATATGTTACAATGTACATATATACCTACCTGTCTAGTGGGAAAAGACAAACAGGCTTGATATGTTACAATGTACATATATACCTACCTGTCTAGTGGGAAAAGACTAACGGGCTTGATATGTTACAATGTACATATATACCTACCTGTCTAGTGGGGAAAGTCTAACGGGCTTGATATGTTACAATGTACATATATACCTACCTGTCTAGTGGGAAAAGACTAACGGGCTTGATATGTTACAATGTACATATATACCTACCTGTCTAGTGGGTAAAGACTAATGGGCTTGATATGTTACAATGTACATATATACCTACCTGTCTAGTGGGAAAAGACAAACGGGCTTGATATGTTACAATGTACATATATACCTACCTGTCTAGTGGGAAAAGACTAATGGGCTTGATATGTTACAATGTACATATATACCTACCTGTCTAGTGGGAAGAGACAAACAGGCTTGATATGTTACAATGTACATATATACCTACCTGTCTAGTGGGAAAAGTCTAACAGGCTTGATATGTTACAATGTACATATATACCTACCTGTCTAGTGGGAAAAGACTAACGGGCTTGATATGTTACAATGTACATATATACCTACCTGTCTAGTGGGAAAAGACTAATGGGCTTGATATGTTACAATGTACATATATACCTACCTGTCTAGTGGGAAAAGACTAATGGGCTTGATATGTTACAATGTACATATATACCTACCTGTCTAGTGGGAAAAGACGAACGGGCTTGATATGTTACAATGTACATATATACTTACCTGTCTAGTGGGTAAAGACTAAGGGGCTTGATATGTTACAATGTACATATATACCTACCTGTCTAGTGGGAAAAGACTAACGGGCTTGATATGTTACAATGTACATATATACCTACCTGTCTAGTGGGAAAAGACTAATGGGCTTGATATGTTACAATGTACATATATACCTACCTGTCTAGTGGGTAAAGACTAATGGGTTTGATTTGTTCAAGGAAGGCAGAGATAAATTTTTAGAGTAATATTGGGACAGTAGGAAAGACAATTGATAGTAATGTATAAGTCATGGTAATTTCTGGGTACAGTAATTGCTATGCTTATACATGTATACCACTGTCGTTATGGAACCAGAATTATTTGTCTCTAGTTAATTATGATCTGCTCCCAAATGTTGATAATAGTGATTAGTGTTAATCTAATGGTAATCATTATTTGTTGTTTTCTGTGTTGCAATAATTGGTTAACAAGCATTGAGTATTACCAACTTGATATTACTAGGGTGATATGTAAAGTATTGAATAAATTTGGGGTGATTTCTTTTAATGTAGTATTGTCCGTTTTACGTAACTTGGTGGGATGGAATAAGCTTTGTGATTATCAAACTTACGATTCAACTCACTTTTCTCTTATGACGGGCTTCACGGGAAGTGTGTTTTATTGTCCTCTGGATACCCATAGGTACAATGTAAAGATCATTAACCTTCTGCAAGTAAACTGACAAACTGTCTCACAAAATCAGTTGAGGCTCCAGTGGGGCTCAAACCTGTACTGACAAGACATGAAAAACTCATGATGCTCTAACCACTTGACCACAGAGGCCTCCTGATACAGTGTTTATCATATTTCCTTTTCATCATTAATCCTTTCAACCCCTTAGACGATAATAAACTGGTCAAAAACAACATAAAAGGTCATATGACTTAAATACTTGGGGGTGATAGGGTTTATATGTAATACTGGCCACCATCATGTTACTGGGAAAATATTATGTGTTACAGAAAAAATAACAATAAATGAACAATCAAAAGATATCCCCCATGTTGAAATCTGGTTATTCTGTCTCACTGATTATAATGTTTACTATTCACTAACAATCACAATAAATTTAGACATATATATCTGTTTTGTCACATCTTTATCAGTTATGGTAATTCTAAAGTTTACCTGTGCAAGTTTATTTGGCAGTTTTACAAAACTTGAGTATATATGATTATATCTGACGTTGCTATATATATATATATATATATATATATATATAAGACGATCTTTGTACCTGTACTGGGGGCTACAGACCATGGACACCTGCGGGTTATACTTCCGCAAACATTGGTGCAAATATTTATCTGTCATTTTTTTTTCCTGTACTGTTCTCAGCCAGTAGGTTGGCAATAATGTACACGTAAATGTTGTTTTATTTGAAATAAAATGTATATATAGAAAAACGAAATGCTTCCTCACTTTTGTCACCCTGCTATACAAAAAAATACCATGTACCTGTATCTAGCAAAAGAGAAGGTGTTGAATATCTGTTTGACCTTGACTTACGATATCAAGGTCAAAATTGAAGGATAGAACAGTCTACATGTACATGTAGTTGAATAGTGGTTTTGTACTCATTTACATGTACTAGCTGAATGTCGGTGGTCTTTTTTCAGGGTATATTGTAACCATGTTTTTCTCCCTCATCCTTAAAAATCTGGCAACCACTGGCTCTGCCTGAAATTATTGTTAAATGGAGCATATGACACCATGAAAACTAACATACTTAATTATGTCACCATAATTAGGTAGAAGTTGACATATTATGTAGCATATATAATTATACATGTATTCATACAAGCTTTAAAACTACCTTTTATTACATAATGTCACCAGTATTTGTTTACATACCTATTGAAGGTTTACCATCAACTGTGAGTGCGTGTATTCAATGTTTTGATTTGTTCATGAAAACATTGAATTATTTGCTAGGACATATATAGATGTATGATATATACATGTATATGTATTCACACATTTGGTAAACTAGGCGGAAGTTGGAAGATAAAGATGTTCATATATATTCGAATTTGATAGAATTTTCCATTTTTATTTTGCGTTTGAAGAAAACTTTGTGAGTATCTGATACATGTAGTTAACACATTCACTTAATGTAATGGACAGTGTCTCATAAGGGGAGGTACATTTAGGATTACAGGATCAGGCTTCTTAACTCAACACTCACCCACTATCTTTGTTCACATTTAGACTCACCTTAATCAATCAATTAGTGGTCTACTGTCATAATTTAGGAGTGAACAAGTTAAAAGTGTGTGTCAAATTATTTGTAAAATTTGGATTCTAAATCATGCACTTGCCTCCCTAATTCTGACAGTGAACTTGACAAGTCTTTGAAATGGGTCAGTCCAAATGTGGCTACAGTTGTCGGTAAGTTTAAAGTGTTTCATATCTGTAAGTGCACTAAGTCAGGGGACAGTACTCTGTTTTCTTCCCAGCCTTTTAGGTGATTTTTGTATTCCTAAAGTGTAATTTAAGTACTTCCTGTTCTGAGGGAGATTATTGTCCATTGTATTTGAATATTTCTATTTTGGCAGGATTGAGAAGCAGATACCGATCTACAAATTAACAATTTATGTTCGACTGTTTGTCTGCTTCAATCATTTGGCTTAGCTGTGTTATGAGAAATACAATGATTCATAATAGAATTTGGACTTATCACCATACGGTAACTAATTTCTTGTTTTTCTTTTTAAAAGGTCAGGTAAAACATGATATATAGAAATTACATGCTGAAATGTGACATTGAACATGTTGAATCTAACCAGGTTTTTTAATCTTTTTTACAGGTCCGTCATTTGATAAAGTGCAAGATGCTTATATGATCGCATTAGAAGATGAAGCCAAAGAACGTTTGGAAACACTTTCAAAACTTCATACCATTACTCCATTTGATATGACAAAACTGGCAATAGATACAAACAGCAATAATTCAGAAGAAAATTTAGTTGAATCTAATCCCATTTACGAGTCCTCGATGCCTGTGAATAGCAAAGGACATCATATTGGCAATGGCCATGTTGAGTTATCGGACATGAACGGGTTCATGGAAAAAGAAGTGACAAAGTCGGGTAAATCCGACAAAGGTAAAAGAGATAATAAACATGGAAAATCAAAATCAAACAGTAGTGCTGAATCTCCAGTGATTGAAAATGTTCTGGGACCGAACTCTAGGAGTCAAAACTCTTTAAATCATTCCTACGATGATCTGCATTATCATGATGGAGAAATGTCTGATCAGTACATACCAAGTTCATTTGAGTTGGATGATAGTGGACCACACAGGGAAATGGCAATCGACTGCCCCGAAGGTTTTCCCGGAACTGTTAAATCTCCACCTCGACTGCCGTCACACTCTCCACGTGCACCTCCCTCCACACCATATAAATCACTCGATCACGTCCACGATAAAGAACGAACAGACAATACTTTATCCTCGGCTGCATCAGTTATGTCCAATGGACATGAAAGTCAGCCATTGCGAGAAGACCAATTAGAACGTTTACGCAAACATCAAGAGGAATTACGCAAGAGGAGGGAGGAGGAAAACAGAATAGCCCGAGAACAAGAATTTTTACGCACTTCATTACGTGGGTCTAAAAAACTTCAGGCACTAGAAAGCAAAAAACAGCAGCTTCCTGAGGGAGTTATTAATACTGCTTTTGTTGATAATGATGATGATTTTGACAATTTAGATGATGGTTTTGGAAGTACAAGGGCACCTTCGGAAAGGGATCGATACATGAAGAAAAATGTTGGTAAGTGTTGTTCATATATTCATGGAGTTTGTCATCTTGATGCTAACATGATTGAAATCTATCTACACCCTTTTGACCCTGCAAATTATAATAGACTGGTCTTAGAATGTGTAAATTATGTTTCCGTGTTTTATGACCCACATTACCTTGAAACTTGTATTACTTATGATTATCACCATTTTATTTCTTCAGCTGTGGAGGACCTCTTCGCCTGCTTGCAACATGTAAGAAGTAAATTAAATGCTGCAGAAGAGAGAGATGAAATAGCTTTTCTTGAAAATTTATTCCAAAATAGCCAGTTTCAAGAAGCCGTTAAAATTCATAACAGAGTTGTTGGCGTCACAAGTCTTTCCCCGCCCCCAAGGCCAGTATGTACCGATGCAGCCGAGATTTCATCGAGTTTAGTTGCAGATTTTGAAGACACTCAGTCACCTTATGCCACAGATCTTGTAGAGTTACTTAGTAAACCAGGTTTCAAGGTGAGGACTGAAAGTGAAATTTTCAAAATGAATAACTAAAGTACAGACATGTATGCCAACCATGAGACTCTAGCTGGTGATTAAGGGCAAATCTAAAACAGGGTTAATATGTTTTCTATCGTGAAAGGGCGAAAATAACCAGATATACAGTACATCAATTCTGGGGATGTAGAAACTCTCCATACTGAAGATGTAAATATTAATTGGCATTGGTCATGTAACATCCTGTATACACAATTCTAGACACTTTTCATTTTAGTAAGTATCACAAAATTGAGAGGCTTTTTGAGAGACCAAATTGCTTTTAGAACTTCTCTAATTCCTCTCCTGTTTTGTCAGTATATGCCTAAATTTGATCACAAGGTCATGAAAGTCACATGACTGAAAGAACTAAAATCTAGGATCTGAAATCAAAGTATATAAGGACCACATGCGATGGCTCTTTTGGTAAGAACATTACTTTGCAAATGGATGATCCAAGATTGGATTTCCAGTACTTGGCCATACGAGCACTTAATATATGAAATGAATGTCATGTTTCTTTCAGATGAATATTCTTTGGCGAGTGTTTGATAATAAGAGGTGAAAGTCTCGGGTAACAGGTCCCTTTTCATGTTAGGCATATCCTGTTTTAGAATTTTTGCTGCATTGGCATAAGTCCATTGCACAGGTTAAAATTTATGGCATTTCAGCTACAGCATGTATAGATATGGTGACATCTCCATATACATTTGTAAGTGAAAAATTTTTGTACAATGTAAAAACAACAAACAAATGAACAAATCAGGGATGCAAGGATCTGTTGATAAAAATGAGAATAGTTTATGCTGGGGCTATCACTCTCGAACAACAAATGTGAAGTTGATAAACACCAGACCCAACATGGGTTCAATGGTTTCTAGTCACATTTCAGAAAATTTTATTAAATGTACAAGGTAGCATCAAAAGTAAACATTTCTTGATGTCCATGTGCCTTGTCCAGCCGTCATCATAATAAAACTCCCAGGCTTTGTTCAAGAGATCCAGCCTGTAGGAGGCATGTATGATGTATACAGATTTCTCAATGCCTCACCTGTGAGTAGCAATGTCATTAGCTGGTAATCCACCTCTGCATTCAAGAGCCAAAGAAAATCTCTCAATTCCCCTCTATTGTATTGTGCGATGCGCATAAGACAGCGGAATAACCTTTTGATTATCAAATAGATGATTCTCACTTTTCGATAATGACAAGCTGCACGGGGAAAACTATTTATTCCTCACTGGATACTCTCTTAATCTTATATATGGTGACAAGGAGGAACTTAAACAAGTAGGAATTTAAAATCGCTCAGGTCAAGAAAGGGTTCATAAGATTCCACCCCGCCAGGTTATATGGATTTTACTATAGTCAACATCTGACTTTGGAGATCTTCAACATGGTTACATCTAGCCCTCCCCCTGTAATTTGATTTTTAGCAGATCCAGTGTAAATGGTTTCTCATTATCAAAGCCAGCTTCACACATTGAAGCTCATTTACACTTACCTGTAATTGATTGTGATACTTACATTATCATAATATCTTGATAAGATATCACTTTGTATCATGTGTTTGTGTGTTATTTATCTGCATATACCTGCACTAGCACAGACACACCTGTTGGATAGGAAAACATTTTCTTTTAAAGATGTCAGTAAATGATGCCACCTTTAGTTCCTAGAGGTACAGTATATCTGTATGTTGCTATTTAAACTTATTTATTTTACAACAGTTAAAAACAAGTTTAAACAACTTTTATAAATGGCTTTTGTTGGCACTGATGTTGGTGTTATGGGGTGCTGGCTGTGGGAGGAAACCCACGTGTCCAACTTGGTGACTGTCATACCATCCCACATACTACCCTGTCCACTCTGAGGATGCATTGGTGATAAGTGCGCATGTGCAAACCACTGCACCACTTGTACACCTTGTAATTGCATGTGATGTTATTTAAAAGTGTTTGTTTGCACTTTCATGAAATTTTAATTTTGTTTTTGTTGTTATTATAAAACGTTACTATTTGATTAAGTTGATATAGTTATTGATATGGGGCTGGTGGTGGCAATGGTTACAGCTTCACAGTTTAAATCATGAAGTCTCACACCTAGTCAGTACAGGTTTGACTCCCCGCTGCAACCTAAGCCGATTTTGTGTGAAAGTTTGCCAGTGTAATTGCGGAAGACTGGTGCTCTCTTCCTGGGTACATTGTAATCGGGTTCACTCCTCCACTTACTGGCCATCACCATATAACTAAAAATTGTTGCCTGTGGAATACTATACTATTTAAAACAAAAATTGGTATGTTAAACTTATGACACTATTACTTTAAACATAATACACATTCTATGTGTAAGAACCTTCAAATATTCTTCTCTCAGGCTTCATATGCTTGATGTGTCAAAGGCCCATTTGCACAAAACTTGAAAACATTCTTAATTCTGAAAATATAATTCTTATTTGTTCTGCTCAGCCAATCAGATTTCAGGATTATCTGAAGTTGAGTAAAATTTTCAGAGTAACACTCAAGTTTTGAGGAAGTACGCCCTTGATTAAGTAATTATACTTATATCTTATGTATTGATTTGGAGGGCCTGTGAGGCTTGTGGCTGATTGGTTGTAAATCGTAAATGTGACATCTCCTACCTCTGTTCAATTTTAAGCTCAAGTCTCAATCTTTATTGGACTAGTCCATTTTTGTCTGTTGGGTTTAAATGGTTAGACCACTTGTGGTGATCTAGTGGTGGAGCATTTGACTCCCAAGCAGAAGGTCCTGGGTTCGATTCCTGGACTAGGTCATACCAAGCGCTTGACATATGAAATGAAAGTCACGAGTCTTTCAGATCAGATTGCAGTCCCATGTTATGGAAGGCGTGGCATGTAAAAGAACCACTGTATTGGCATCAGTCCATAGCAGAGGTCAAAATTTGTAGTACTTCACCTATAGCAGGTGACATCTCAATATAAGTGAAAAATTCTTGATGGGATGTAAAAAAAAAAATCAAAAACAAAAAAACAAATGGTTAAGTTATGAGAGAAAGTTAGCCAGTTTACTCTGTGGAAGGTTGATATTCTTGTCCCTGTTTCTTTGTAGCTGGGGTTTTCTTTTGTCCTTTTGGCTCTCAATCTATAAATGAATAAAAATGTAACATAAAATATCAATAATATATTTTTGTTTATTTCAGAATTTGCTAAGAGCCCACGACTTGGTTGCAGACAACGAACTTAAACCAATTTCTAACTTGCCTGATGATGAGTTTATGGACTATCCAATGATGGATGCTGCAGGAGATAGTGTCAAAATTGTTCATTTGGAAAAAACCAATGAACCCCTGGTATGTTTGAAAAATTGTATGAATAATATCAGTTAAAAAATCCAGCAAATATTATTCATTTTACATTTTGTACATTTGATAGATCTATTTCTGATTATGTTTCACCAGGGAAAACTAGTTCTTCTTTTCTTTAGTTTCTTTCCATTTTCTTTTTTCTGGTATCTTTTTTATTGTAGTGTCATTTATTATGCTCTGGAGATCAAAGATTGGGGAGGGGGCATATTGTTTGTGATCTTTCTGTTTGTCTGTTTGCAGCATTTTTAGTATCTGTTATATATCTTGAAACTTTAGTTAAGTCACTCTCTTTCCTTAACCCTTTCAATATGATAGTGTCCTATAACACCAGCTAAATTTATTGTTCTCTACTCGCGATTACGTCCACGGCCGCCCAGTAGAAATACAACCTCTGATTAAGAGAACGTTGTAAACCGCCTCATGTTTCTCCTTCAGTGGCTTCACTTTTAATTCGGATTTTTCCCATTTTCACTTTGTGATCGGAGATCACGATTATAACGAGAGTTAGATGAGACTTTAGTCTGTATTATCACATGTACATATAATGGATGCCAGCAAAAATAAGCATGTTAAGACGGATATTAAAGTGCTATTATTTTGAAATCGGTGACTGATAGTCGATAAAAAATGGCTGCTGCTTATGCATCCGAGATTTCCCCAAGATGTTTTAGATATTTTCAACTTTGGTTCCAACTCTAAAAATGAGTTTTTAGTGTCTGATTTGAATGATGATTCTGCACGTGAACATGTAAACCCTATTTCTACGGAAACAGAATCCAAGATAGATATCGATTCCGAAATTTCTTTTTCGGACAATTTCAATGCAGAAACCTCCTTCGCGGAACATGAATTGACAAATAATTTAAATCAAAGCATTAAATTTAACACATTTACGGCTGAAAATATTGGTCCAACTTACAATTTGGATATTTTATCAAGTCACAAGTGGGTTAGCATATTTTCATCTCCTTTTTCATGATGAGTATACATGCATTGATGCAATTTTTTATATGAAACGCAAAGGAAAATTGTGTATACAACAAAATGTATACATGTATGTAGAATTCAAGTTTTTTATTCAAAAGTTCTATTTGTACATTATTTAAATAAGATCATATTCTTAAAATTTCTCTCACAAATTTATTCATTCCACACCCATAAATCAAAAATCAGACTGCACAGCAAAACAACATTATGATAAAAATATGCCACAGTGAGCAGACTGCAGAAAATGTAAACTGCTAAATAAATAACGTCATAATGCAACTGTGATGTTGCAGTATTGAAAGGGTTAAATGTTAACCAAATTTGGTAAGTTGCTTTATTTCATCAAGATATAGGGTGAACCTAATTATTGGACTTTACATGAATGACTTAGCACTGGTTGGTAGTGGGTTTCTCAAACACATTTTGTTTACAGTGAAACCTGTCATGAGAGACCACCTGTCTTCTGAGTCCATACACTCAAAACCATGTGGTTAATTGACCTTTTAGATAAAACCTCTTTTGAGAGATCACCTGTCATGAGAGATCAAATTACAGTGGCAGATGGGGTGGTCTGTCAAAACATGTTTCACTGTATTATTTACTTTGTTCTTAACCTTCATATTCTTGTTTCATTGCAGGGTGCTACAGTTCGAAATGATGGCGATTCTGTGATAATAGCTCGTATTGTGAAAGGAGGGACTGCAGAAAAGAGCGGTTTGTAGAAATTTTTTACTATTCAAGCAACGATAATTAAACTTTCATTCCAAAATTTAATGGTTTAAGGAATGAATATAGTAATATATGTGGATTGAGAAATAGTTGCTGTAACATAAATGTAATCTTATATATGTATCAAATAAGTCCAGACACTCACTTAAAAGAGGATCTCACTAGTCAGTCCACATTGAGTGAATTATGTAGTCCTTATAGCTAGGTTTCACTGTTTACTTGGTACATTAAGTCTCATTCAGGGGGCGTCCATGACCAGGTGGTAAGAGCATCACACAGGGAGGTGGTTAGAGCATCATGCTTTAAACCATGAGGTCTGTTTACATGCGGAAGGTGGGTGATCTCTTCCCAGGTAAATAATAACTTAGGTTCCCTCCTCCGCCATTCAGAACTGGCTACTACCATATAACTGGAACATTGTTGAGTGTGGTGAAAAACACAAATAAACAGTAACTAGCAAATGTTGTAATGTTTCAAACAAAGCTATATAAATGTTACATAAACTGCAATTTCTGTACAACAAAACATATGGGTCAGGGTTTATAGTTCCTTTTTATATATTTATTTCATTGTTTTGTTTCAGAAAGGAAAAAAAGTTGGAATCAAAAATATCAATAAAAACTTGTATGAAAAAATTTAATTAACAAAAGTTTTTTTGTCTTGCAGGCCTCCTTCACGAGGGTGATGAAATTCTTGATGTTAATGGTATAGATATGAAAGGCAAAAATATCAATGATGTATCAGAAATGTTGGTCAGTATTAGCAGTGTTCTTAGTTTTTTTTTGTTTTTTTTTTATTTCTTCTTGGAAAACGAAAATATTCTGGGGCTCTACTAGGGGCTCCTCATTCACTTTTTCAGGTTTTGCCCTGTTGTTCTGGATGACAAATGATGGATTTGCTGTTTCAGAGTTATGGTTCTTGATTTAATGTATTCTGTTACTTTTTTATGATTTTTTTTTAACATAAATTACCTGTCAGTACTAAACCGTGTTTACTTAAACATGGTTATTTGCCTTGTCTGGCGATAGGGTTGAGGGATTTAAAATGCATCAATGACCTTTTGTACTTGGAGTCAGTGGCTGATGGTGTTGTTTTATTTTATAATTACTCAGAAAATGTGCCGCTGATTTTTCTGTCCTGGATAAATTGTAACCTGTACCAAAATATGTTTGATTTTAACTTTGACGCTTTTGTGTTTCTTTTTTGCACAGTTACAGCCAAATCTGACATATTTTAATTTCATTGACCTACTTTTTCAAGTAAGTTTCTTTTTAAACAAATTAACTAAACATTTTCTTTATCATTGCTTTTTTTTCTTTGGTTATTTTTTAACAGGCCAACATGACAGGAACTTTAACTTTTATGATTGTACCTGCAAACAGTTTTGTGCCCAAACCTCCAACAGATGACAGCAAAGTGGTAAGAAGAAATCAGAAAATTCATAATTGATTTAAAGTAGAAATTAAGTACATAAAAATCTATAAAACTTTAACAATGAGTTACGGCAAATATTTTTTTATGCCTCCCGGACTGAAAGGTCCGCCAGGGACATCTAGTTTTGTTACAATTCAGAGGCCACCTGTGTCATAGGGCGACCCATAGTGATACTTTGTACCTGAACATTTTTTATGCAGTTTAATTTTTGCCCTTAGAGGGCAATTTTTTAAATGAAAGTAAAATTATCAAGCTAAGTTACATTTATCCATGAGACTTTCAATTTAGGGAAAATTTAAGATGGAGTGAATGTTTATTGTCATAATAGGGCAAAAGTAACCAGGGATAAATATTTCCAAGTATACAGTAGTTCACCTCAATCACCCTGACATTTACATACAGTTAAAAAGATTTGTTGAGGTCAGGTTTATCTGCTTCTACTGTTCATACATCAACTATAATTGCATGGTATTTACAGTCAAATCTCGTTATCTCGAAGTCATTGGGACCAAGCAAATCGAGATAAACAGGTCCTCTAGTTAAAAAATCTGTCACTTGATATAATTCTGATTCCTCTCATGAGCATTTCTGTAATTGCCAGAATACTTGTAGGCCTAAACATAAATGTAAGAATGGAAAATAATAAACTGAATTTATTTTGAGTTTTTATTTATTGTATGTACTAAAAAACCGATACAGAAGGCATATTTGTTCAGCACTAGTCATGTCATTGCATAATAATGTAATGACGATGTGAAAAATTTAACATTTTTTAACTTTTTCATTGAAATTAAACATCTGGACCATGTTTCAACATTGACATTGATGCTTTAGTACATGCTGTGCTTATGATACTGGATTAGTCTTGTATTTTTGCAAAAGTGACCCTGCTTCTCACTAATGCGTGGTTGGATTCCATTGGACAGGGTATTGCAGTCGCCAAATTGGACATGTTGATTTTCTTCTGGTACTCCAGTTTCCACCGACAGCAAACACCCCTTAGGCCAACATCAGAGCCAATGAGAGACATTTATATAAGTTGACAAAATGTGTTTGTTAATCGTTGTCAAATCAATAAAGTTTAAAGTAGAAAACCTTCTACAAATATATTTGATTTTCCACATTTACACACTCACAATATAATATGGATTTTGTTGTTGTAGGTTCATGTAAAAGCCCTGTTTAATTATGACCCAGTAGAAGACACCTTTATTCCATGTAGAGAACTGGGCATATCCTTCATGAAGGGAGATCTGTTGCATGTGATCAATATGGATGACCCTAATTGGTGGCAGGCTTACAGGGAAGGCGAGCAAGAGCATCAAACACTAGCGGGGCTTATACCAAGCCGTAATTTTCACGAACAGTAAGTCTTGAAGAATTGTAGTCATGTAAAATACTGGTACTACTACCCTTCAGTTATTGTATTCGACCCAGTAAGTGCCCAGGGTGCTAAGAAAATGGGAAAAAGTGGTGGGCACTTATTGGGACCAGTTAATAGTCGGACATAAAACAGTTGATATTAATATATTCTTCAAAGGCTAGCTATTACTGTTAACTTTTGTCAGAGATAATAGCCACATTTTTTTAATATAATCTGTTCAATTTTTTAGACGTGAGGCCAGTAAAAAATCCTTATCAGATGAAAGCAAAGAGAAGAGCAAGAAGAGTAGATCTTGTACTTGCGGAAGACAGAACAGAAAAAGGAAGAAAAAGTCTTTATATAAAGATACAGATGGTATTTATCATGAGAGCTAAACTTAATTTACGATTCTAAAATATGTATCATTTACCAACTGACAAGTATTTTCTGTATTTACACATTTTTCTTACAATAGTTGTTTTTGTTTTTTCTTTAACATCCATTTATGTTAATGTTTTCTGTGTGGATAATGTACAGAAAAAAAACCATCTTTATTAATAAATGATTCCAGAAATTATTTTATATTGTGCTAAGCATAAGTCCCAACATTCCTACAGCGACCATGCAAAAATTCTGACTCCTCGCCTTTTTCTGTAGTTTCAAAACAATATATTACACTAAATCTAAGGCTTTTTCAGTGAAATGCCAGTGTGTACTATTTCTATCCAGGCATGTTTTATAATGTTTATCATGATATTTAATCATTTGTTGTGATCTAGTGTTATCGCATTCAAATTGAAAGTGGGAGGTCCTGGGTTCAATTCCCAGTAACCAAAGACTTAAAATGGCAGTGACTGTTCCTTCACCAAGCACTGGGCATATGAAATGAAAGTCCAGTGGCAGGTAAAACGACTATCACTGCATTGTCTTCAGTCCTTAGCACAGGTCAAAATGTGTAGCACTTCACCTAAACCTGGTGACGGCTCCACATAAGTAAAAAAAGTTCTTGGTGGGATGTAAAACAACAATCGGACAAAAAAATTGTACATGTACTTATAACAACGATATCAGACTTACTGTACACATCTTTTTATTCCCTGTTTTAGATGAGGATATATTGACGTATGAGGAGATGGAATATTACTATCCACAACCCAACAGAAAAAGACCTATTGTCTTGATAGGTCCTCCAAATGTTGGGCGTCATGAACTGCGACAACGGTTAATGGAGTCGGACTATGACAGATTTGCAGCAGCTGTTCCTCGTAAGTCATTGAAAAAACAAACATATTTTATTCTTCCATTAAAGTGATATGATCTGTCGTAAGGTGAAAAATTTTACATGCCCATTTTATGTAATATTTTATCTCATATATATTCCAAAGAGACCATCTGGTGGTTAGAATGACCAATGCATGTGTAAAATTGCAACAATCTTGCCTAACGTAACCCGTAATATCAGTTATTGTTTGTCCGCTATTGCTATGAGCATTGCAAATTAACTTTCGGTAATTTTTTACGAAGATTACCGAGTGTCCAATAAACAGGTTCTATTTGCAGTTAATATTCATTCTATTCTTATTACCCTTTGCGTTTATTTTCGTACATCATCATTTCATACCTAAATCAGGCAAAGTAGGTCTATTTTGTCGTTTCGTCACATTCATTTCTGAAATTGTCCATGTGCCGGGTATATCGGGTGATCTCAACCCATTTTTAACTCGTCCCATAGCATTCTTGGCTTTAGTATTCTTGACACATATGATCATGAACTGCCCAACTCTACCGGACATGGCGGCATGATTGTAAAACATAAGGTACGCATACTTTTCACAGTTATATTGTTTTGATTTTGTCAATGTCAGCATTCAGGGTAACAATAAAGATCGGAAAATTTTCTTTTAGTGACCTGATACATTTATTCATATATTCATCCGATTTTCTTCAGGTATTTAAAATAGCGTTAAAAAGCATATATTTTACATAATACATGCACTTTCCAACAAAAATCACGTCCTGTATTTTAAAAGTAAATATAAAACACATAAAAATTGGCCGACTTTAACAAAGTCTGAGCGCGTAAATGATCGAGATCCCCTGACCAAATTACGAAGTACATTTGATATGGCGAAAGAATTTATCTGAAAGGTCTTGCATAAGGGAATACAGCTGGATTTTTTAAGGTACGGGAAAACTTAAATTCTAATAAAACAAATAACTTCAAAAAGAAGATCTTTTACAATGTTTCACGTGTTTGATAATGTATTTGAACACATATTTTACCATATTCTCGACTATATGTCAGGGGACAAAAATGATCATTGTGATAGCTTATATCGCTTTAAATTTAGTATTGTATATCACTAGTACACGAGTACATGCACAAATTATGTTTATTCTTAAATACTCCGACCGCCTCAACAAAGTTGTGGCGTATACTGGAATTGGCTTGTGTCAGCATATAGAATATATTCAGCTATACAATCGTCTGTTTCTAACAAAATAAAAATAAAATCTGTTAAAAATATCTTAACTGTAGATAAATAAAATTAGCCAATAGAAAATTGTTCAACTGATTTATCAAGCATAAAAATGTATTTAATTTCTATACTTGCAGACACAAGTAGACCCATACAAGGTCAAGAAATTGACAAAAAGGACTACCATTTCGTTTCTCGCGTCACATTTGAGTCGGACATAGCAGCAGGAAAGTTTGTAGAGCATGGAGAGTTTGAAAAAAATTTATATGGCACCAGTCTGGAGGCTATACGACAAGTTATCACACAGGGAAAGATCTGTATTTTGAATCTCCATCCTGAGGTAAATATTGCGTCTGTATCTCCATCTGGAGGTAAATGTTTTACTCATTGACCCCCGTATCCAGATTTGAACTCATCCATTTCAAAGAATGGTAAAGTCCACTGTTAGAATTTAGGTGTGAATGATTTTGAATCAAAATTTAACAATAATTCTACATTGTCCGCTCCTGAATTATGACAATAAACCATACTATGTAGTAATTTGGGTGAGTCTGAATTTCCATCCTTAGGTAAATATCCTATGCTGAATCTCCATCCCGAATTAAATAATGCTGAATGTCCAATATAATATCCTATGCTGAATCTCCATCCTGAGGTAAATATCCTATGCTGAATCTCCATCCTGAAGTAAATATTCAATGCTGAATCTCCAAAATAGTTAATTGCATGGAACCAGAGGTCCTAAGAACTAAAAAAAACTAAGAGACAAAACTTTCCATGTAAACTTTTTGTTTCTTACTTCCAGTCATTGCAGTTGTTGAAGAATTCAGATCTGAGACCCTATATTGTGTTTGTCTATCCACAAAATATGGAAAAGTTACGTCAAATTCAACACTCGATTGGAATAACTAAAGTTACAGTAAGTATGGTAGAATATCACTGAATGTCAATACATACAAAATAAACATATGTTAACATCAGCATCTGTATGATATAATTAACAAGTGGTACTAGATCTCCATTTTTTTAAACAAACTGTCATTCCTTTGTTGTTTCTGATATTTTGTATGGACAAGTGACAGTAATAAACAGTACTCTTGTGTTCCCTAAATCTGAAAAAAAAATCAACATGTTTTAAGAGTCATTTCTTGTTTTTGTATACTAACAATAAATTTTAAAAACCGAAAAGGCTGATTCATTTGCATTTCCAACTTTATTGTTTGTGAAGATAAATACAAATTACAAACATAGGTTCACCCTTAAAGACACATTTGGACTGGTCTAAGTCATTGATTTACAGAAGAGTCCATTGTTTTTCAGAGGTTTATGAGGAGTTAATTGGGATAGTGTTTTTCAGACACACCTTGACTTACTTTCAGTGTAGTTTGGAGGATTTGCCCTAAATCATTTTATTTTTGGATAATAAGATCCCTATGAAATGCCAATTTTTTGGTATAAAAAAAACAGTGGAAGCCTGAGGTAACAAATCCAACCCTCTCATGTTCTGTCAGATGAAAAAACACCATGGGATACTGTTGTTACTAGGTAACAAACTAAATGTACATGTCTCAGTGGTTGCTAGGTAACAAACTACATAAATGTATGGGGATCAGTGGTTACTAGATAACAAACTAAATTTATCGGACTTAGTGGTTACTAAGTAACAAACTGAATGTATGGGGCCAGATTGTTACTAGGTTACAAGCTAAATACTTGAAATATTGTTGTTTAAGAAAAACAATGTATGGGGTTTTGTGATATATAGAAGTTTAATCTTTAGACATCAAAATCTCTTATATCTTACAGGATGAAGAATTGAAAGATATTATAGAGCGGGCACGAGAGATGGAGGACAAATATGGACATTTCTTTGACTACATTTTAGTGAATTCAAACATGGATAATGCATATGAAGAATTACTGACTGAAATCAACAGACTTGAAGTGGAGCCTCAGTGGGTACCTGCTGTTTGGTCAGAAGGTTAGCTCATGGGCATTTGTGATCAATTGTTATACTGCTGAAGACTAACAAAATGTGCATGTGTCTGACTAAACTCACTCAGCGTTAGACAAGTCAGAAATCAGACAAAGTCAGAAATGGCCTGAAGTCTGTCAGACAAATGATTCCTACCTCCTAAGACAATAAACTGGAATATAGCCGAGCCTGTTATTCTCTACTAAGCGTATATACGCTTAGACAAAGTGAATTCTGTGGCAACTTGTACTTTTTTATTCACCATGAAATTTTGGCACATTTAACATAAACATCAGAAATGCAATAAATCCATTAATATTTTGATATACAGGCTGCTTCATTATCAAGGTAGTTTTGTACTGTGATAGGATGTCTTTTCCATTCTTTCTGTTGTGATTTTTTTAAGTGTTGAAAGTTTTCAAAGAATCAGAATTTGTGGAAAGAAAATTAGATTTGCGTTACAAAACCAGATGAGAATTCAAGATGGATGTGTGTAGTTTACAAATTAAGGAATTTGTACACAGCTGATCTAGTTTTAAAAGAAAGAGGGTGGATCTTAATTTTTTTTTATCCTATAATATGTTCATTTATTGACCTCAGGACACGTATTTCAATCTAACAGTGATCTTTATGTAATCAAGACATTCTGCATTATTGTAATCTAATATCGATAACTTTTTTCAGTATCCAATGTGGATTTTTTAAAAGTATTTGTTACACATTGAAGGCAATGCAATAGACATATCATATTTTTTGTGTCACATAGTTCAATGTGGAGCCATGATATTTACCCCCAGTGAAATTTGCAGCATTGTTGTACATTGTTGTAACACTTTACGTCCAGTGAAATTCCCAGTAAGTTTTGGTAACACTTCATTTCCTGTGAACAGTTATGTGATTTTGAAGGAAGCATTTCATATACCTTACATGTGTGGGGTGCCGCAAGGGGTATAATTTGGTTCATTTGTGTTAGCAACAGCCAAATAGAATACTGTGAATACAGAATATAGGGAAAATCGGATGCATTGTCGCATCATCAGACAATGGAATGATACTCTATGCCCTACACTGGTATATTTTCTTTATTGTGATTGGATTATATTTTCAACCTGTTCAGTATTCCAATTAGTCGTATATTTAGGAACTTGAAGATTGAATTAGCTTATTCACCCCAATTATTTCAAGTACAGATCAAAGTTATTGATTCTGGTACAAACATTTTTATTAGCTCACCTGCCCAGGTGAACTGCTTACGGTACCTGCACAAGTGTGAAACCACTTTGCCAATCAGAACCAAATTTAGTGGCAGGAATGTTTAGTTCCTGAATGTCAATAAGATTTGTTCATTTGGTGTTGATCCGAATATCAAACATGTCTGCCAAAGTAAAAAAAAAAATGTACATTTAGATTGAAAAATTGTTCATCTTTTAATCATGTGAATGATACAGGCCCAGACATGCCTCAAGTTTACATGGGAAATGAAAAATTGAATGGAATTTTCTTTTGTATTTAGAAATTTTTATTGTGTAGTTTACACCTTTAAATAAAATCATGGTTTGCTTGAAATGTTAACAAAACAGGTAGGTAAGGTCACACTGTATAAAATATTTAGAAATGTGTCTTTTATATAATGATCAGTACTGAAAAATTTCATTGGATTGCATCCCCAAACTTGAGTACACTAAATTCAGTTTCTGGGAAATCATTGTGCCAATTGAGGCTGATCCCCCATTGGCTTGTCTTCCATTTTTGTTGCCATGGTCACCACTTCTGTTTATTACAGTCGTAAATGTGTGTACATATAGTAAATACTTGTATATATATTTGAGCATATGCATGTGTACAAACATGTAAGTATATATCTTTATTTTGTTTTGTAAATATTAATATATTCACTTTAATATCACAGATGATTTATGTTACAGAAGCAGTACATTATTTTCAGTCCTCGCATTGTTAGCCTAAAATCATTCCTTTGTCAGAGTTACGAAATATTGTATTATTATTGTCATTATATATATATATATAGATATATATATAGATATATACATACATATCATTCCATATATAACCCTATCGTACAATATTCCAGATTTTTTTTTCGGATGATGCAAACAGGATATATATTCGTAACTAAGAGTGCAAACTACAAAATTTTTATTTATCATTTTTTTGTTTTGCATAGAATTAAAAGGTCTTTATGATCCTAACCAGTCACAACACCATTCATGTCAACTCCTCTTGCCCTCTCTTGTGTTTCAAAACATTACTTTCTTGGGTTGTTGCCATGGTTTCTTTAATTCTCTGACTACAGATGATTTGAATTATGTCAGATTTGGAGCTCTTCTGTGAAGAAGATCCATATATTGGTACAAATAAGAATTTTTTTTTTTTTAAATCGTGTGTACCTTAGGGTTGTTTATTTCTTTTGCTGAAATTATTTTAACAAATTTATGTAAAACAATTCAAGTTGATACTACAGAATTTTGTCACTGTAACTCTTATATACCTTCTGTTATTTATGTTTTCCACCGATGTTTTCAATATTTTCTGTCCATAATCCTGAAAATCCCCACAACAAACTAGACTAAATTTGGCTGATCTAAACCTCCCCATCGCTAGAGATTGCTGATACTATACTGATCTAGCAGTAGAGCAAATGTCCTTTGAAGAGAAATGTTTCCAACTGTAATTATGGTGGTGACTTTTTCTGTGAAACATTTAACGTAGGAAGTGGAAATCAAAATTCTTTTGGATTAAATCTAAAAGAGGAGATAACTGCTCATTCACTTCATTGGTGCGGGTCCAAAAGCACAACTCAGAATTTTCAGATTTTGCCTTTAGCTGGTAATATATCTGGATATGGTAATTGAAAATTCATCTTTGGAATGTAAAAAAGAAGGTTAGAAGTTAATTAGCTTGTGGATAAATATATATCAATTCTTAGTATTTATGGAGAATGGAAAATAAATGCCATAAATACTAATTTGTGGTTGTGTGAACATTTTTGAAAATCAGTCTTAAAATTCATTGCACTGACCTTGGGTTTAAAAAATTTTTAAATTATCTTTTGATGGTCATATATATCATTATGGTAAAATGTATTTCATTTTTGCAACATTTTCAGTGGTTGTAGCATGGTCAACATGATTCATGAGAAATTTGGTTGTGTATTTCATACTTGTTACAGAATTTTTCTTCATATATTTTTATTTTATTATTTTGTGTAATTTGGTTGTGAATTTATGTAACACTTGTAAAACAAATATATATTCAGTTTTTGCCTACTCACATTTTTTTTTTCTGCTCATATATAAAAACTTTTATACCTACATCCTTTGGGGTGTCAGGATGATTTGGGGCCAATACAATGACCCTCCATTATTATTCTGCAGATGCAGGCTATGGAATTTGTTCAGTTTTTGTGATAATTTACTTTCATCTCTGAGAATCCTACACATATTTTGCAAGCTTCATCAGGGCCTGTCTCTGTCAAATTAGGTAAATACTCGAGCTCAACTCATTGTAAGATTTTGAATTGAAAAATACTAAATTTACATTGGACATTTCTGTTTATTCTTTGTATACAGTTTTAGATATTTATAAAGCAATTCTCATCTTGCCTTACCATAACACTTGAGAATTCACTCACGTTTGAGAATATTCTCAATTTGGCCTGCTCAGCCAATCAAAATTTCAGGATTAGCCAACTTTGAGTAAAGTTTTTAAACTTGAGTAATTTTCAAATTTTATGCTGCCAGACTCTGAAATTGGTAAACAAAATCCTTCAGAAATATACAAAACAGAACAATGAGTACAATACTTGAAAAATGAACTGAAAAATAACTCTTCCCACATTAAGGGCCATGCCCAGAAATTTTACAAACTATAAAGTTTGGATAACAAAATTGATGTTGAACTCCAGTTTTTACAGAATTTGTCAGTGCAGCCAAGCTCTGATCTTTAACATTTGACTCAACTCAGGTTTACTGTACTGCTGTGAAGATTATGTCAAAAATTTTCAGGTCAAATTATCAATTGCAATTTGCTTATGCAGCAAAACTGGCCGAATGCTTTATATTTTTTTTTATAATTAAAAGTGTCTTATTAATTTATACATAAAAAACTGCTGAAGAAAATGTTTTGGTTTGGTCATATTATATACAATGTATGGGCTTGTTTTACAGTGTCACATAATGTATATGGGTTGGGTGACTGGACTGGTTATCTGTTGTCACATATAATGTATGGACTGTTTGCCTATTTTACTTCTTTTGCCAAGTGCTTGGTGAACAAAATATTGCTTCCTTTTTGTAAAGAAATCTATGGCTTAACCTTGGAACCAGCAGTCATTGTAGGACCTCATAGAGTCATAATGATGTCAAAGTTTTCAGCTAATGCTCTTTGATTTCTTCTGTGATTAAAAATAATTGACCTTTTGCCAAATGCCTGACAGGGTACCTTTTGGCCAACTTTTCCATTATGACATCACAATCAAATGGCTCATCAAATATATATGTGATTATAACATCACAATCTAATGACATAAAAAAGCACATGGAGAGCCACTTGTCAGACATTGGCAATAGGTCAGTTAGGTTCTAAGGAATGGTACTGTACTCCATTACTGAATTTTGTTTGTGGAGAAATGTTGACCATTGATTTCTAAATCATTTATCATCTACATCCTATTTGTGTAAAAATACATTTTCCAACATCAAGTTCCATACTTTGGCCTGCAAGTATCTTAATGGTATGCTCTTCTCTATTGTCTTAGACCAGTCTATTATCATTTGTAGTATTGGAAGGATTAATCTTATTCACTAATTGATACTTTTGTAATCGAGTTTTGGCACTTTATATAAAAAGTCCCAATATTTTAGGTTGTGCAAAGTTTTCAAAAAAAGAATTTTTGTTTACCAATACAAATGATTATAATCCTATTCACTCAATGATACTGTTGTATTAGAGTTTTGGCGTTTTGTATAAAAAGTTCCGCTGTTTTAGGTTGTGCAAAGTTTTCAAAAAAGAATTTTTGTTTACCAATACAAATATATTTGCTCTGATCAATTACAGTTTATACTTACTGGTTACCTGTTTCATGGTAATTGACCAATATGGCTATCGTAGATGTATTATAGTACAATATTTCGTTGAATGGTTGTGAAATTTTGCAAACATTCCATTGCACGTAGCTTATGATTATTTTTCAGGGTTGTTTGTATTCTGTGTTAGCACTTGTGCCATTAAACTAAATATGGTACACCAAAATCACATTCATGAAATAATTCTATTTATTCTCTGTTCAAATAGATTTTTTTCAGTAAATGTGAAATTGAGAAAACTTCATTTGAAATAGTAATTTAATCAGCTGGAAATACTAGTATTAACAGAGAAATGAAATTAGGCTTTATTAATCCTTGTTTTTCCAGTTAAATTTTGCTTCTCTGCATTAAACCTTATTATTCTACAGGTACATCTTGTTTTTCTGCAGTTAAACCAAGTTTTTCTACAGGTAAATCTAGTTTGTCTACAGTTTAACCCAACTTGTGTCCAGGTAATGAAGTAGTACCAACCCAAAAAACCTGTTTTACTCTTAAATGTAAAAACAATTGGAAAAAAATCTAGAATTAAATTCATTATAATCACATTAATGAGTTAAACCTACTTTTTATAAGGAAAACTAGGAATTCCTATATATAATGGAAAAAAATAATGGAATTCTATGAACATATATATTCTATTTAAACAAGAATATCAGGAATACCCATTAGTTTAACATCAGTTAATGTGATTTGGTGACAAAAACTAGGTATAACTGGAGAAAAATTGGAATTGAGATAAACTGGGTTTAGCTCAGTCATGTGATTTTAGTTTGCCATATAGGTGTCATTATTGTTATTTATCTAAATCTTAAATTATAATTGGTGCTAATAACATGATTCCTTGTTCATTTTTGCAATTTCTTTTATTTATGTATTTTTCTGACACAGGAATGGAAGATTGGGGCATAATGTTTTTTCTCTATCAAATAACTGAAATTCTTTCCTTCAGATTTTACCACATTTGGTATTATATATCAATAGATCCTATACACACATGTTATAAGTATGTCAATTGAGGTCATTTTCCAATAGCTTTCTATGTTAAATCAATTACAGTTGAATCCGGATATATTGACCTCAAAAGGGGGTGGGTTTTTCTTTCAAGTAAACAGGGTTTTTGAAAATAACATGCTTATAATGGTAATAAAGATATCAAAATCATTTCAAATAAAGCGGAATGTCAATATAACAGAGTTGAATTTAAGTGGGTTTGATGGTATTATTATAAAGGCCTAACTCATAATTAAATTCAATGAAATTTTGTAAACTTTTGCACATTTTGGTTGAAGTTTGTAGACTATCATTCTAAATTGATTTGGAATGTGTCAATTTCATTGCTTCATAAGTTAACAGTAAGTGGTGTCAACAAAATACTTTTTGCAAAGAAAAATTCTTGCTTCTCAGAAACAAAGCTTCAAAGAAATTTCAAAACATACAACAGATGAAAATAAATACACTTTCTTCTAAACACATGGAATTTCACAAGAATTGATGAAAACATTTTAAAGTTTGTAACAGTTACTGTGAAAATCGTTAATTCAACATAGAAAGCTATCAGAAAATGAAGTTAATTAAAATATCTATTTCATGTGTGTGTGTAGTTTGAGTTCAGTTGTGGCCATCAATGGACATTGTTTGCCAGAATTAAAATATTCAAAAATGGCTTACCTACTCAATACTGGGGTTTCTCAAATGCATCTTGTTTAAAAGGTGTTACATGATCAGATGATAGATGATAAGATTTGAGTTGGACAAAAGTATTACAATATCAGAAATTGTATTGTTATCAGTAGATTTGCATTTTAGATTTCACTTTCAGTTCAGTTTCTTGGTTTTTATTACACATCTCGATTTATCATTTTTGTCCCGTTTTCAGTGGCATGTGTAAGGATTAGTATCATATGAATATTAATAGTGGTAAAACAGTTATATATATAACCTCATTGTAATGACCACTGTGTGGCTCAGTTTGTGGCATTATCTCATTAGTGAGGTTTCACAATTACGGAACCTGTGTTCAAAGACCAATTTTGGGGATTACCACCTTTATGGCGATACCACATTCAGAAACCATCTTGGTTTAGTAAATCTTTTAATTGTACCTCTCACGAGAGACCACACTTTCATAGCAGAGTGGGTGGCATCTTCAGACAGCTTCCACATTATTAATTACTTGGTTATGTTTGACAGTTTGTCTTTACGTGAGATAGTTTTTATTTACCAAAGTTCTAAGGTATGTCAGTGATCAAACCCCTAGTATACCTGGACCCAGGACCATAACACTGAAGAATTTACCCAAGTCTGAGAATATTCCCAACTTGGTCTCCCCAGCCAATCAGATTTCAGGATTAGCCAAAGTGAGTAAAATTTATAGACTTATATAATTCTTAAGTTTTATGATCCCAGACCCTGAGAAGCACGACGGAAATGTCTACCTGGCAATAATTTCAAGATTTGTTTTTTACTAATTATTTATAAATCATGAAAATGAGATTAATCACTGTGATACAAATCCATATCAAATAGCTCAAGCACACAACAATGTCTATTTCCCGGATTTTTTGCTCGTTTTTACAATTGTTTTTAGCCACTAATGTAAAACTTTAACTTTGGTATAATATTGTTAATAATATTTAAAACAAATTTCCTGCAGAAACCATAGATGTTTGTAGCTTCAGGAGAATAGTTTCTATGCATTTTCACGTATTCTAGTAGATGGGACTATATTTATGAAAAGATGGTTTTGATTCTTATTTTTTTTAACCCTTTCTTTATATATAGATACCTGGAAGACATTGCATATAACCTCATAATGGCATTTAATATCATAACTTAAAAAGAATGTTAGCATAACATTAATTAGGAAATTTTAATAATTCTAGAATGTACAAATATCAAAAGCATGTTGGATTTTTTAAAGGAAAATATTGGTTAGGGTCAGCGTTATTTTAATCACATTAGTTCCTTTCTTATATGAAGTAAATAGAATAACATAGGGTCTTGGTATAAAGTTTCATGATATGAATCAAATATGACCTTGAAATAACATTTTGTTGTGTGAACGACACAAGGTATTGTAAAGCATTTTGTGTGAATCACATACGTTCTTGGTAAAGCACTGTTATGTCAATCGCATATGGTTTTGGTAAAACACTTACGTGAATTGCATAAGGTCTTGGTAAAACACTTACGTGAATCGCATAAGGTCTTGGTAAAACACTGTCATGTCAATCACATATGGTCTTGGTAAGACACTGTTATAAATCACATAAGGTCTTGGATATAACATTTTTTTATGTGAACCACATAAGGTCTTGGTAGTTGGTATGACATATTGTGTTATGGTTCAACATTATTTTTTGCTTCCTTTCAATGATATTATTTGCATCAACTGGTTTATCTAGTCAAGCCCTGCCATTTAATCTCTGGACACACCTGCCATATCTCTCTCCCTCTCTGATTGGCCATGTATACAAGTGTGCAATCATTCTAACTGTATTATATTTATTTTTCCTAGCAGTGGTTGTAGTAATCATAAATTCTAGAAGTGTACAAATGCATCCATTTTTATTCTCAATATAGAATATTTTGACATCTTAGATATTTTTGTGTGTGTGTATATATATATATATATATATATATATATATATATATATATATATATATATATATATATATATATATGTAATGTTTTATAATAAAAAAAATAATATTCATTTACAGCCATGCAGGATATATGATTTTTCTGCAGTTGAAGCTAACAATGTAAATATTTATTTTTAAGATATTGTAACCATACTGAAAATTATATGTGCATATTTTATACAGGTTAAAATATCTTAACCAATAAAAAGTCGGAAATATAACTATCACTTTGTTTTTGTAGTTTCATATTGAGATATTTGTCTAGGCAAATACAAAATGTCCTTGTTGTTGTGATCTGATCACAAGAGGTGGTATTTGGGTACAGTAAGATAGAGTAAAGAGGTCACAATTGGATTCTGATAACATAAATTTGAAATGATAACAAAGGTTTGTAGTGACTGATTGCTATCTTCTGTCTGTCGTGTGTTAAATTTCGGACATTTTCTATTTCACAGGCAAAAAAGTTAGCGAATAAAAAGATGCTAGGTCACATAGGGACTCAAAAAGGGGCGACATTTTGGCACATCTTTAAAATTTTTATCATGAATCCATGATCATATTCTTATCGAATTTGGTGTGCGTAGTTGTGAAGTTAATATCTACAAAGCTTGCGAAAGAAAACAAAACCTGTTTATAGGCAAGCCACAAAGGTTCGCTTGTATATGTTTAGAGCAGTCCTTTATTAAAGGCATACAAGCTGTCAAAATAGATTTCTTTTTGTATTAAAAGTTTCAAATATTCGATTTTTTTATTCAAATTTTTTTTAAAAAATCCAGGTTTGATAAAATACTTGTTATAATGTCGTATTTGTGAAAAGAAATCGAATGTGAATAATTGGTGAGTAAACACATGGACGGCAGAAATATCAATCGTCGACGTATTTCACTCCTTGTATAGGCAATATATGTACGGTATGTTAACATTTTCTATGGATTATATATCTTTTTAGCCTTTTTAATATATGTTTTGCTCTAATCGCGGGGTATTTTTTTTATCAAAATGGCAGCATAAATGATGTATGTATTGAAAGGGAACTTGAAATGGTTTAATACGTTTCCGAGTAATCTGGCCCAAATCAAATTCTTAAAACATACTGTTTTTAAATCAAATACATGTAAGTCATTAGTCGTTAGGTTCAAAGATGGTATATTTACAAAAATGAAGACATTCGCATATGAAGTACAATGTTATTTAATTACGAAAAGAAGAAAAATGACATTTTGATTTAGGACTCTGGTGCTAGTTGTCCTAAAACAATATACGTTTATTCCAGTTTCTATGTCATTTTTTTTATCTCAAATCAGAAAATATTCAATAATTAAACCATGGGCCACATCGCTCACCAGAACTGTGTTGGTATCTTATAAATATGGGAATCTCAATTTACATATTATTATAACACTCCTTGGGGATGGAGGAGACTTAAAAATGAATGAAAATGACAAAGCCCATAAGGATGTCAAAAATTAATTTTCCAATTTATTCGAAAAACAGGAAATTGAATCACGCATTCATATAAATCACTCAAATTCAATTATTTTTTGAATCCGTGCTGCAGTTCCGGAGAAGATTTTCAAAGAGGGGTACCCTCTGATACCTTTTTTACCCCACCCTGGTTCCATCTCTGAGTCGATCTAGTAAAAACACAAACTTGGTAGGGGAACTTGGGTACTCAGCTTCCTTTAAAATGTGTTAATATCCCTTCAGCGGTTTTGAAGAACAAGGCAAGAGTGTGAAAATGCCACCTTTTTGCAGTTTTAAGAATTCACAAAAAATTAAAAAATTAAAAATTCAGCAAATTTCTTCCAGGGAAGCATTTTTTTCTACATAATTACATGTAAAACACATAAAATAAATGCATCATGATGATAAATAGGGGAGAAGATCAAAGAAATCATACAAAAATGAATGAAAATGAGTTCTACAAAATTAACAACCTTGATCATACATCTATAAATATCACTCATAAGCAATTAATTTTTCAATCCAGGCAAAAGTTCTGGAGACGATTTTCAAAGAGGGGTACCCCTGAGGCCTCTTTGCCACACCCTGGATCAACCCTAGGTCGGTCTGCCCGATATGAACAAACAAGTGGTTACTTTACTTAGACTTTCAGCATAATCCCTTAGTGGTTTTGAAGAAGCTAACATTGTGAAAAATGACTCCCCCTTCATTTTTGCAGTCTTAAAAATTCATAAAAATAATTCTAAAAAATAAAATTTCAGCATAATTCTTTCATGAAAGCATTTATCTACCCAATCACACGTAAAACATTAATGCATCATAATGAAAAAAAGGGGAGAAAATCAAAGAAACCATACAAAAACGAATGAAAATTACAAAGTCTAAAAAGATGTCAGGAACGCGTCAAAGAAATATTTCCCGATTTCTACAAAATTGACAAACTTGAAGCATACATCTAAGTAATCACTCAGATGCAGTTAGTTTTTCAATGCATGCAGCTGTTCTAGAGAAGATCTTTAAAGAGGGTTAAACACTGAAGCCTCTTTTGCCCCACCCTTGATCAATCCAAGGTCGATTTGGCCGAAATGAACAAACTTGGTAGAGGATCTTGAGTGGCTGCCTATAAAGTTTCATCAAAAAACCTTCAGCGGGTTTAAAGAACAAATCACTCCCCACCCCACCCTTCAATTTTGCAGTTATAAAAATCATCATAATTTTGAAATTTCTTCGCTAGGGGCGCCACCATTGGCGCTGTTGATGACGTCATCAGAATGCGCCTGGGAGCTGCCTGTGACGTCATACCGGAAGTGAGGTCATATCGGAAGTACTTTATACCAGAAGTGAGCTCATGTCGTCATGGAAATAAGGAGAAAGAGTCAATCGTT